>NEWO01000513.1:440876-454980 GCA_003013225.1 Phalaenopsis aphrodite | reverse complement strand
AAAATTGATATACCTGCAATAAAAACATGAAAAAAACCTTCTTTAAAGTGCAATATCACAAAAAATAAGTGCAAAATATATATACATAAAACAACCTATTATTTTGGAGTATCAATATTTAATTATAAAATCTTTTTTGGGTTTGATTATCAACATATCAACTTATAGGCTGGAACATCCATCTACCATATTCCTGTTATTCAGCCAATCACAAGTACCTAATGAAAGTTGGGAAAAAGTGCTTCTCCCTTAGAATCCTATGGACCCAGAAGTTTGTTGCAACAACATAAAAAAATGTGAGGAAAATAATATGAATATTTATAAGGATAAATCATCTAAAAATTCATCACTTATTCAACCCCGTTTCCTTATAGTTCAAAAGATATTTTGAAAAGAATCAAGAAGTTGGAGAAAGAGGTGCAAAATATTATGAGCTCAATTGTAAATATTTCTGATATATTTGGTCATTTGGATTGATGGATGAAGGAACAATTTGAACATATCAGACATAATGAAGAAGGTATGGTGTGAATGTTCAGAAAAGTTCTTGGATTGAAGAAAATTCGATGGATGAATTTTCTCACTGACATTTTTACAACTTGTATGTTCACTACCAATCCATGGGAAATTTTTAAGAAGACGAAAGTGAAGAAGATGTTTGAACTGGTTTCATTACAAAACTCATAGTTATAATTGCATATGAGTGTTATGTGTTTATGTTGGATTTGCAGAACCTTATGTGTTATTTGTTAAGTCTTCGATATTTAGGCTTCAATGTTATTTTGTTGGCTTTATTTCAACGCTGAATTAGAAGTGTTGGCTTGAAAAATGTTTGTTCGTAATCATTTGGATTTTATATATCTTTAATGACTTGAATATAAGTCATATCAACACCTTTCTTCTCAAGAACTCTCTAAAGGATATCTCTTGGAATCTTATCGTAAACTTTTTTTAAATCAATAAAAATCAAATGTAGATTTTCTTTATTTTATCTGAACTTCTCCATCAAACCTCTCAATAAATGTGTAGCTTCCATACTAGACCTGCCCGACATAAGTCCAAATTGATTATGAGAAATCTTCGTGATGCGTGTTAACTTATGTTCACTTACCATCTCCCATAACTTTAAAGTACGACACATCAACTTAATTCATCTATAATTTGCACACTCTTGTGCATCCCTTTTATTCTTAAAAATGGGAACCAAAATACTCTTCCTCCACTCCTCACACATCTTTATAGTTTTTAAAATAATATTAAAGAGTTTAGAAAGCCAAGAAACTCCCAAATCTCCCAAATATTTCCACACTTCAATTGGGATATCATCACGTCCTACAAATTTTCCACACCTGGTTTTCTTTAAAGCCTCCTCAACTTCTTTTTTACTAATGCAATGATAAAAATGAAATATTTTATTATTATTCATGATATTAAAATCACTAAGGTCGATCGTATTTTCAGAAACTTCATTAAAAAGTTTATAAAAGTAACTCACCCACATATGATGATCTTTTTCTAAGAAAAGTACTTTTTGATTTTCATCTTTAATACACATTACTTGAGTTAAATCTTTACTTTTATTTTCTCCTTGTTTGGCTAGTTTATATATATATATATATATATATCTATATATATATATATATATATATATATATATATATATATATATATATATATATATATATATATGTCAGCCTCCTTTGTATCTAATATGTTATAAAGATCATTAAAAGTAGAATTTTTAGCGTAACATATTGTTTTCTTAGACTCCCTGCACACCGTAAGGTTTAATTTGACTAATTAGGTTTAATTTGGGTTAGATCTATATAGGGTTTATGTTTAATTAAAAATAGTGTAAGTAAGGTTTAATTAGATTAATTAGGTCTAATTTGGGTGGGTATTATGGTTAATTAAACCTAATGTAAGTTGGGTTTAACAAATTTAATTAGGTCTAATTAGGGTTAGACCTAGTTAGGGTTTAGATGTCACTTAAGCCTAGTGTGATTAAGCCTTAAGAAGATTAATTAGGTCTAATTTATGTTAGACCTAATTAGGTTTTATGTTTAATTAAACCTAATGTATGTAACGTTTAATTAAATTTATTAGGTCTCACTCGGGTTAAACCTAATTAGGGTTTTTGGATTAATTAAACTTAATATAAGTACGGTTTAATTAAAATAATTAAGTTTAACTAGGGTTAGATCTAATTTGGATTTTGGGATTAATTAAACCTAATGTAAGTAAGGTTTAATTAAATTAATTAGGTCTAATTAAGGTTATACCTAATTAGGGTTTTAGGATTAATTAATCTTATTATAAGTAAGGTTTATTAAATTGATTCGGTCTAATTAGGGTTAGACCTAATTATGGTTTAGGGATTAGTTAATTAAACCTAATGTAAGTAAGGTTTAATTAAATTAATTATGTCTAATTTGGATTAGACCTAATTATGGTTAAAAAGCTTACTTAAACCTAATGTGCTTAAGTTTTAAGAGTTAATTAGGTTTAATTGAAGTTAGACCTAATTATGGTTTTAAAGTTACTTCATCCTAATATAATTATAGTTTGAGGATAATTAGGCCTAATTGGGATTAGAACAAATTGAATTTTAGTTTGGTTCGGGTTCAATTGGGTTGAACCCAGGTGTCAAAATTTTATTTGGGTCAATTTGGGGTTGGATTCTAAGATTTCTGGTTTTAACTTAAATCTATATAGGTTTGACCTAACTGTGATGTGGGTTCATTTGGGTTGAACCCAAAAAAATGCAGTTTTGATTTGGATTGATATGGATTAGAACCAATGGTTCAAAAAAAAGGGAGGGGGTGATTAAACCCAATGTTGGCTAGGATTTACGTTCACCCTAGGTCTAATTTGTAAATCACACGTAGAGACTAGGATTAAGTCAATCCTATTAGTCATTCAAAGCCAATTTCCAAGCCTAAGAGGTTTTAGGGTTTTAAATATAAATTTAAAATTTGCAATTATAACCCTAAAAGGCAAAAATGTCATTCTAAATTTTCTAGAGGCTAAAAATGATCATTTTAAGGTTTAACATTGTCACCCTAAATTTTCTGGCCATTTTTTAATTTAATTTCCAATTTTTTGATCTTTATAATTAGTTTATGAAATGATTATAAATTTGATGAAAATTGGTGAATTTGACTTTAAGGATTTTTCCTAGCCTTAGAAAAATCAGAGAATGTTCCGTAGGATGACATGATTAATCCCTAAAATTTGTTATTTTTGGGTTTTTAATTAATTTATAATAATTTAATTACTTCAGAGAGAAATTAATTCATTAAAAATTAAATATAATTCATAAATTTAAAATTTAATTTTTAAATTTTTACTCTGTCTTTGCTGAGTTTCAGGATATTTTTATTTTCTTTTTGGGATTTTTCTTTATGAAGTTATGATTTTTTAAAGCTTAATAGGATTTTTTGAATTTAATTAAGTACTAATTAAACCATTTTCTACGTGGCGCTGACTTGAACCTCGGATGCATTGAAGGAAGGCGTGGAAACGTCTGATTGGAAAAGTTTTCCATGTGAGCAGCCACGTGGCCAGCAATTTCATACGTTGTATACGAATGAATCTACGGTCCGACTAGATCACCGCTTCTTGACCTCACTTTTGGTGTTGGTCTAGTTTCTACTATAGAAGCCTAGGATCTAGCCATACAAGTTTTCTATTGACTATTCCTAGAGGACTAGTGATAGAACTCTCACTAATAAAAATTCTAAACTCTTCTTTGCTCATCTTGAAGTTCCACATGTTGGTTCTAACCTCTAGCACTTAGTAGGTGAGAACAATATGGGGGAGCTCAAGAGGAATCCCTATAGGACTATTCGGCCTTAAGGATAACCTTGGGTGGTGTGGTCTTGGTCAGTCTTACGCACACACACTTGCACCTGCACTCGCAACCTTAATCCTAACCCGAACATACTTAGCTTGATCCCCTAATTTATTGGAAACTGATGTGGATGTCCCTTAAACCATTAGCTATAGGCGAGGTTTTTGCTAAGACCAGCACATGAAGGATCCATAATGGGAGTTTCCTTGATCCTATGGCTCAATTAGGGTGAACTCATGATTAATATCCTTAATCAATCCCAATTTTGCAAAATTCCAAAAATACCTCCCACTTCCCCAAAATTACCAAAATGCCCCAATATGCCCTTGTGCTTTCCTTCTCAATCTAATCTTTATGCTACATCTTGGGTTGGATGTGAGTCCTTGACCTTTCCTTCCCAATTTAGTGATCTGTTTTTTATCAGCTCTATAGTTGGATGTGAGTTCTTGTTCTTTCCTTCTCAATCTGATCTTCGTGCTTGCTCTTGGGTTGGATGTGAGTCCGTGAGATTTCCTTCCCAATGTAGTGATATGTTTTCGATCAGCTTTTGAGTTGAATGTGAGTCCTTGTGCTTTCCTTCTCATTCTGATATTTTTACTACTACTTGGGTTGTATGTGAGTCCCTGAACTTTCTTTCCTAATGTAGTGATATGTTTTTGATCAGCACTTGAGTTTGATGTGAGTCCTTGTGCTTTCCTTCTCAATCTAATCTCTCTGCTACCTATTAGGTTGGATGTGATTCCTTGAGCTTTCCTCCCCAATGTAGAGATATGTTTTCGATCACCTCCTGAGTTGGATGTGTTTCCTTGTGCTTTCCTTCTCAATCTGATCTTTCTGCTACCTCTTGGATTGGATGTGAGTCCTTATACTTTCATTCCCAATGCAGTGATATGTTTTTGATCAGCTCATGAGTTCGTTGTGAGTCATTGTGCTTTCCTTCTCAATTTGATATTTCTGCTACCTTTTGGGTTGGATGTGAGTCCTTGAGCTTTCCTTCCCAAAGTATGTTTTCGATCAGCTCTTGAGTTAGATGTGAGTTCTTCTCAATTTGCCCCTTCAATCACCTCTTATATTGGAGATGAGTTCTTGAGTTTTCCTTCCTATTATGACACCTTTTTTGATATCGGTGTGAGAACCCCTTAAATGGTATGAGGCTTCCAATTCTCTCCTCTGTAGTCATAGAGTTCGGGATAGGCCTCGTCTTAGTCATCCTCAACACTTTAAGTACCTTTTGAGTTGGATGTGATTCCTTGTGCATTCCATCTCAATCCGATCACTTCACATATTTAAATTGTCTGAAATTAATTTTCACTAAATTGAAATAAAAATTGAAATTGAAGTTAAAACATTAAAACTTGAAATTGAATCAAGTCTTCTTTGCAGCCGCTAGTTTTTCCGGTGGCTATCTCCTTAAATTCATTGCGTAGCCCTTCAGTTGGGTTAGCAAGCATAAATCACTTCATAAATTTAAAATTTTTTCTTGAATTTGACATTCTGAAGGTACACTAGCCAATCCCCAGCGGGAGTCCCCGCACACTCTCTAGTAGAAATCTTTTTTGCATTTTCTCTCTCTTCTACTTTGAGCCTATCGACTCAGCCAGTTGTGTTAGTTTGTTGATCTCATCGGTTAATGCCAATATGTGTGGTGTGCCTCTCCAGTACACCACACCTATTGAGGATGGATTTATTGACCTCACTTTTGATTGAGGTCTAGTTTCTTCTTTAGAAGCCTACGATCTAGCCATAAGACTTTCTTATTGACTATTTCTAGAGGACAAGTGATGGAACCCTCACTAAAAGAAATTCTAAACTCTTCTTTGCGCGTCTTGAAGTTCCACAAGTTTTTCTTAACCTCTAGCACTTAGTAGGTAGGACCAATATGGGGGAGCTCAAGAGGAATCCCTATAGGACTATTTGGCCTTAGGGATAACCCTGGGTGGTGTGGTCTTGGTCAGTCCTGCACACACACACTTGCACCTGCACTCACAACCTAAATCCTAACCCAAGCATACCAAGCTTGTCCCTTAATTTATTGAAAACTCATGTGGATGGTACCCAAAACCACTAGCCATGGGATAGGGTTTGGCTAAGACCAGCAAATGGAGGATCCATAATGGGAGTTCCCTTGGTCCTATGGCTCAAATAGGGTGACCTCATGATTAACATCCTCAATCAATCCTAATTTTGCCAAATTCCCAAAATAACCCCAACATCCTCAAAATTCCCAAAAATTACAAAAATTTATAAAACCTCTAAAATCACTCCAAATTTCCCCAAAATCAATTCGAACCCCTCCATTGGGCTCAATTTGACCAAATTGACCCATTTTGACCAAAATCCCCAAATTGCTCTTAAGGCCACGAATTCTCCAATTCACTCCATATTTCCACTAAAATGATTGCAATCTCCCCCAATATGATATCTAAACTCAAATTCATCACTCAAAATCCCAATTGAAACCAAAAACAAGCCCACCTGAAACAAATTTCAAGTCAAATTTCAATCTCAATCCAAAATCCAAACTTTTAGCCATTCCCTCAAATTCACTAAAATTAACTCCATGATCAAATTAATTTAACCATATTTATACTCTAAAAGCTTTCTAATATTTCCTTAAATCAACTTGAACAATCAATTGACCCAAATTTGAGCTCAAAGCTCACCCAAATCCAACTTAAGCCAAAATCCCAAAATTTGCACTAAAGCCCAGTTCCCATAAAATTGAACCTCATACCTCCAAATTTTCAACCTAATTGACATCCAAAACTCTTCATGACAATATCTTAGATCAATCTGAGCCATTGATTGAACCATATCCAAACCCTAGCCCAATCCAAGACCAAGTTTAACCCAAATGCCAAAAATTGAGCAAAATTTCAAATTTCCCTAAATTGACCTTCTAAATAAATTCAAAATCACTCAATTCCTTTTACAAACTTCTTATGACAATTATTCAAGCCAATTGGATCAATCAATTGAACTAAGTTCAAAGTCTAGCGAAACCCAAACTCAAATCCAAGCCCATGACATGATTTCAAACCCAAGCCATGCATATAACTAAATCTAGCCAATTTGATCAAACCATAGCCACCACAGCTAACATTTGGACCCTAAAGATTAGGCTAGACAAATCTAGCCCACCCTACATGAGCCATGGACCAAATGTCCCTTGATTTAGGGGATCTCTTGCCATATTTTTTTAAATCCAAGATATCTTTTTCATCAGCCTTAACCATTCAGAGTTAAGCATCATTAATCCTCTCCTTACTAACTTGAATCCTCTGGCCACCAGCCCTGGCCCTGCGAGCTGGAAAACATCAAAACCAAGAGCCACCCAAAGGCTTAAACTCCAAATTTGAACTCCATGAGTTGACTAAGTCCAATTGGTCACTTGTGCCACTCAGTACTCCTCCTAAGAAATTCTTTGTACCCACTGACCAGCCATAGTGGCCACCTCAAGTACCTCTATTTAAACTCTACCTCCAATAAAAAAAAAGAGACTATCCAATTCCTTGAGGAAACTCTACCAAATTGTTTCTAGAGCTCCTTCAAGTTCTCCTAAACCTATTCCAACCATCTTCCAGCCATTCCCTCCACTGCTTGAGCTCAATATCTGAGCCCAAAACTAGAGCAGATTCTGGTAATTTCCTAACACTCCACAGAGCTTCAAATTAAACTTTCTAAAAGCTTCCTCAAATTGAATGAGGAGGTTCCCCATCAAAATTTCTCTCCGTTGAGCCGTCCAACCCACTCCTAGACCAAAGCCGCACCACCTATTCGTCGAACTCATATTTTGGACCATTCACCAGAGGAAGAGAACACATCCAGGAGGTTTGCTAGAATACACTGAAGCTTACATAAGCATCTGATTGAGGGCTCCCTCTCTGAATTATGTATAGCTCAATAACCCTAATTTTGAGCTCGGTATCACCAATTAGGAAAGCGAATTGTATTTCATAGCATTGTAACCATATAGATGTGTTCGTCTTGAGTAAGTGAATGTGTAAGAACCAATCCCATGTAATTTTGTTGAGTATCGAGCAAGATCTTAGATCTAAAAGTCGTGCGGTTTATGAGTTTTGGCTATCGAGGACGATAGCCAGGAGCCGTCCAATTGTACTTGTATCGGACGGATGGTCTATATCGTGTCGGACGAGATGAAGAGTTCATAAGTGTGTGTTGTGTGGCTACCAAGTTAGATGGTGGAGTCGAATGGAGGAGCACCATGCAGAGCTTCGTCCGATACGAGGATCAAGTCAGCACCACTCGTTTAAATAGAAAAATCCAGGAATTTTGATTTATTTTAATTCCAAAACTTCAAAAATGCATATCTTTGTGTAAGAAAATCATAAAGAAAAAAACTTGATGCTCAGTGAATAAAGGAGATTAATGTGGAACAAAAATAAAATTATTTGGTATGTCTTTGAATTTTAATTAATTAAATAGCCTCTACAATGTTTTAATTTTAATTAAGTGTGTATTAATCATCATGGCTTAGGATTTTAGGGGTTTGTTTCTCATGATACTAGAGATATTTTGTGATTTTTCCAAAGTCAGAAAGCACCTCTATACATGTAAACCTAATTTCTAATTTTGGATGGTTATTTTGCTTAGAATAATTATATAAATTAAATATAAATCAAAAATTATGAGACTTCTTTTTGTAGGTTCCTTATGGTTAGAGGACTTTTGGAAAATTGTAAATTAAATTTCAACATTTGAATAAATTACTATAGCTAATTAAACATTAAAAATTCATAAAAATAAAAATAAATTTAATATCTTCAAAAAATTTGCAAAATCTCTTCCGCATTGTAATTAACACTTATTTTAATTCACTATAAAAAATTGAAATTTATTTGGTTAATTTTTATCACTAAAATTTATTTTTTAAGAAAATGGCATTTTTTGCATTAAATTATATTTAATAAATTAAATATAATTAGGAAAATTATGAAAAGTAGATTTCTGAGTTTCTTGTGATCAAGAGCACTTAGAAAAAAAATATATTTTTTTAAAATAAATACTCTATTATTTAAGCCTATTTTTGAATTAGAAATAATTAAAAATTCATAAAATTTTAAAATGGTTTAAAATTTTCCAAATTACTTCTTGATCACTTAGGATCATTAGAATTTTTTTCCTAATTTTATAAGTTAAATATAAATTTTTAAAGCCTAAAATGCACTTTCTCTAATTTTCCATTAAAATAATTATAATAAATAAATTATAAAACACAAAAAATAAAAAGTTTGTTCCTTTGAGTTCTTAGAAGTTAAGGGAATTTAATAAAAATATAAAAAATAATTTATTTAATTAAAGCATAATTTCCATTAAAATTAAAGCACTAAAATCGATGAATAATTATAAAAATAAAAAATATATATATAATTTGAAAAATGGTAAATTTTTGGCCAAGTGGTTTCTAACCTAGGTGAACCTCCAGTATTTTTTTCCATGACAAAAAAAATTACTTTGATTAATTATACAAATTAAAATTGTAAATCCTTTTTTCTAAGTTAAAATAATTATTTATATTAAATTAAAATTATAAAAATCACATTTTCTTCTCTGTTATCTTAATTGACCCATGGGCGGGGTACTCTAAAAATTTCAAAATCATTTCATTTATACATAATGAGTTATTGAGTGGAGAGCCCTAGGGGCAAAGTGGTAATTTTAGATTTTGGTGCGTTAATAAAAATTTAGGATTAACTAAGAGAAAATGGGTAAATTTGATAATATTGAACCATATTGGGTGTTTGAAATATAATGTGTTAAAGAGGTAGAAATCAATTTGCCACCTTTTCATGGTAAGGCTAAAATTATAATTTCTTAAATTATTAGGACTTCGAAGTCAATTAAACTTGGATGATTCTAAAGTGATGGGCTAGGGTTAGGAAGAGAAAATTCATTAATTTGAAGCCCATAATTGGTGATGATATGATCTTTTATTAATAATATATCTCACCTAAATTAAATGTTTGATAAATGCAAATTTACTCATTAAAATTATTAAGGGCTTAGTAGTGAGCTAAGTTTGACATTTAAACTTATTTAATGAGGTCTTGAAATAATAATATGATTGATAATTAACACATATAAACCACTACAAGCCCAATTTCAATGGTGGGCATTAAATCTTTAATAACTTAAGCTTGCTCTGGGAGCATCTGCCTACATAACTTTTATGTAAAATATCGACTGATTTATTGAGTGTCATACTCTCGCGATAATTAAAATATCAGGTTTACTGAGAATAAGGTGTATTTACCTATTGTAATTAAATTTAAAAATTGGGATGATCAATTGAACAATATAATAAGTTCAAATAGACTTGAAAGACTTCAAAAGGAATTTAAACGTTGTTAGGGATTGTTCCCCAAATGCTTTTATGACATTTTGGATGTTTTGAAGGATAATTGAACTTATTATACTTTATTCATAAAATCATCCACTAAAACCTTTGGGACTTACCAAGTTATAATTTAGGGTTTGGTAGCTACACCTTCATCCTCCCTTGCAATTTATTTAAATTTTCTACAAAATTATATATTTGTTGCAAGTTCAAACATTTCAGGGGGAGCAACGAGAAGATGAGAGGTATGCTTTTATAATGTTATTTAATTTCTGTCATTTTATTCACTGCAATTTCTTTTCGCTTTTAAATATTACAGATGCTTTGTTGTAAACCTTACTTCATCTGCAAAACAATTTTTTTCAAAATTAGTCAACAATCTTCAAAATAAAATTAAAATCTTTCAAAGGTCACCATAAATCCTTTAAAAAACACCATTTTCATAATACATCATTTTGAATTTACGGGAGTCCCTGGGATGAGGTAACCTATGGTTGCTAACAAGATCTTCCAGGTTTAAATGAACTTAACAACTCATTTAAGCTAAGTAAATTCATAAGAAAATAGTGAAATCGGAATGAGGAAACCGTGGGATCTTAACCGGTGTTGTTCTAAACAACTTTAACCTCCTCTTGATTGAACTTGAACCTGTCATTTAATGCTTTAAACCTTAGAATTTAAGACAGCTATTTTGCCAAGGAGCTTGGAGCTAACATTGTGAGTATCCTTCTACAACAACATGAGGATCTACAACAACACATCTTTTCCTTAAAATAAAACAAAATAACCCATTATACTTTGAGGTTGTCTGCCTAGTGTGACATAAATCCTCAAATTTATCTTTAGGTCTTTGTAATCATGTTGTGCAATATAAGCCTTAACTCATTTTAGGATTCTGAGGTTGTCGTTCCTCACGACCTAAATCCTCACATCTTCCAAGTTATTTGTGCGATTGTCTCACACAAATGTAAGCCATAGCTAATAAAATCAGTACGATGAAACATTAAAATTTTTTTACTAATATTGAAGCTAAATTGTTGGGTAGCTTGGGAAGTCACTAAGCTTCTCCTCAAGATTCGTGACATTCCATAGTTCTTCCTTTAGATTCCAAAATAAAATGTCCCAGATTTGGATCTTTCTCATTTCATACCTCTTTGTCTGATCTTTATAAAGTCCTATCCTTTTGACCTCTTTGAAGACATTATTCCCTGATTTTTATCGAGAGTTTTCTTAGGTGACCTCGGTCATTTAAGATGTAATTAACTATACGGGCTTGCCTCTATAAAGAGCTTTAAGAACCTAAGTAATATAAACTCTGTCTAATTCTTTATATTAGATAGGGCAATTTGTCGATCAACATAAATGATTTTTCGTAGACTAAAAAATATGTCATAATTTTTTAATTTAATTTAATCGAGCACCACCAACAAGTAGTGTATCCAATAGTCGAGGTCGATATAATGCTTGCAGTGTTGTGCTTGATCATTTAAACTATTACATATATGAGATCAGTTTGGCCTTATATTTTCAAAAATTAAAATGTTACTTTTTTTAAAATATATATACATAAATTAAATTATATAGCTTTTGAAACCGAGCATCGGGATATCCATTCCAGCGACCGACCCCGCCATCCATTTTAATACATAAAAATGGACGACATCTAGCCATCGTTTATAGTTTCTAATATGTCATAAACCGTTCATGTTTAGGGCATAAGATCTCTGCAGATCTTGCATTAAACTTAATTAATTTTGTTCTTAAGGCTTCATCACAACAAAACAAACACATCCATACATATATTTAGCTATGGTGTGATGATTTCTTTCACAAAGGTACAAACTGAGCCCCATTTTTGAATTTTTGAGTACATAACTCATCTTGAGAGGTGAAGCCTCAATCAAATTTGACAGAAATGGTTTCTAGGTCCTTGCGAAGCTCCTCTTGAATTTAATTTGGAGTGAATTTATGTGAGCTATATCCAAGTTGAAATGGCCTCATAGTTTCACCTAACAATAGGTTAGAGCTTGCGAGAAGGTCTAATTTTGATTGGAAACTTCTTCGCTAAGGTCAGTGATGGTGTTGGAGCGGTTTGCTTAAAGTTTGAAAGAATTTTGTGCTGATCCAAAAAAATTTCTTATTTCAGGGGTGAGAAGTTGAAGCTTTGTGATGGTTTGTAGGAGTGGAGATTATGGGGGATTGAATGCTAAGTTTTGGGGAACAAGACTTGTATAAAGTGTTTTTAGGTTTAGGAGTTGAAGGTACTTCTTCTTTCTTTTGAGTAGCTCTCAGGTTGGCTTATTTATAGCCATGGAGAAGCTTTGGCTGAGCTTGAATTTTAGTGGAGGAAGATGGAGGTAGCTCAGGGAAGATCAGGGAGTCAAAGAAGATCAAATTTGGGCTAGCACCATTTTGTTTAGCATTTCTATGGTGAGCTTATTATGAGCTCAAGTATAGTGAAGAGAATGGCTTGAGCAAGGCTTTCTTTCCATTGGATGGGGAGTGAGGTGGATAAGGATCTCATGTGAGCTAGATTATCCTGCCTTCTACCTAAGCTAACAAGTCATCCAATGGTTTTGTGATGGAATGACACCTCCTCCTCCCTTCATGATGATTTTTTGACTTAACTTTAAAATGGTAGCTTGGTGCATTTAATGAGTTTTCAATGGTCTTGGGTATGCCATGATGGGTCTCATGGGTCATGGGTGACCCATTAGCAATCCTCCATGGGTTGGATTTGAGTTTGAAAGACATTCACAGGTTTATATGTCATATATGATGTCATAAATTTGATCACAATTTAGGGTTCAAATTCAATCATAATTCCATTTTAAATTAATTAAGTAATTAATTTTAAAAAAAAGAAATTATATCATAAAACCATAGATTGGTTAAGTTGAGTTTAGAGTTGACCATTTAACCAATTTCGATCGATTAGATCCAAGGTTGACCTTCTTGACCAAATTTGACCAATGAGCTTTAGAATTGACCAATTTGACCTGAGTTGACCAATCAGGTCCTTAGATTGACCAAATGCCCAAGTTTGACCAGTTTGATGTTAATGTTGACCAATTGACCTATTTTGACCAATTTGGTGTTTGGGTTGACTAAATGGTCTATCATGACCAATATGGTGTCAGGGTTGACCAAATGGTCCATTTTGACCAATTTGGTGTCAGGGTTGACGAAATGGTCCTTGTGGTGACCATTGGGCCCAAGGTTGACCAAATTATCAATGTGATGACCTTTGGGTCCAAGGTTGACTAATTGGTCAATGTAATGACCATTGGGTCTGGGGTTGACCAAATGGTCAATGTGGTGATCATTGGGTCCAGGGTTGATCAAATCAGGGTTTATTATCATTGATCTGATCATTTTGGGATGTCATCATGGTCCGAAACCAAAGAGGGCATTTGGGCGTTAATCTAATTTCTAGGGTTTTGGGAATCTTAGATGAGTTCAAAGGCCCACTTCGTAGGATGGACTTTGTGATCATGGTGACCATTAGGTCTTTATCAAAAATGTTTGGGGATCTTGAGCCAGTGTGGGTCACTCAAGACATGTCATGTCTATGGGTGTTAGTTTGGGGTCCTCGTAAAAGTGAGTTCAATAATTCCACATTAGGAAGAAAAACACAAAGACTCAATGGGAAGGAAAACTCAGGGACTCACATCTAACCCAAGAGATAACAGAGAGAATCTGACCAGAGAATTTGATTTTACTACATTGAGAAGGAGAGAATCTGACCAGAGAATTTGATTTTACTACATTGAGAAGGAAAGCTTAGGACTCACATCCACCCAAGAGGTAGTGGAGGGAATCAAAATTTAGGTATTGATCATGAGGAATTTATTTTACTACATTGAGAAGGAAAGCTTAGGACTCACATCCAA
>NEWO01000513.1:411041-430096 GCA_003013225.1 Phalaenopsis aphrodite | reverse complement strand
TATATATATATATATATATATATATATATATATATATATATATATATATATATATATATATATATATATATATATATATATATATATTATATAATCAAAAAATTAAAAAATAAAAAATCTAAAAAGAAATATATTTTTATTTAAGAGTTAGTTTAATGAATTTTTTCTTTTCTTATTATATTTTTTTTATGCAAAATATTGTATATGAAGGTTTAGTACCTTACGATTTAGAACTAGAATGTACTATTAGAAAAATTTGAAAACAACAAAAAAGAAATTAAAAATTTAATCTAAATGGCTAATAACTTAGATAATCAAATAAAGGAAAATCGACAAATACCTTTAAAAGATTATGCTAATTCGACAGCAGATGAAATTCACTTAACTATTCAAAATCCTGATGTTGTTGCTAATTCATTTGAGCTTAAACCTACTATTATCTAAGTTGTACAAATTGATCAGTTTGGAGGAACACCTACTGAAGATTCTAACTTACGTCTTGCTAGTTTTCTTGAAATATGTGCTACTTTTAAATATGACGGAGTGTGTAATGATGTTGTTATGCTTAGAATTTTTCCGTTTCATTAAGTGATAAAGCCAAAGCTTGGTTAAATTTATTAGCACCTAGATCTATCAGAACTTGGGGAGAAGAATCTCAAAAATTCTTGGCTAAATATTTTCCATCCTCTAAAACTGCTAAGCTTAAAAATGATAGTACATCTTTTTGTCAGTTTGAAGGGGAATCGATATATGAAGCTTGAGAATGATTTAAAGGTCTCCTTAGACAGTGTCCACACCATGCTTTACCAGATTGGTTAATAATTCAAATATTTTACAATAGATTAGTAGGATCACTTAGATCTATTATAGATGCTGCAGTAGGTAGATCATTAATGTCAAAAACTTTTGATGAAGCATACTCTTCAATGGAAGAAATGACAACTAACAATTTTCAATGGCCCTCTAAAAGGGTAAATCATAAGAGAGTAGCTAGTATTCATGACTCAAATGAAATGTCTATTTTAACATCTCAAATTGCTGCTATTTCAAAAAAGATTGATCAAATTTGAGTTAACTATTCTCAAATACTTCCAATATTAGAGGAAAATATGTCAAGACAGATAATTGATAGTTAATCATCTTATGAAACTTTGATAACTATAAATAATCAAAATAACAATCCCTATTCTAATTATTATAACCCTGGATGAAAAAATCACCATAATTTTAGTTGGAATAATTATAACAATTTGGTGAATCCCTTCAGAAATTTGAACAACCAAGGAAATCCTAATTATCGACCTTATTGTCCTCTGGGATTTAACTTTAACCCTAACCCACAAGTTAAGGAAAAGAAGTTAACGATGGAAGAAGTAATGTTGAATATGAGAAATCAAATACAAAATCAAGAGGTTGTTATTAGAAATATTGAAAATCAATTAGGACATATTGCTACTGCACTTAGTAACAGACCTTCAGGAATTCTTCCAAATACTGTGAAAGTTAATCCAAAAGATTAAAATAAAGAGCAATTTAAAGCTATTCAATTACAAAGTAGAAAAGAAGTTGAAAGAAGAATCTAAAGAGAAACTTAAGTTGATGAAGAGAAGGAAGAAATGGAAAATAACCACAATGAAAAGGAATAAACACAAGTTCCCTTAAAAAAACCATTACCTCTGTTTCCTCAACGACTGAAGTAGAACAATAAAGATAAAAAATTGACAAAATTTTTGGAAATCCTTAAGAAGTTAACAATAAACTTTCATTTTGTTGAAGCTTTGGAAAAAATGCCAAGTTATGTGAAATTTATGAAGGATATACTAAACAAGAAAAGGAAATTTATAGATCACAAGATCGTTGGACTCAGTGAAGAGTGTAGTGCTATTATTTTGAAAATACTTCTTGAAAAATTAAAAGATCCTTGTAGTTTTACTATAGCTTGTGCTATTGATGAAAAGTTTTTTGGGAAAGCCTTATGTGATTTAGGAGCGAGTATCAATCTTATGCCTCTATCGATTTTTAAACGCTTAGATTTGGGAGAGATTTCCTGTACTACTGTAACTCTTCAATTAGTTGATCGATCAATAACTTATCCAAAGGGAGTTATAGAAGATGTATTAGTTAAAGTGGATAAAGTTATTTTCCCTGTAGACTTTATAATATTGGATATGGAGGAAGATAATGAAATTCCTATTATTTTAGGAAGACCATTTCTTGTAATAGAGAGAGCTATAATAGATGTGTAAAAAGGAGAATTAATAATGAGATTTAATGATCAAGAAGTAACATTTAATATTGCAAAAGTTATAAAATATCATGCAATACAAAAAGATAATGAATGCTTCAGGATGGAAGTTGCTGATTATCTGAGTATTGAGCAATTTAAGGAAGAGTTTGAAGGCAAATTAAGATTTGATAATTTTTTTAGAACAAGGATGAAATAAAAGAAGAAGATTTAGATTATATTTAGGGCAAATTTGAAACATTAGATTTGTTGGAAAATTATAATAAAAATCATATTCCTTCAGGTATTAAAGCACCTGAATTTGAACTGAAAATATTACCTGCCCATTTAAAATATGTGTTTTTAGGAGACTCATCTACATTGCATTTTATTGTATCTTCTGAATTAACTAAAATTCAAGAGCCAAAATTAATAGAGATGTTGAAAAGATATAAAAGGGCTCTTGGATGGAATTTAGCAGATATTAAAAGAATTAGTCCTTCAATTTATATGCACAAAGTTCTATTAGATGAACAATATGAACCTCAAGCTGATCCTCAGAGGAAATTAAACCCAATAATGAAAGAAGTTGTTAAAAAAGAAACCTTAAAATGGTTAAATGCTGGAATTATATATCCTATTTCAGACAGTGCTTGGGTGAGTCCAATTCACTGTGTTCTGAAGAAAAGAGGAATGACCATTGAAGAAAATGAGAAAAATGAATTAATTTTAATAAGATAAGTTACTGGTTGGCAAATTTGTATTAAATATAGAAAATTAAACATGGACACCAGAGAAGATCACTTTCCTTTACCCTTTCTAGGCCAAATGTTGGATAGATTGGTTGGAAACAAATATTATGGCTTTTTAGATGGATATACCGGTCATCACCAAATTTTAGTTGCTATAGAGGATCAAGAGAAGACAACATTTACAAGCACTTATGGAACATTTGCTTTTTGTAGAATGATTTTTGGACTATGCAATGCACCTGTAACATTTCAAAGATGTATGATGTCAATTTTTAGCAATTTTATTGAACATAGAATGGAAGTGTTTATGGATGATTTTTTCTGTATTCGAAACTTTGTTTGAATTATGTTTAAATAATTTAGAAAAGGTTTTGGAAGTATGTGAAAGAATTAACCAAGTACTAAATAAGGAAAAATGTTAATTTATGGTTGTAGGAGGTATTGTACTTGGGCATAAATTTTCTGAAAATGGTATGGAAGTAGATCCTGCAAAAATTTAAGTTATTGAAAAATTACCACCTCCCACTACCGTTAAAGGGGTAAGAAGCTTTCTAGGACATGCTTATTTCTACATGCATTACATAAAAAAAATTTTAAAAATAACTAAACCATTATGCAAACTTTTAGAAAAAGATACAAAATTTGATTTTAATGAGAAATGCATAAAAGTATTTGAGTTATTGAAAGAAAAATTAATCACTGCACCTATTATAGTTCCACCTGACTGGAAAAAACCATTTGAAATAATGTGTGATGCTAGTGATTATTCTATTGGGGTTGTTTTAGGACAAAGACACAACAAGGTTTTTAAGGTTATATATTATGCTAGTAAAACTCTAATTGATGCTCAAGTCAATTGCGCTACTACTGAAAGAGAGTTATTAGCTATTGTTTATACCTTTGATAAATTTAGACCTTACTTAATTGGAACTAAATGTATAATGCATACAAATCATTTTGCTATTAAATACTTGATGCAAAAGAAGGGTGCTAAACCAAGATTAATTAGATGGATACTTCTTTTTCAAGAGTTTGATTTTATCGTAGTTGATAGAAAGGAAAATGATATTCAAATAGCTGATCATTTGTCTAGACTAGAAAAAGAAATATTAAAAAATTTTGCAAATGAAATTTTAGAAAAATTCTCTGATGAACAATTATATAGTATTGATGAAATGAATGTACCGTGGTATGTTGATAAAGTAAATTATATTGTAAGTGATATTTTACCACATGATATTAAAAATTAATAATTAAGGAAATTTATATATGATTCAAAATTCTATTTTTGGGATGACCCATATTTATATAAATAATGTAAAGATCTAATTATTAGAAGGTGTGTGCCTTATGAAGAAACTCAACAGATAATTGAAAGATATCATGATTCTAAATTTAGAGGACATTTTGGAAAAATAAAACTGCATATAAAATTTTACAAGCTGGATTTTATTGGCCTACTCTTTTTAGAGATGTTAATGAATATATTAAAAAAAACAATCGATGTCAGCGAATAGGAAATATTTCTAAAAGAAATGAAGTGCCTCAAAATTACACATTAGAAGTTGAAATTTTTGATGTGTGGGGATTAGATTTTATGGGACCATTTATGCCTTCATTTAGAAAATTATATATATTACTTGTTGATGATTATATGTCCAAATGGATTGAAGCTATTGTTGTACCTAGATGTGATGCTCGGAGCGGTCTAGTAGAAATATCAAATCATGGAATAAAATGAATTTTAGAAAAAGCTATAATTCCTTATAAATTGGATTGGTCTGCTAAATTAGACACTGCATTATGGGCATATAAAACTACTTATAAGACTCTTATAGGAATGTCCCGATATAGACTTATTTTTGGAGAAAACATGCCACTTACCAGTAGAATTGGAGCATAAAGTATTTTAGGCTATTAAGAAATTTAATCTTAATCTAAAAGATGCTGGTGAGAAAAGACTATTGAACCTCAATGAACTTGAGAAGATTAGAAATGAAGCTTATGATAATGCAAAAATCTATAAAGAGAAAATTAAAATATTGCATGATCAGAAGATTATTAAAAATAAGTTTCAACCTAGACAAGAAGTTTTATTATATAATACAAGATTTAGATTATTTCCAGGAAAACTGAAATCCAGATGGTTAGAACCATTTAAGGTGATTAAAGTCTATCATTTTGGAACTGTTGTTATTAAAGATCCTAAAACTGGAAAGATCTTTAAAGTTAATGGGCATAGATTGAAACATTACTATGAAGGACACATACCACAATTTAAACAAGTTTTAATGTTAAGAAAATTGATCCTGATTTTTTATATGTAAGGATTTATGAAGTTGACACCACTACAGAGCCAAAAACTTGATGCTTATATGAAAAGTAAGTTATGTAAAATATATATAATTATAGACATTTAATAAAGGGATTCTACGCAAGTATATGCAATAAAGGACTTTCTATTTTAAGCCCCAAATACCAATCCCACAGGGAAAGTGTAAATTGGCAAATTTAAGTTTTACTAAAAAATGTACAAAAAATCAAACGAATCACTGTCACTAATTTTGAATGTTGAGATGTTATCAAAACTAAAGTACTTAACTATTAGCAAAAAAAAAAGGCAAACTTTAAAAAGTTAATACTAATCTACTAACTATGTTTATGTAATGAAGATTTCTTATGTGAAAAAGCATCCTTCCCACTACAATGAGGTTGTGGTGAAATGAGATGAGATAAATGTTTATAATATGTATTGTGCCAAATAAGAGCAATTATAATTCTCTACCCTAATACAGTGCATAGAAAATCATTAGCTAATCGTAGGTTTAGTCCCTAAATCCGTAGCTAGGCTAGGAGGATACTGACTCCTACTCCAGAGCTCCCGCTTCATTTCACCTGAAGGCTAACTTGCACTTTAGTTTTTAAACACTAAGATTGAATTGGGGATTTTAGTATGTCACCCTAAAGATTCTCCAATTCTACACCAAGAATATTTCTTTATTTACTTCCACTTAATTCCATGAACGAATTTCTCCTCCATGAAATTAAATGTGATACTCTTTCTGTTGTAGAACTCATACTCCATTTCCAGGATCATATGTTGGCCAAATCAAAATGTAAATTAAGTTTGGAGTTGAAAAATCATCATAATTTATTTTATATTTTAATATTGACACATCATATTATCTCTTCATTTGACCACATCTCAAAGTAGGGAGAAAGATAGAGTGAACTACTCAGACTTAATGAGAAAGACACAACTAAACAAAAATTTCATATACAAAAGAAAGTTCATACAATACTTAATAAACAAACAAAAATTATCTGAAACTCTTTCTCAAAGAAAATCCCTTGTAGCCTTTTCTTAGAAATGCAGGAAGAAGATATCTCTCACTTTTCTCCTTCTCCAATACTCTTACTGAAAGTTTCACACTAAATCTCGCCACACAAACTCTAAAATATAGAAGAAAAATCACTAATGGACTCCAATATGATGGTAGAATGAAGATGAATTATGAAGATTGGCGCAAATGGAGCGTGGAGGAATGTCTTGAAGCAAAAAAGAGTCACTTTCCTGATGAATTTCGGCCCCATATAAAGCCCAAGGTTGGTTCTTCAATTGGTGCCTCCAAAAACTCTTCAAAATTTGTCCAAATACATTGAACCTTTAAGAAGCGGGAGCTGAACCGCCTTTAGCACCATCGGCGCTATTCCTGGCGCCGTCAATACTGAGTAAAGTTTTAGCTGTTCTGTTGTTCTACGCCGTCAGCGCTTGCCTTAGTGTGGTCGGCGTAAGTACTTCAAAAACATCATTTTGACTCCAAATTCCATTCTTTTTGCTTTAAGTCCTAGAAATCAATAAGCTTCAAGAAAATATCAAAATACCTTCCATTAAGGTGCAATATCATAAAATGTAAGTATAAAATATGGGTCTAAAAATGCATATATTTTCGGTGTATCAAAATCCCCCAAACTTACATGTTTCTTGTCCTAAAGTAACTCCTCTAATACATAAAAATATGACTTATGGTAAAGAATTTAACTTCTAGACTTCCATATTTAACTTCTCTAAACATAATAGTACAACTTAAGAAAAATTCAAAACAACTCCAGTTAATATTAAAGGTGCTAGGATATTCAGTAATTAAGTCTAAGATCTCTGATCCTCTATTTCTTTCAGGAAAAATTGCAATTTTTCATATTAAAGTCACTTAGAAAATTTATATGAAAAAGAATTTCATAAAACTTTACTAATCATTAAGCTAATACACAAATAAAAAGTTTAGAAAATGTGTCCAAGTGTTTTTCCTTAAGTTGATTCAAGTGAAACCAATTTTTAATTAGGCATCTCCTCAAGCTTCTCCCCATATCTTTTTTTTTTCTTTTCTTTTCAGGATCATTGTTAATCCCATTTTTCTTTTCTTTCTTCTTCTCTTTTTTTAATGTATGTGAGGATTACTATATCTAGATAGCCTTTAATGATTTTGAACTTCACTATCCTCTTCTTAAAGTCAAAAACTTTTTATATTTCTTCACTTAACAAATTTATATTAACTTTAAAATTACATGAAGTTTAATTCTTTTCTTTTTACATGAATCTTGTAGGATTTTTCATAGTTGAAAAATACAAATTCCCTTACTTAAAATAGAGAAACATAGTCATATCACTTTTAACCAATATATTACTCTCTAGAATTAACTTTTATTATTGAATTTTTTTACTTAAATTTACTATATATTTAGTAACATAAATATATTTATCCAAAGTTAACCCCTAGTATGAAAGGTCATGTTAAATTTAAATTTTTTGAAAATATAGTTAAGTAAGGACAAATAAAAATAAGTTCTCTCTTTTCTTTTTTAAAATAAATTTTCTCCCCCGCAAACATAAATTTTTTAAAAAGATTTACATGAAGAACTTTAAAAATAAAAGGCTGAAAGAAAGCATTAAATACATAAAGAAAATTCATACCTATTGAAAATTTTGACTTTTACAAATAAATTATGAAATACTGCAGGTGCTAATATGAAAAACTACAAGGCTTAAAATATTAAATTGCACATAATATATATAAAATTTGTTGAGAAAGAATTAATTACAATACATATAACAAAGTGCTGAAACTAACAATAGAACAAAACTAAATTTAAAAAATGAAAACAGTTTTACACATTACAGTTTCACATTACAACACAATAATAGAGTTTCAATAATATCACAAAACAAACAATACAATCACAAAGTACAACACAAACAAATAAACAAATAAAAAGATCACCAGTCATCATCTTCTTCATCATTAACATCTAACTTATGCCACTATTATGGAGTATAAACAGGGTGAATAGGGAACTGAACTGTATGATCACCCCACAGGTATTTCACTAAAGCATCATCATAAACAACATCATATTTGAACTTTTGGCGAATCAGGTCATTTGTATGAGCATTTCTGACCTTCATGTTCTGCATCATATGATCCATCCTCAAAATATCTCCCTATTGAATCATCATCTGGTCCAATAACTCCCTGTTACTTGGGTCACTTGAAGTAGGCTCACTAAAAGTAGGGGTCCTAGAAGTAGAAAGAATATCCCTGGCCTTACTTCCAGATCTCTAATCAACATGGGACTCATAAGTCTTAATGTTTGCAGGCCCAATCGGTCTCTAAGGCTCAATCCTCTCCTCATCAGGTCTGAAATCAACTCCTGCATGCTCTCAAAGTGTATAAATGAGAGCAGGGTGTGCCAATACACCAGTGGTCTCTCCCAGAGCAATAGATTGAGTGTTCATATAATTTATAGAGCCTACATTTATATCCATCACTTGCTGAATACAGTAGTTCAGAATGGCTCTATCCTTGGTCACTTCACTATGATGGTTTTTTGGAATCACCCTCCCAGAAATAAAATAATGTCAGGCTTTAGATACTACATTTAACATAGAAAGGGGAAAGTTGACTTTAACTCCATTCTTTACTTTCCAAGCCTTTTTCTCACCAGTCAGAAAAGAAATAACCTCATTTAAGACCTCATTTGTGGTAGAGAATGAATGATACTAACATCTATAAACATCTTCTAATTGATAAAACTCATTTATTTTTCTTAGAGTAAACTCCACCCTTTTTCCTAGAAAAAAAATCATCAGAAGACTCCAGAAAGTTGGCATAAAACTCCATTATTATCCAAGCTATTGCATCGACAGTAAAATAGCAAAAGTTTTCCCACTACCGAGCGATAATTAATCGTTCAACTTCTCCTCCCGAATTTTTGAAACCTCGATCCAGAATCACTTTCTTATTTTCTCGAAGATTATGAAATCGAGCACTAGCTTCAAAGCTAACAAAATTTTTCTTGTCATATTCTATTTTTCTTTTGCTCGATCTACGTGCCATAGGAAATCTAGAAAAATTTGATAAAAATTTGAATAAATTCCAAAATTTTGAAAATCAAAATGTAAAGCACTTTAAACTTAAATCCATTAAGTAAAAGTTTTCACTAAAGCATTTTTTCAAAATCTCTAAAAAAACAAAACTTTTGGATCCTGGCAATATGAGAAAATCTTTGGTGAAAAGCAAAATTTTTACTTTAAAGTGTAGCTCTTTCATAGAGAAAATGAAATTCAAAGTACCTTTGCCTCAAAATCGCCTCAAATCCGCCCAAAATCAAGCTGTAAGTGTGAAAAACGAAGGTTGAAGGTGACTTTAGGGGTAAAAATGGAGGTTTTGCTGTGAAAATTATGAATTAAAGGGGTTGTTACTGCTCTCGGGTTGAAGACGTCATTGGTGTCAATGCCAGCGCCATCTGCGCTGAAGGCCCGAAGTTCACTATTTTGATTTTTTTCAAAATTTCAATTTTCTTTTAATTTACTCCAAAGGGTTTTTAGTATTTTTAAACACAAATTTTTATCTAAAAATAGTTCACAAATAAACATTCATAAAGAATCATTTTCACAAACAACAACAAACTAACTTTTACATATGAAATTACACTTTTTACAAACATATTTTACAAATCACACATTCAAACCTATTAAGCAAACTAATTATAAATAGGCATCAAAATCAACCCACAACACTAAACACTGACACAAAACTATACACATAATCAAAGTTTAGAATTCTAAAGCAAAAACAAACCAAACCAAATCAAATCAAATCAAATCCACACAATTACATCAAATACATAAATATTTTTAAGCAAGTAGAGAATCCAAAGTCTTCAGTCATTCTGCCTCATCTTCAATATTTTCACCTCCTCTAATATCTCCCATGGATTGGTAATGAACATATAGGTTGTAGAAGGATTGGTACGGCAATTGATATGTCGAACTTTCTTCGATCCATCCATTTTCTTTAAACATCTGAACTAATCCTGCTTCAAAAGTTCCAGTATGATCAAATTTTCTTTCATTCTCCAATCAAGGTGATCAAAAAAGGTACTTAAGATCTCCCACTGCATTCTTAATACTCTGAAGTTCTCTTTGAATTTTCTTCAATTTCTTCTCTAAAGCAAGCGAACTTCTTACTGTTGGTGGTATTAATGTAGTTGAAGCATGTGAAGAATGATCCATAATAGTATTTGGTGCTTCATTTCCATTACCAACATACTGATCATCAATAGGGATCACGGACTCCCAGGGTAGTAAAACTTGTTCCCAACTTTCATATGGTACTTGGGATTGACTGCAAATCAGAAAAATTATAGAAGGATGCCTAAGTCCATAAATTGGCCAATTCATAATGATACCCATAATAGATTTAAATTTGATTGATCCTATATCAATAAGTTTTTCCATTTAATTACAGTAGTTTAAAATAACACTTTCCTTGGTGACTCTACTAATCTTCATAGTAGGGAGTAATTTTGCACAAATAAAGAAATGCCACTGCTTCAAAATTGGATAAGTGATGAAGCAGAAAAACTAATATATCCTTCATCTCGTACTTCCCACATATCAGTTTTATCTGCCAGAAAATTATACACATCTTGCATCAAATCTCGAGTAGGAATGAAATTTGTATAATGACAGATTGAAACATTTTCTATCATATAAAATTCATTTATCCTCACAGGAGTAAATGGTACAACCTTACCTCGTATGAAGACAGCTCCTTGGGTAATTCCATGCTAATTTGCATAGAACTCCTTCAATACAGGCATCACAACCGCAGCGATAGTGTAACACAAAACTTCCCATCGCCTTTGTAAAATGATCTTGTCAACTGGAGCATTTGGGTTGATCAATTCATGATTAACAAATCCTCTTTCCTTGATCAATCTCTTCTTTATAATAACTTTATCGTATAACCTGTGCGCATTGAAAATAATAAGCTTTCTTCTATTGAGAACTCCATACCTTGAAGTATTTCTGGAATTGGAAGCCATAAAATCCAAAATTAGGAAGTTTCTAGGCATCCTAGGAAGTTTGTAGGACTTTAAAAACACCTCTTGGTGGTTATTATGGAGCAAAATCCCACCAAAGTTTGCCAAAAGTTGTCTGAACCGTCAAACTGCTCTTCGGCGCCATCGGCGCTCCCGATTGGCACTACCGGCGCTGAGGTCCGTTTTGTTGGGTGCCGTCAGCGCCAGTGGCCAAAATTTTGCTACTTTC
Source organism: Phalaenopsis aphrodite (assembly GCA_003013225.1). Lineage (NCBI taxonomy): Eukaryota > Viridiplantae > Streptophyta > Magnoliopsida > Asparagales > Orchidaceae > Phalaenopsis > Phalaenopsis aphrodite. The sequence continues at coordinate 418,506 of NEWO01000513.1, read as the reverse complement.
ATTTTTTGTTCAATTTAATTCCAACTTTTTCTCCAATACCAATATTTGACTTAATTTATAATAAATGCAATTGTGTAGGATTATTATCTACTAATATATAAGACACTTATCAAACGAAATAGTAATACATAGACATACATGTATGGGTTACCTCCCACAAAGCGCTTGGTTTAACGTCGTCAGCCCGACACACCATTTGTTTAGTTGGTTTGACTTAGCCTTAAAACTTCTTTCAATAAAGGTTTGTGCCCTTCATAATAATGTTTTAGACGATGCCCATTAACTTTAAATACCTTTCCAGTGCTAGGATCTTTAATAAAAATAGTTCCATAATGATAGAATTTAATCACTTTAAATGGTCCTAACCATCTAGATTTCAGTTTTTCTGGAAACAATCTTAATATTGTATTATATAATAGAACTTTTTGTCTAGGTTCAAATTTCTTTTGAATAATCTTCGGATCATGCCTTATTTTCATTTTTTCTTTATAGATTTTTATATTATGATATGCTTCATTTTTTTTTTCCTTTAGTTCTTTGAGTTGTAATAATCTTTTCTCACCAGCATCTTTTAGATTAAAATTAAATTCCTTAATAGCCCAAAATGCTTTTTGCTCTAATCCTACTTGTAAGTGGCATGTTTTTCTAGATATCTTTCAGTATGGGGACATTCCTATAGAAGTCTTATAAGCAGTTATATATGTCCATAATGCAGTATCTAGTCTAGTAGACCAATCCAATTTATAAGGATTTATAAATTTTTCTAAAATACGTTTAATTTCACGATTTGATATCTCTACTAGACTGCTAGTCTGAGGATGATAAGAAATGGAGAATCTATGTATAATATCATATTTCTTAATTAATTTTTTGATTCTCTTATTTCTAAAATGAGTTCCTCCGTTGGTAATAATTACTTTCGACATTCTATATCTTGTAAAAATATTTTTAATTAAAAATTTAGAAATACTCCAAGCATCACATTTGGGTACAACAATAGCTTCAATCCATTTGGACATATAATCAATAGCAAGTAATATATATAAGTTTCCAAATGAAGGCATAAATGGTCCCATAAAATTTAATCCCCACACATCAAAAATTTCAACTTCCAATGTGTAATTTAGAGGCATTTTATTTCTTTGAGGAATATTTCCTACTCGTTGATATCTATTGCACATTTTAATATATTCATTGACATCTTCAAAAATAGTATGGCAATAAATTCCAGCTTGCAAAATCTTATATGTAGTTCTATTTGTTCCAAAATGTCCTCCAAATTCAGAATCATGACATCTTTCAATTATTTGTTGAGTTTCTTCATAAGGCACACATCTTCTAATAATTAGATCTTTAAATTATTTTTAAAAATATGGGTCATCCTAAAAATAGTCTTTTGAATCATATATAAATTTCTTTAATTGTGAATTTTTCTTATCAGAAGGTAAAATATCACTTACAATATAATTCACTATATTAGCATACCACAATACATCAATTTCATCAATACTATATATTTGTTCATCATAGAAATTTTCTAAAATTTCATTTACAAAATTAGTTAATATTTCTATTTGTATCCTAGACAAATGATGAGCTATTTGATTATCATTTCCCTTTCTATCAATCACAGTAAAATCTAACTCTTGCAATAGAGGTTTCCATCTAATTAATCTTGGTTTAACATCCTTCTTTTGCATTAAGTATTTAATAGCAGAATGATCTATATGCATTATACATTTAGTTCCAATTAAATAAGGTCTAAATTTATCAAAGGCATAAAAAATAGCTAATTACTCTCTTTCATTAGTAGTATGATTAATTTGAGCTTCATTTAGATTCTTACTAGCATAATAGATAACTGTAAAAACTTTATCATGCCTTTGTCCTAATATAACCCCAATAGCATAATCAGTAGCATAGCACATTATTTCAAATGGTTTTTCCTAGTCAGGTGGTACTATTATAGGTGCACTGACTAATTTTTTCTTTATTAATTCAAATGCTTTTATGCATTCCTCATCAAAATCAAATTTCTTATCTTTTTATAAAAGTTGGCATAGCGACTTAGATATTTTTGAAAATTTTTTTATGTAGCGCCTGTAAAAACCAGCATATCATAGAAAACTTCTCACCCCTTTAACATTAGTAGGTAGTGGTAATTTTTATATAACTTAGATTTTTGCAGGATCTTCCTCTGTGCCTTTTTCATAAATTTTATGCCCAAGCACAATAACTCCTGCAAACATAAATTGAAATTTTTCTGAATTTAGTACTAGGTTGACTTTTTCACATACTTCCAGAACTTTTTCTAAATTATTAAGTCATAAATCAAACAAAGTCTCAAATACAAGAAAATCATCCATAAACACTTCCATTCCATGTTCTATAAAATTACTAAAAATTGACATCATGCATTTTTGAAATGTTGCAAGTGCATTGCATATTCCAAAAGGCATTCTACGAAAAGCAAATGTTCTATATGGGGTTGTAAATGTTATTTTCTCTTGATCCTCTGGAGCAATTGGAATTTGATGATAACCGGTATATCCATCTAAATAGCAATAATATTTATTCTTAGCCAATCTATCCAACATTTGGTCTATAATGGGTAAATGAAAGCGATCTTTTTTGGTGACCATATTTAATTTTCTATAGTCAATACAAATTCACCAACCAATAACTTGTCTTATTGGTATTAATTCATTTTTCTCATTTTCTTCAACAGTCACTCCTTTCTTTAGAACACAGTGAATTGGGCTTACCCAAACACTATCTGAAATAAGATATATAATTCCAACATCTAACCATTTTAAAATCTCTTTTTTAACAACTTATTTCATTATTGGGTTTAATCTTCTATGTAGATCAGCTTTAGGTTCTGATTTTTCATCTAATAAAATTTTATGCATACAAATTTAAGGAATAATTCTTTTAATATCTGCTAAAGTCCATCCAAAAGTCCTTTTATACTTGTTCAACATTTCTATTAACTTCTGTTCTTGAATTTCAGTTAACTCAGGAGATATAATAACATGCAATGTAGATGATTCTCCTAAAAATACATACTTTAAATAGGTAGGTAATATCTTTAATTCAAGTTCAGGTGGTTTAATACTTGAAAGAATAAGATTTTTACTATCATTTTCCAACAAGTCTAACGTTTCAAATTTTCGCTGAATATAATCCAAATCTTCCCCTTTTATTTCATCTTCATTCTCAAAAATTTCTCCTTGCTTTAGTTTATCTTCATACTCATTTATAAATTGTTCCTTACTCAGATAATCAGCTACTTCAATCCTGAAACATTCATTATCTTTTTCTATTGTAGGATATTTCATAGCTTTTTCCATATTAAATTTTACTTCTTGATCATTAACTCTCATTATTAATTCTAATTTTTGCACATCTATTACAACTCTTCCTGTTGCAAGACATGGTCTCCCTAAAATAATAGGAATCTCTTTATCTTTCTCTATATCTAATACTAAAGTCTACAGGGAAAATAAATTTATCTACTTTCGCTAGTACATCCTCTATAACTCATTTTGGATAAGTTATTGATCGATCAATTAACAGAAGAGTTACAGTAGTAATGAAAATTTCTCTCAAATCTAAACATTTAAAGATCGATAAGGGCATAAGATTGATACTCTCTCCTAAATTACCTAAAGCTTTTCCATAAAACTTTTCACCAATTGCACAAGTTATAGTAAAACTAGCAGGATCATTTAATTTTTCAGGAAGCTTTTTTCTGAATAATAGTACTACACTCTTCACTGAGTGCAACAGTCTCATGATTTGTAAACTTCATTTCTTATTTAGTACATACTTCATAAATTTAACATAACTTGACATTTGTTCCAAAGATTCAACAAAAGGAATATTTATCATTAATTTTTTAAGGATTTCCAAAATTTGGTAAATTGTTTATCTTTATTTTTCTACTTCAGTCTTTGAGAAAATGTAGGTAACGGTTTTTTAAAAGGAACCTGTGTTTGTTTGTTTTCATGTTGATCATTTTCCATTTCTTCCTTCTCTTCATCAACTTTAGTTTTTCTTTGGATCCTTGTTTCAACTTCTTTTCCACTTTGTAATTAAATATCTTTAATTTGCTTTTTATTTTGATCTTTTGGACTAACTTCTACAATACTCGGAAGAGATCCATAAGGTCTGTTACTAAGTGCAGTAGCAATATGTCCTAATTTATTTTCAATATTTCAAATAGCAGCTCCTTGATTTTGTATTTGATTTCCCATATTCAACATCACTTCTTCCATGGTCAACCTCTTTTTCTTAACTTGTGGATTAGGATTGGAGTTAAATCCTGGAGGATAATAAGGTCAAAAATTAGGATTTCCTTGATTGTTGATATTTCTAGATGGATTCACCGGATTATTATAATTATGCCAACTAAAATTAGGGTGATTTTTCTATCCAGGGTTAATATAATTAGAATAAGAATTGTTATTTTGATTATTTATAGTGTTTAAAGTTTCATAAGATGGTTGAGTATCAATAATATGTCCTAGTGAATTTTCCTCTAATACTGGTGGTATTTGAGAATAGTTCACTCCTATTTGATCAATTTTTTTAGAAATAACAACAATTTGAGATGCCAAAATAGACATTACATCAGAATTATGAATACTGGCTACTCTCTTAGGATTTATCCTTTCAGAGGGTCATTGAAAATTATTAGTAGCAATTTTTTCAATTAAAGAATATGCTTCATGAAAAGGTTTTGACATTATTGATCCACCCGCAGCAGCATCTATAATAGATCTTAGTGATCCTACTAATCCATTGTAAAAGGTTTGAATTATTACCAAATCTGGAAAATAACGATGTGGACATTTTCTAAGAAGATCTTTAAATCTTTCCTATGCTTCATATATCAATTCCCTTTCAAACTAACAAAAAGATGTAATATCATTTCTATGCTTAGCAGTTTTCGAGGGTGGAAAATATTTAGCCAAGAATTTTTGTGATAGTTCTTCCCAAGTTCTAATAGATCGAGGTTCTAATGAATTTAACCAAGCCTTGGCTTTATCCCTTAATGAAAAAGGAAAAAGTCTAAGCCTAATAGCGTCATTAGACACTCCGTCATAATTAAATGTAGCAAAAATCTCAAAAAAACTAGCAAGATGTAAGTTAAGGTCTTCAGTACGTAATCCTCCAAACTAATTGATTTGTACCATTTGGATAATAGTAGGCTTAAGCTCAAATAAATTAGCAGAAATATCAGGATTTTCAATAGTCAAGTGAATTTCATCTGTAGTCGAATTCACATAATCTTTTAAAGGTCTTTGTTGATTCTCATTTATTAGATTTTTTAAGTTATTTGCCATTTCTTTTAAATTTTTAATTTTTCTTTTTTCTTTTTGAATTTTTCTAATAGTGCGTTCTAACTCTGAATGGTAAGGTACTAAGCCTTCAGATCTAATATTTCACATAAACAAATAAAGTAAAGTAAAATTCTTTTTTTGGATTTTTAATTTTTTTATATTTATTTTTTTATTTTTATATATTTTTATAGTATATATATTATCTCTAACTTTCCCAATTTATCAAAACTATTTAATTTACCTAAATTTAACCGTTACCTTCCCTCCGCAACGGCGCCAAAAACTTGATCATGATTTTTATATGTAAGGATTTATGAAGTTTACACTACTACAACAAAAAATTAATCCTTATATGAAAAGTAACTTGTGTAAAAAATATATAATTATAAAAATTAATAATGAGATTCTACGCAAGTCTACGTATCGTTATCAAGTAACAAGGGACTTTCTATTTGAGCCTCAAATATTGATCCCGCAGGGAAGGTGTAAATTGATAACTATAAGTTTTACTAGGAAATTTACAGAAAATCAAACAAAATCACTGTCACTAATTTTTAATGTTGAGATGTTATCAAAATTGAAATACTTAACTATTAGCAAAATATAAATGCAATGTTTAAAACGTAAATACTATTCTACTAAGTATGTTTATGTAATGAAGATTTTTTATGTGAAAAAGTATCCTTCCCAATACAATGAGGTTCTGGTGAAATGAGATGAGATAAATATTTATAATAAGTATTGTGCCAAATAGAAGCAATTATAATTCTCTTAATTGATACAGTGCATAGAAAATCATTGGCTAATCCTAGGTTTTGTCCCTAATTTCGTGGCTAGGCTAGGAGGATACCGGCTCCCACTCCAGAGATCCCACTTCCCTTCACCTGAAGGCTAGCTCTCGCTTTAGTTTTTAAATACTAAGACTAAATAGAAGATTTTAGTTTGTCACCATAAAGATTCTCCAATTCTACACCCAACAAAGATTGTTTCTCTATTTATTTGCACTTAATTCCATGAACAAATTTCTCCTCCATGAAATCAAATGTGATCCTCATTCTATTGTAAAACTCATACTCCATTTCGCAGATCAGATGTTTCACAACATAATTTAATAATTCAGTTGGCTAAATCAAAATATAAATTATGTTCGGAGTTGAAAAATCATCACAATTTATTTTATCTTTTATTATTGGCACATCATATTATCTCTTCATTTCACCAAATCTCAGAGCAAGGAGAAAGATAGAAGTAACTACTCAGACTTCATGGGAAAGACACAACAAACCACAAATTTCATATATAATAGAAAGTTCATACAATACTTAATAAACAAACAAAACTTATCTGAAACTCTTTCTCAAAGCAAATCTCTTGTAGCCTTTCCTTAGAAATGCAGGAAGAAGATATCTCTCGCTTTTCTCCTTCTCCAAAACCCTTCTAGAAAGTTTCACACTAAATAACACCACAAAAACTCTAAACTATAAAAGAAAAATCATTAATCGACTCCAATATGGTGGTGGAATGAAGATAGATTAAGAAGGATGACGAAAATGGAGCATGGAGGAATGTCTTGGAGCAAAAAGGAGTCACTTTCCTGATGAATTTCAGCCCCATATAAAGGCTAAGGTTGGTTCTCCATGAGGTGCCTCCAAAAAATCTTCAAAAATTGTCCAAATACATTAAACCTTCTAGAAACAGGGTTGAATCGCCTTTGATGCTTTCAACGCATACTCTGGCATCATTGGCGCTGAGTAAAAAATTTACATGTTTTGTTGTTCTGTGCCGTCGGTGCTGCCCTTAGCGCGGTCAGCATTGAGTACTTCTTCAAAAACATTATTTTGATTCCAAATTCCATCCTTTTTGCTTTAAGTCCTAAAAATTAACAACCAGCAAGAAAACATCAAAATACCTTCCATTAAGGTGCAATATCACAAAAAATAAGTAAAATATATGGGTCTAAAAATGCATATATTTTTTGTGTATCATCAACCCAACTAAAAAAATGGTACGTCGGGCTGACGACGTTAAACCAAGCGCTTTGTGGGAGACAACCCCCCCCCCACACACACACACACACATATATATATATATATATATTATTTTGTTTAATAAATGTT
>NEWO01000513.1:390487-406627 GCA_003013225.1 Phalaenopsis aphrodite | reverse complement strand
TTCACTTGAATCAACTTAAAGAAGAAGGCTTGACTACATTTTCTAAACTTGTATTTGAGTATTAGCATATTTAATAGTAAAGTTTCATGAAGTTCTTTTTCATATGCATATTCCATGTGACTTTAATATGATGATTTGCAATTTTTCTTAAAAGAATAAAGAATCAGAAATCTTGGACTTAATTGTTGGATAATCTTATACCTTAAGTATTAACTGGAGTTGTTTTGATTTTTTTTTAAGTTATGCTATTATGTTTAGTGGACTAAATTATGAAAATCTATAAGATTAATTTCTTTACCATAAGTTATATTTTTATGTAGTAAAGGAGTTAATTGAGGACAAGTAACATGTAAGTTTGGGGGATTTTGATATTCTAAAAATATATGCATTTTAATTCTATGCTCATTTTTTGTTATATTGCACTTTAATGGAAGATATTTTTCATGTTTTCTTGTAGGTAGTTGATTTTTAGGACTTGGAGCAAGAAGGAAGCATAAAGGATGAAATTTGGAGTCAAAATGGAGAATATGAAAATTTGTTCAGTGCTGACAGCGCTAGACTGAGCACCGATGATGTCGATTGATAGAGAATCACAAATTAAATAGAAGACCACTAGTGCTGATTGTGCCAAAATGGGTGCCGACTGCGCTAGTGTTAGTGCAAATTTTGTTTCTAGAAGACTCGACAAATTTGGATGCTTTTTGAAGATTTTTTGGATGCACCTATTGGAAAACCAACTTTAGGCTTTATTTGGGGTTGAAATTGATCAGAAAAGTGACTCTTTCTGACTTCTCATTGCCCAAAATTCAACCTCCTACGCACCACACACTTTCATTTCATTCCACAAGCATTTAAATTCCATTATTCTTATAATTTAGAGTTTTTGTGATGAGATTAAGTGTGAATTCTCTAAGAGTTGTTAGAGAAGGAGAAAAGTGAGGGATTTTTTCTTCCTACATTTCTTAGGAGAGGCTACAAGGAATTTGCTTTGAGAAAGAGTTTCAGATAAGTGTTGTTTGTTTAATAGTGTTGTATGAACTTTCTTTTGTATATGAAATTTGTGTTTTGTAGTATCTTTCTAATGAAGTCTGAGTAGTTTCCTTTATCTTTCTCTCTACTCTTAGATATGGTGAAATGAAGAGATAATATGGATGTGCCAATGTTAAAATATAAAATAAATTGTGATGGTTTTTCAACTCTGAACTTAATTTACTTTTCGATCTGACCATTTGAATTATTAAAATTTGTTATGAAATATATGATCCGGGAAATGGAGTATGGTTCTACAACAGAGCGAGGATCACATTTGATTCCATGAAGGAGAATTTTGTTCATGGAATTAAGTGCAGATAAATAGGGATATATATATTGTTCAGTGTAGAATTGGAGATTTTAGGGTGACAGACTAAAAATCCCTAATTTAGTCTTAGTGTTTAAGTACTAAAGTGAGAGTTAACCTTCAGGTTAAGGGAAGTGGGAGCTCTATGGTGGGAGCCAGTATCCTCCTAGACTAGCCAGAGATTTAGGGACTAAACCTAGGATTAGCCAATGATTTTCTATAACACTGTATTAGGGTAGAAAATTAAAACTACTCCTATTTAGCACAATATATATTCTAACAATTTATTTTATCTCATTTTACCAAAATCTCATTGTAGTGAGAAATATGCTTTCTCACATAAGAAATCTTCATCACATAAACATAGTTTGGTAGTTTAGTAGTTTAATAATTTAATAATTTAGTAGTTACTGTTCAAACTTTGCATTTCAGTTTTGCTAGTAGTTAAATAATTTAGTTCTAATAATATCTTAACATTCGAAATTACTGATAGTAATTTTGTTTTAGTTTCTGTGAATTTCCTAGTTAATTTATCATTTCAAATTTAAATCTTGCCCGTGGGATCGATATTTTGGGCTTAAATAGAAAGTCCTTTATTACTTATTAACAATATGAAGACTTGCGTAGAATTCCAACATTAATTTTTTAAATTTGTTAATTATATATAGAGCATTAGACCGTTACAAATCACAGTCAACTTTATAATTTTTACACAACTATATTTCCTCGAGATCAGTCATCATCCCCAACGTGCCCTAATCCAAGAATCGTCTAACTTCTAGACCTAAGATCTCACTCGATACTCAAATAAATCACATATGTTTTGTTACTACACCTTCATCTAGGTGAGTCAAACCTATCTAAATGGTTACATGCATATGAAATACAAGTTTACTTCATAATTGATGAAGCTAAGCCAATATTTAAGGATTTCGAGCTATACCTTTGCCCAAGAGGCGAGGCCTTAATTGTGTTAGTTCTGGAGCTTTGTCTTGGTCCCACAAACGTCCTCAAAACAATGAATCTATCTGTAATAGGGTATGTATAGGTGTTCAATCAAAGGGTAGTGCGAGCTCGGTTATGTTCTGGTGCAGATGGCCCGGGAGAGGGAGATATTGATTGAGGAAGTGTTTTGAGGTCTGACGAAGCTTGTGAGATAGTTAATTTGTAGTTTGGTGAACTTTAGTGGGATGGGTAGAAAATTTTCTTGATTTTTGGTGGTGAAATTAAGCTTAAGTAGTGGAAATGAGGAGCTCAAGACAATGAGATTGCACTTAGGGATGCTGCAGGAAGCTTTGGGAGCAATTTGGCAAAGTTTCTCCAAGGATTTGACACCTTCTCCTATTTTTCCTTCAAGGGGGTTCAATATATAGCTATGGCTATGGTGGCCAACAGGGCAAGCTAGGGGGTGCAAAATGTTGCCTAGGTGGAGGGCTGAGCGGTGTAGTTGACCAATTTGGATTTGAACTATGGCGAAGGCTTCTTGGTTTTGGTTTTCTGGCCCCTGAGGTAGCCAACCAAGCTAGGGGAGGTGGCTAGTTAGCTCAGGGAAGGTAAAAAAAGGTTTAATTGTGATAAGCTTGGGGGTTTGAAGGTTGATTGCATGTGTTAGACAGTTTAACAAAACTAGAAAAATGGGTTCCCCATTTTGAGAGACCCTTGGTCCATAGCATCAAGATGGGGTCCTTGAGTTATTTGATTAGCATCCTAGGATGTTTATGGATGAAAAATATGATTAAGCATTGATTAATTCAAAAGTTTTAAGCTATTTTGGATTTTAGGCTTAAAATTAGAGTTTGGGCTTGACTTAGGGTTGATTTAAAAATCAATTAAGAGGTTAAATTGGTCTATAAGAATGTCATGAAGGGTTTAGGAATTGAATTTAGAGGAGTTAAATTGGCCAAATTGTTTAATTTGATGGAATTTGGAAGTGGGGTCAATTTAGTGTATTTGACTTAGGCTTAGAATTTGGGTTAGGAATTTGGTTCAATTGGGCTTGCATTGGGTTTCAATTGGGTTTAAACATGATAAAATTTGATTTGGTATTGAAATTGGGACAGTTTGAAATGAATTTGGTGGAAATTTGGGGAGATTTGGGCATTTAGGTATTTAGGGACATTTTGGAAAATTTGGCCAATTTTGGTGTATGTGTGTGCAATTGAAGTTGTAGGTGGTTATGCTTGATTTGGGTGAGGCTTGGAGTGAATTTGGAAATTTTGGTAAATTTTTGGGTATGGGGGCATTTTGGTAATTTTGAGAAAGTTAGGGGTATTTTGGGAATTTTAAGGAAAATGGTGAATTTTGGACAATTTGAATGGGCAAGTGGTTTGATATTATTTTTGAAGAGAATCTGGGAATTTGGAAAATATTGGGAAATTTAGGGTTCTAGGGGTATTTTGGTAATTTTACAAAAAAATGGGGGTATGAGGCCAAACTTGGATATATGGGTGAAATTGATGGTCATTAAATTTGTTAATCATAAGGTTACCCTTCTGGTGCCCTGGACCAAATGAAAGCACCTTTTGGATCCTCCATGTGTTGGTCCTGACCACCCTAGCCAATGTTTAAAAGCTTGGGGACCACACACATGAGTTTCCAAAAGAGTGGGAAAAGGTTAAATGTGACTAATTTTAGGCTTTTGGGAATGTGTGGCAGGTTCAAGTGTTTGTGTGTGAGGTGCACAAAGACCAAGCCACCCAGACATACCCCTAAAGCCTCACAGTACTATGAGGACTCCCCTTAAGCTCCCCCATGACTGTTTCAACCTTCTAAGTGCAAGAAATCAAAGCTAAACATGTGGAACTTAAAGAAGAGTAACGAGGGGTTTTAAATTTCTAATGGGGTAGGGTTCCATCACTAGTCCGCTATTGATAAAACTATAATCCAACATACAAAGAAAAGATATAAACACTTATCTCAAAAGTTTGCCCTAGCACTCCTCTGAAGTTCTTTGACTTCTCTGACTCCACAAAACTTATACGAGACTAAAAATACTCGAAAAATCACAAAGACTCACAAAATGTTAAGGTGGCCACCCACTCTATACGGGTTCCTTGCTTTTTTCAAAATGACTCCAAAACTCTCCCCTTTCATCCAGAATTAATCTCATTATATAGAGCTTCGAAAATCACTAAGATTTGCTTCAGATATCACTTCAAAATTCATCTATATTCAATGAATATAAGTCTGACCTCAAATTCCAACTGATGGCTAGGCGCCAGTTCAGGTGTTTTTGGCACCTTATTATAAGGAAGAGGCCCCATCAAAGTAGATTTCTCATTTTGGGGAATTAAGGGCCATCAAATTATCATCCAGATAATCATCATGAAGAGAAAAATCTATCGAGATCGGGTGAGCCGCTAGAAAGTCACCCAACACTTTTCCTTTAATAGCTCATTGAGAGACATATGAAATGTCAAATTAGGATAATATCATTGCCAACTTGGCCAATCGTATCGCTAAGGTAGGATGTTTCATGAGATACTGCATGGGATTTACCCTTGAGATTAGTTCAACTTGTTGTGAGAACATATAATGCCTAATCTTTTTGATTGAGATTGTCAATGCCAAACAGTAGTATTCAATCGGTAGGTATCTCATCTAAGTGGGGATAAAATGCCAACTAAGGTAGTATAAAGCATTCTCTTTCCCCTCCTCATTCTTTTGTGTTAGTAAATCTCCTATCAACTCATCAAGAACAATATATAGAGAATGAGGGACATTCCTTGGACTGGAGCTACTAATACTGGAGAAATCAGTAAATAGCGCTTGATATCATTGAAAGCATGTTGACATGATTTATCCTAATGGAAAAAAACATCTTTCTTAGTCAAAGCCAAAAAAAGGCTGACATCGACCATTAAGTTTCAAAATGAGCATCCTAATATAGACAAGCTTTGCTTAAAGGGAACACAGTTGCATTGGAATCTTAGGAGGCTGCATCTCTATGATGGATTTAATCTTATTGAGATCAAATTTAATGCCTCTATGATGAATAATGAAACCAAACAACTTTTTGGAAGATACATCAAAGGCGCATTTTAATGGGTTCATCATTAGGTCATATTTTTTAAAGCATTAAAAGAAAGTCCTTAGGTCTAAACCAGAGGATGTAGCAAGTCATCAAAGATACGTGTCATAGTGCACTCCCTGACATTCTTCAATCCGAAGGGCATGACCATATAAAAAAATATGTTAATTGCAAAATCAAATGATGTTATTTTATCATCATGTGGGGACATCCAGATTTCATTATAATCAGGTAAGTGATCCATGAAGGAAAACATTGCATGAGAGGAGGCAATATTGATCATGAGCTCTGGAATTGGCAAAAGGAAAATTGACTTTTGGGCAAGCCTTATTTAGGTTCCAAAAGTCCATGCAAACTCATATCAATCCGTTTTTCTTTAAATTGGGTAAGAATTTTCAGGGCGTGTAGGGTAGTAAATCTCTCTATAAAGCCAACCTCGATGAGCTTTTTGGTCTCTTCAATGACCTTGTGCTCTATCTTGGGCCACATCCTCCGAGGTGTTTTCTTCATAGGAACAACACTCGGGTCAATAGCCAATTGGTGTACGACCACCTCTGAAGCTAGAAATAGCATATCAACATAACTCCAAGCAAGATAAATGCCAAACTCATTCATGATTTTTGTTATCTTAACAACCATGAAATTTAATAAGAGTTTGCTAATATAAGTCGGACAAAGATCATCAACCATACCAAGGTTGATCTCAATCAGCTCTTTGACTATCAAAGAGACGCCAACCTATAGCTTGGGAGGGGCATCTTTAAATTCATCCTCCTCACTAGTAGAGGTGAGCATCTTAATTTCTTCATGTGTAGAAATCATTCTACATGAGGCTCCAGTGAGTTTATTTTAATAAGGATTTTTAACATATACTAGCCCAAATCCTTCTCCTGGGGGTATATACTGCCACATAGGAATGACTTGTTCTGAGATAAACTAAATTGCCTTTGAAATTGGAGTCGGAGCATCAATAGGAGAGGAGGTGGGGACCTTTCAAAATCCATTGCCTCCAATGATGGATGGGATGGTATCCATCCCTCAGATACTTTTTCTGGTACGAATAATGGGAATGTCTTTTTGATGGTGACCTGAAACTCTCTCCATCAGCAAAAGAAGTACTGACCATATCTCTACTCAAAGAAGAAGAACAAGAAATGTAAGCAGCAACATTTTTCATTCTATTAATTTTAAGAGGTACATAAAGTGTGGATTTTTCTGCTACAATAGTGGACATAATAACAGGAACAAACTCAACACATTGGCATTAATCATTATGCTAAGGTTTCATAGCAACTCCCCAATGGGCTCTACGATCTGTGTAAGAGAGGCTAACCACTTTGGCCTAGTAGTGGACCGACGAGCTGAAGCCTATGTCCTACTTTAATGGCCTCGATGGTGTGGGAAGTGGAGAAGCTCTCTAAAACCCGCTTAGATGTATTAAAAATTAAGGCAAAGAGCTTCTTTTTAGAAACAACCCTTTTCCTCTATAAGAGCAAACAACCCCCATAATTTTCTTTGAAAGAAGGCTTATGACAGCCTTATCAATTTGGACAATAGGCTTGAGACGGTCTGGTATAGCATGAGGAGGGGGGCCCTTCCTGGCAATCCTGGTAGGGATGTAGTCCGCATAGTCAGAAACCACAGAAAAAGGGTTATATCTGAGGGATTTAGGGACTTTACCTACACTAGAATCAAGATAGTAGGAGTGGGCTTTAATCAACTTGTTATGGGTACTTTGGACCCTCTCACCCAACACTCGATCAAGGTCAACCTCCAAGGGAACCCGAACAATAGGTTTTAAGACCGTAGCAGGGATGCAATAAGAGTAGTAGTGCTACTAGAAAACTATCCTACTAAAGGTAAGAAAATCCATGAAAACACTGAGGGAAAGCTCAACAACTTGAATAAGATTGAAGAGCATTATGACATATCGACATCAAGTGCATGCCTCTTCTTTGCAGAATGAACAAGCTCAACGGGAGCCACCACAGTGGGAGTGGCTCTATGTGCACAACTCCCCTTTCTAGGAAGAGGGCATAGAGTAATACCTTAGGAAGATGTAGGATTACCCAAGAAAATGGGATAATGAAGAATGGTTCTATGTGTTCAACAACAAAAGATTATATTACCTTTGAGAGAACAAAAAATATTAAGGGAGAAGAATACAGAGCTCCCTTTAGTAGTAGAAATCATCATGAATCTCTTGCTTACCATGTCTAGCAAGAAAAAAGAGGAATGATCAACAAAAGGTAAAGGTTTAGAAAAAGCAATCACAAAAAAGTACAGCATCACAGGTGCATGTGTTCAAGTAAATTACCCTCCCAAATCATATAAATGATTTGAAGAAGAGATGAATCAAATAGAAAAAAATGAAATATGACAGACAAATAGACAAACAATAAAATAAAAAAAGAGTGAAGGCTTCTGTATGGGTAATCCTCATATTATGGGTCGGAACATATGCTCAAAAAAGATTAGATTGAAATACCTCAAAGCACATCATCCATGAAGAGATGCGTACATAAGCTACCCATAACAAGAGAAACAAAATGAAATTTATTGTTCTGCAATCAAGAGCACTCCCACGGGGACATATCCCACTTAATTAATTACATTCTAGGAGATACCTAGGAACACTCTCAATAGAAGAGGTTTTACTTTTTTTATCATGATTCTAGGGAAGTAGGTCTAAACAACGTGGTTATTTTGTATGGAAAAGTCTCAAATCTTCAAAGCTCGCATCAAGCCATCGGGCAGAGCGTGAGTACCTCACAACCCAAATGGGCAGCAATTGCTCATCATGCAGAGCTTATTAAATAACCATATTCATTTTAACATGTATATCCTTATTCGTCAAAGCACGTTTAGGCTGTAAGGGTAGAGAACAAATCTTCATATCCTAGTCAAACGGTATCTTATCAGCTTCGAGCCTTCAAAATGATATCAATGAAATCAAAGGAGCAAATAAGGCTCAACAGGGTAGTCAAATGTGGGGAGGAGAAGTCCTAGAATGTAGAGGTAGTCAGGTCAGGATGCCACTGACCTCATACCATGCTATTAGGACCTTAAGTCTATCCAGTCTCGAAGGTAGTTGACCTAACATAACCAGAGATCCCTGGTCAAGAATCCCTAAATTGCGTCATCTAGGAGAACCTTGGTAGCCCTACGTTCAATGGAACGAGACTCTATTGTATGACTATTGACCATATCTCAAATAGGTGGGACTTATAATAGCAAAAATTATAAGGATGTCTTAGGAAAAAGATAGAAAGGGAAACTCAACTACAATGATGGAAACACTCTAAACAAAAGGACTTTTACACCATCTAGATTGGGGAGCTTTCTAACACCCTATACACATTAGAAATCCTCTTATGTAAAATTCTATGATGGACTAGTTGGGTTGGAGAAGCATGGGGGCTTCTGCTCATGACATGCAAATATGATAAAATTGTCTACAAAAATTCTAAGTCTGAGGCCTTATTAAATATGATTAGGGATATGTCCATGTATGCAACCCATTTTGAAACTGCTCGAAGGCCATGCAGAAAGTAAAAAATAGTTTTCAAAAAGTCCTGAATCTTTTGATCCTAAAGTTTTAATTATCTCAATCATTATTATTATGATTTTTAAATAGAAAACTTCCTAAAGAGACTAGGTTATAATTTACATGGAATATCTTAGATGCATAAAAATAAACAATAAAATAAATTGAGGCACACATAGGCACTCAACAAATGAGTAGAAGCACTCCAAAATATATAAAGAAGCCAAAATGTCGCTGGGTCGGTAACATATCCGAGGGAAGTGAGAAAAGTTGTTGGACTCCACATATACCTGCCTAATTTTATGTCTATACAAGAACATAAAATTTAGACTTAAGGTATGGGACATGAGCCGCCAATCCCGGTCTTCGTCACGTGCTTTGATGCATCATCTACCTCAAAACCCATGCCCATACCTTATTTTCAATACATACTCAACCTATGAACTCTATCAAATGCATTTAAGGAGAAAATGAAAATCTTGACCTACATAAAATAAGCATTATCAGGGAAAGCCTGCAACGCAAAATATGTCGAGTCTTATAATTAGAGGAAGCTAATGACACCTTCAAGCAAAAGGGTTAGAAATAATTATAGGCTACCCGATAACAATATCTGTGTGTGTGTAAGTATGAGCAATACTCCCTGTAGAAGAACGATCCACTATACTGCCATGTGCATAAAGTACACTAACACACAAAAAAGCAAAAAGATGAAACATTGATATCAAAAAGCAATGCATAATAGAACAATAGCAAGAGGCATTCAAAAATACTTCCTAACAACCTAAATCTCAGCCTAGCACACCATCTAACAATAAGTGTCCTAACCAACACCTAAGTTCAACATAAGTCTTTAGGTTTGTATGACTTTCACAGGGTCTCCACACCGGCCCCATCCTAATGATCCAGAAGATCTACAACGTTAACTTAGGAGAATTTAAAAGAGTTGGCCATACATATAACCTAGTTTGCTACTTGCATAGCTTTTTAAATTAGGTGAATGTATTAAGTAGAAAACATATCTTTATTTTTTTTAAACTAAGGGCCATTAAATGCGAGCTTGTAACATACAGGAGTGACACAAGATCCCATAGAAGTTTAGCATTTTCGTACTCATGTCAATCCCGATAACATAACTCGCATTGCTCACATGGATCAACTCGATAACCAATGCTCATTAAAGCATCATGACCACATGGAAGTTACTCTCATAATAAGTCTGGCTCACTATCCATGCAAGCATGCAAATGCAAATGCAAACAGTAATATTGCAAGAGTGAGAGTAAGCATGCCTTAGAGGCAGTGACTCAAGAATAAATGGCATGTCATGGAGGCAGTGGCTCGAAGATGGGCATACCATCAGAGTAGCGACCCAAATAAATGGGTATGCCAATGAGGCAGTAACTCAGAGGTGGCATATTGTGATAGCAGCGACCTGAACAAAAGGGTATGCAAATGAAACAATGACCAAGAGGTGGGAATCTCATGCTGGAAGCGGCCCAAACAAAAGGATATGTCAAGGAGGCAACAACCAAGAAGGATTGGTGATCCTCACTGAGGAGATCCACAAACACACGTGTGAATGCAACTGCAAACAGTGCATCATGCAAGCATACAAGCCAACACATGCAAATGCAAGACATGCACTATGCAGGTGATCGGTCGACTAGACCTGCATGACCGGTCACATCAAAGTAATTGGTTCATCGGGTTAAGGCGATCAGTCAAACCAAAAGCTATGTTGTTTAGCCTAAGACAATCGATTAAGGCATAAGTGGAACCGATCAACCTAGCATGGCTGATTGAGGAATAAGTGAGTGTGAGATGCTACATGTAAGACACACAAATGCAAACAATCCAAAGAAAATGACCACACATAATTGTGAGTTTTGCTCATGCTAATGACATAAGGCACCTAGGGTTAGCACTTGGATGCGTGACTTAGCTTCCTCTGACTTTACTGAGGTGCATGGGGATCTTCACTCCCAAATTTCCATAAAGGAGACTATCCATGTGTTTAGGAGATGGGCTAGCTATAAAACTTTCTCATTTTGCAAATCCTCTTATTTTTGCAAAGTGAGCTTGCTAAAAAGCTTTTCTCATTTTATAAAATTGTAACCTGCCAATTTCTTTAAGGAAAATTTTAGAAACTAAAAAAAGGTGAGGAAGGGACTCCAACCCATGAGGATTTTGCCTAAGGCTCACAACAAAGCAATGATTGGCTTCATAGGGGATGTGTACATGTAGGAAATCCTTAACTGAAAGCTCACACTAGAAAGTAAAATGATCAATGACATAGGCGTACGACCGCGCCAGCTAATGATTATCGATGCACGCATCCTGTGTGTGTGATCGAACCTGCAAGCCTATCACAACTAAACACTATGGCTTGTTAAGGAAGAAAATAAGAGGAGGAGGATTTTTGGAATCTAACCACCATGAAGTATATATCACATCCACAAGAATTTAAGAAAAAGCTCTCCTAGAAAGTATTAGAGAAGCTCACGAAACTTTCCCCAAGAAATGAAGAAATTATCCTGGCCAGAGAGGACATCGGAGCTAGCCAGAGTTGCCACCCCCAAGCTAGGATGATGCTTTCCTAGTCGCACTCCTCGAAATCTTTGCTAAAGAAGAAGAAGTTAGCACACAAGAATGAGAGGTTGTGAAATGGCCAACTTCTAGCTTTCTCCTTTGAGAAAACCCCTAAAATTCCAAGCTCTCTTAAGAAGTAGGAAAACTCTAAGGGAAAAGAAGGAATGGAGAAGAAGAAATGGAGAAGAAGAAAAGGAATAAAACAAAGAGGAAGAGGCGGAAGAAGGAGGAGGAAGCCTAGCACTCCAACGAAAAACCTTTACAACTCTCCAAAAACTCCCTCATCTCTCACGCACTCTCTCAAATGGTGTCTCATCTATTGAAATGAGTAAGGTTGGCTTGGTTAAGCAGCCAGACTCCTCCAAAATGACCAAAAGTACACCAAAAGGCTCCATAAGAGCTTCTTAATAGAGGGAAAAATGTGGATTTAACAATCCCCTTTATAATTCCCATGCACCTCTTGACATTCCAATGGACTAAGACGTTTAAAAGGCCCAAAATTGAAATCAGTAATGTGACTTGTGCCTAAGTGCTGCGTTCTTGTGCACCTGGGCACAAATCTGGCATTTTAGTGCTACTCACTTAGAGGGAGTTTTCCAGGGTAGGGCTAAATCACCACCGAAGCTAACTACTTGTCTCGAACAAGTGGTGGAAGGTCCTGGGTGGGTATTTTATGCTAACAGCTTATATCTTGGATGGGTCTCCTAGAGGGAGTTTTCCAGGGTAGGGCTAAATCACCACCGAACCCAACTACTTGCCTCGAACAAGTGATGGAAGGTCTTGGGTGGGTATTTTAAGCAAATAGATGCTACAGAAAAATCATAGACCATATCGAGTCAGGTAGGTGCACACCCTACACTTATGAAATTCAAAACTGATGCCAACAACCAAAAATCAAAATCTTAAATCAAAATAACAAAATCCCATGTTTTTTACTCCAAAATTTTAGATCTTTAACCACTTGGGTTGGTTAGTTTACTCATTCAACCATTTGGGTAGGTAAAATAATAAATTAGGAGAGAATTAATTCAAATAGACCCATTTGGGTCCTATTAGGCCAATTTTGGTTTATTAACCCAATTTGATCAAACAAGAAGGTAGAATTGGATATGTTTATGATTCCAAAAAAGAAATTGTCTTAAATATTATGAAAATCTTAAAGTTTGAGTCCATTATGTTTAGGAAGATCCATATGTGGTTATATGGTGTAATTTAGGCAAATGGAACAAATTTGGTTTAACTTATTAATTAATTTATCTAAATTATTTATGGTTAACTTAAGAATGCCAAATAGAAGGGTAGATCAAGGCTAACTAAGAAAATTTGGCCAATAAGGCTCCATTAAACCAAACGGGAAAAGTGTAGGGTTCCTATTTGGTCAAGTTCGTGAAGCATTGGACCAATTTGTTTAAAACAAACACCAAATTGGTTCAATTACGACATGATAAATTTACCCAACATGTTCATTCTAATTAATGTGATTCTATCAAATCAAATTATTCAAAATCACCAAGTAATTCCCAAAAGTTCAATTAGTCAAAGCCGAGTCAACTGGATGGTTTAGTCGCGTATTAAGAGTGTAAAATATATATAACATATAGGCTTTAATCTCTTAATGTTTGATTTCAAAACTATTTAGTTGCTTATTATCAAGATAATATAAAAAAAAAACACAACTTTTCAAACTTTTAACATTTGGATGGGTGAAAAAATGTAGTATAAATTTTTAATGTATTTAAAAGTTGCAACTTTTTTTCAATTTTTTTGAATTGTTTGAATTTTAAATACACTGCACAAGCTCTTTCTTATAACCCACCATCGTTGTCCACCACTCATTGCCACAGTAAATTTATTTTAATTTAAACCAAATAAAAAAAGGTTTAGAAAAATACTTATACTAGTCAAATCATATAGTGTTGAGATTCAACCTAAGCCTATAAATATAGGATAAGAGTGTCGGCGATTATTTCGGGTTGGTTTGTGGGGTTGCCCGTAAGAAGCTGTCGGTCGCTGGAATCAAAATCCCGTCGCCCGCTTTGGAAGGAAATTGAAGTATGAAATCAAACTAACCCCATATTTTTCTTAGTTTAAAATGAAAGAGCATTGTACCTCAAATTCTGTATCTATCGCGAAGGATAAACATAAGAATTGAGGATGAGGCTCGTTCAAATAAACTAAGGAAAGTATGACGTCTGTTTGGTCTGCAAAGCCTTTGTATTTGCCAACAAGATCCCCTATTTAATTTAAAGTATTAAATAGGGTTTATATTAAGCTGGGTTTGGACATGCTTCCTATAAGGGCAAGCCTCTATAGTTAATTACATCTTAAATGACCAAAGCCACCTAAGAAAACTCTCGATAAAAATNAATTAAATAAATAAATCACTTCATTAGTAATTTAATCAATCAATTAATAAGCTAATTAACTACATAATAATCTAATAAATAACTTAATTAATTAATCAACAACTTAATTAAAATATTAGTAACTGAATTAGGCAAATTTATCATCTAAATTCTTTGATAATCACTTAACTAACTTAAATTATAAAATTAATTAATATTAATCATATTTGGATGAAATATTGAAATAATTTAATGTGTTATTTTAATAATTAATAAGATCAATTAAACCACTAAAAATTAAAATTTTAATTAAATAGTTTAATTAATCCATTAATAACTTGAAAATTAAATGATTTGATGAAAAATGATTCAATAATCTAACTAAATTATTAAATAACTTAACTAGCTCATTAAAATTCTCATTAACAATTTAAAATTTTTAATTAGGTCGTTTAATGATATAATGAAGTCACTATTGACAATACTTTTGTGAGGAATAATTCCACCCACCTATACTTAACCCTTTAAGGAGCTATGCATGGACCTCGCCAGTGTAAGCTGGGGCGAGACATGCCTCATAGATGGGTAGATCAAGGCTAACTAAAAAAATTTGATTTAACTTATTAATTAATTATATATGGTTAACTTAAGAATGCCTAATAGAAGGGTAGATCAAGGCTAAATAAAAAAATTTGGCCAATTAGGCTCAATTAAACCAAACGGGAAAAGTGTAGGGTTCGTATTGGGTCAAGTTCATGGAGCGTTGGACCAATTTGTTTAAATCAAACACCAAATTGGTTCAATTAGGACATGATAAATTTACCCAACATGTTCATTCTAATTAATGTGATTCTATCAAATCAAATTATTCAAAATCACCAAGTAATCACCAAAAGTTCAATTAGTCAAAGCTGGGTTAACTGGATGGTTTAGTCGTGTATTAAGAGTGTAAATTATATATAAAATATAGCCTTTAAATCTCTTAATGTTTGATTTTAGGACTATTTGGTTGCTTATTGTCAAAATAATATAAAAAAAAAAACACACAACTTTTCAAACTTTTAGAATTTAGATGGGTGAAAAAATGTAGTATAAACTTTTAATGAATTTAAAACATGTAACTTTTTTTTCAAATTTTTTAAATTTTTTGAATTTTAAATACACTGCACAAGCTCTCTCTTACAACCCACCATCTCTTTCCACCACCCATTGCCACAAACTTTGACACTAAATTTATTTTAATTTAAACCAAATATAAAAAGGTTTAGAAAAATACTTATACTAGTCAAATCATATAGTGTTGAGATTCAACCTAAGCCTATAAATATAGGATAAGAGGCATAAGCTTAAGCGTACTATGAATGACTTGGTCATTTCAGCTTATTATTTGTTTTTTATGATTAAGTTTTAAGTAAAATCTAATGGCTTCTTTTTCTAGCTTTCTATTTCCCTCTTTTATTTTACAATTAAGATTAATGTGTGCTTATTAAAATAAGGCTCTAGTAATGTCCATAGATATTTGACAAGCAATGACAATTAAATTCCATCTTGATGAAATAATGATTTTAAAGTTAAACAGGAAATACATGTTGTTCATAATATCATATATTTTAGCTATGAGAATGAAGTTATTTGGCTCAAAATAAAGGCTATGCAACAACGTTAAAAGAAATTGAAGTGTTTGTATGGAGTCATTACAATTGCTATGAAAGTAACTATACATAGATGTACTGTAAATAATAATACTTTAAATTTACTACAAATATTATGGAGTGTTTTTCTTTTAAAAAGTCAATCATCGATTTTATTACAACTATAACTTTCGATCATATCCTATAAGAGGCTAGTTCTTACTCTAAACTTCTTTTTTAAAATGATAAATAAATTGTGTTTAAACAGAACTATAACAATTTTCTTGAAAGCAAAAGTATGAAAACAAAAATGTGCCTAATAGGCACTAAATTTTTGTAATGATACCAAATGAATTTAAAAATTAAAAAGGTATAGGATCTCATAAGAACTATGTGATATTACGTAAATCTTCATTTTTATTTAAATGAGAAAGTGTTTATCTAACTCATAAGTGAAATAGGACAATAAGAAAGATGGGAAGAGCTCATGTTCTTGCCCAAGGAAACAACAGAGAGTAGCGAAACGCTGCGTTTAATCGGGGCACAATTTTTTTGAAGTCCATAAGAAATCCATCATCCTCAACGCCAATAGCAATCGTACAGATGATGCTAAGAGTGAAAAGTTTGGAATGACAGCAATATGTCAGATGCAAAGA
>NEWO01000513.1:377533-389701 GCA_003013225.1 Phalaenopsis aphrodite | reverse complement strand
CTCATTTTTGGTGAATCCCCTTTTCATTGTCTGATGCCTGGTTGGACTTCACATGAGCTCATTCTTGATTAAACCCTAGAAATATTGATTTCTCTATAATTATTATTGTAATTCTTAAATATCTTTTGAAAGATTGCATGAAGCTTATTATAACTAATATAGACCATGCAAACTAATTTGATTATCAGCTGAAACAATTTTTAAGTAAGCTGCGCACTTAGGCTTTTCAAGTGTGAAAATGGTTTTTCATAAAAAAATTTCAAGAAGTCATTTTTTTTAAATGAACTTCACCATTGTATGCATCTAATCAAAATCTTTAAAATGAGTCTATTGGTACCCAAGTCTAACCACATTTGGACACCTTTTGAGCAAAATATAATCAGGAGAAAAAAAATAATAGTAACCAGAGATAAAATGATAATTCGACCAAATCAATTTCATAAATACTTGTAATTGATTCTATTCCTCAAATAAAGTTGTTTCAAACCACAAAAAACACTTTTTCGACTAATAAAGTCAAAAAAAAAAGTTTTGATCAAAATTGGTCATTTTCTCTCTCATTCGATTGGGCTCACATTGACCAGTTATTTCTTCTTACAGAGCTTGAATTAGTCAAATCCAATCAAATCATTGAAATCATAGTATTTTGCTCAATCAATTTGACCAAATTCAACTTTTTTATGGAAGTCAACTCACCAACCACCATAATTATGTGGTAAAAAACAACGTTGTTTTTCAAATTGCTTGAACTATTGGACTCCTTGTTTCGTTCTCTTGAAAATGGTATATAATTTAAAATTACTTCCAAACAACTTTCTTAATTTTATAAAAAAACCACCATTTTTGGGCTTAATCACAAAAATGGCCTTGGCTGAATTAATTAATCAATTATTTATTCTCAAATTCCAACTCAGTAATCCTAGTGATCATTTATTATTGTTATAAAAGAAGAAAACTTTGGATCCCTCTATTCAACCAATATTGGCCTTTAAATTCAAATAAAACTTCCCTCCTTCATCATCACGATTGATTCTAACTATTATCTCCCTAAAAACTGACCAAAACAACCTATTTTTCTTTTTCCTAGCCGTAACCCGCTAAACATCCCCCATTCAGGCCATTTTGCCTCTATTATCCTATCCTTTCCAATTCCAAGAGATTTCTCCTTCCTTTCTTTAATTTCCCTTAGATTTTCTTCCCTTCTTCACAAAACTGAGAACTCTCCTTGTAGTTCTCTAGCAACTTGACAGAAAAAACAAAGAGGCAAGCTAACAATCAGCTAGCAATTCAAAGCATCAAAATAAAAGCCAAGATATTGAATTTCTCAAACTATCTTTATAAATTTAAAAAGCTTTTAATTCCTTTCACTTTTAAATNAAGCAAGAGAGCTGATCGGGTGGAGAGGGCAATAATGCTGACAAATATGATAAGGAACGCTCCATGAAAAACTCGTTATTGAAATAAAGGCCAAAGAATAACCTCATCAAATATATTTTATAAGTTCGCGTAACATCCTGCCACCTTAGGTTCTATAATGGCTGGAGCAAGTGAGTCTTTATTACTTTTTTAACGCACATAAATTAACTTGTTTTTTATTTTAACTACTTATTTATTTGAATTTAGTATAATGTGAGTAAATATGAAAACTAGCAGATTTTTCTCGACAGATAACCTGCTCAGTCTAGTTCATCGTTATCAAGTGCCATCTTCGGAAGACCCTTTCAATCCATCTTTGGCATCGTGATTTCTGTGCTACAATTTAAGCTCAAGTTTTCAACTCCAGCAGGGATCGGTCTCGTACGAGGAGATTAACAAATAGCAAATCATGCTACCTTAAGTAAGCTCAGCCACGCCTGACAATAACATTTAGCATCGAAAACTTTGATACTCAAGATGAATAATTTTCTGTTATCTATGTAAATGTCCCTTAATTTTTTAATGTACATTTTTATCATTTTAGTCCTCTAAATGTTGGAAATATTAATTTTTTTATAAAAATTAACAATAGTCATAATTTTAATATAGTGTTAAAATTTAAATGATATTAATTAAAATAAAACCGAGAAAATATGTTCACAAGGGTTTGTTTTTACTAGCAGGAAAAAAAATAATAAGATTTAGACATTCACAATATCATAATTTTCCTAATTATTTTCTTATTTTTATTTCATGTATATGTATTCATTCAACCATATAAAATTGAAAAGCATACTTAAAATTAAAAAATGACCTTAAATGACACTGAAGGAGTGTTTATCGGAAAGAAGAACATTGAGGCTAGTACATTTTCTTCTTTGCTAGGATTTTTTCATCTTACATCAAAAATATGATCGCATGAATCTCAAGAAATTAAAACTGATCTCACAAAGTAGGCATCAAAAGTCTATCTCACGAAAGTCAAAAAATGGATACGTTAAGTGTCATTCCTTTTGGTCGAAACCACGAGCTGATCGAAGAAAATAACATGAAAAACCTGATCAGAGAGACAGTCAGCTACAACTAGTTCCCTCAAATGATTTTGAGTTTCTTCACAGAACTGGCCAAATGGCGCCCCATATTTCTATTCAAAACTATGAGAAGGCCTCTTATTCAAAGAGAGGTGCCTATCAGATTACAATGATACACCATCTGTTTGACGACCAAGTTCATCATAATGACATGAAGGACTCTATCGAAGATTCTTATGAGGAGGCCGATCGAAGGCCCTTAATCCAATCGAAGACCTTCTAGCAAACCGAACAATTATTAGACGACTAAATGACAATACCAGCAGATCACTAAATGCTGTTTCCCTTTTTAGCGGCTTCAAATATGAAACAACGCCAACGCCAGTTATGGATATTAAGGGGTCCCGGAGTAAGTTATAAATAAAAAAGGGCGCAATAATTACTTGTAATGTTTCTACTAAAACAAGGATAGATATATAACTTTATTAGATATCTCAATTGTTTATTAATAGCGGGTCATTCCTTCTAGAAATAACTACTGAATTTACTCACTAAGGACTTGTTTTATTGTACACTATACTTCTTTCACACACTCTCACATTATTGGATTCAACATTTTTAGGTGCGGTGAGCATGGAATCATGTAAAAAATAAGAAGTGTAGTGCCATAGGGCAGAGCTATATTTGCAAATGACAGAACAAATGACAGAACTAACCTATACTCTACTTGATGGGAGAGTATAGGATCCTCAAGTACCCGGCCCTTGAGAAGAACCTAAACCCTAAAACCATTGGATGTCTAATGGGGGCAAGAGAATTGAGGAATCACAGTATCAAAGCAATGTTAGGTCATTACCAAGGTTTAGACCAAGAGAGGCATGAATGGAAGTTTACTGTCAGTCGGAGAGTATGTTCTTCTATCAAATCATTAATGTTGACCCCACAGAGAAGTTTAAATTTCTATTCTTCAAATTCTACAATGGTGGAAGCAATCCGATCGACTATATAAAATCCTTTGAGCCGTCTATTGTTGACCTCATTTTTGGTGAATCCCCTTTTCATTGTCTGAAGCCTGGTTGGACTTCACATGAGCTCATTCTTGATTAAATCCTAGAAATATTTATTTCTCTGTAATAATTATTGTAATTCTTAAATATTTTTTCAAAGGTTGCATGATGCTTATTATAACTAATATAGACCATGCAAACTTATTATAACTCTAGATCCCTCTATTGGACCATTATTGGCCATTAAATTCAAATAAAACTTCCCTCCTTCATCAACACGATTGATTCTACCCATGATCTCCCTAAAAACTGACCAAAACAACCCATTCTTCTTTTTCCTAGCTGTAACCCGCTAAACATCCCCCATTTAGGCCATTTTGCCATTCTATTCTCCTATCCTTTCCAATTCCAAGAGATTTCTCTTTCCATTTATTAATTTCCCATAGATTTTCTTCCCTTCTTCACCAAACTGAGAACTCTCCTTGTAGTTCTCTAGCAAATTGATAGAAAAAACAAAGAGGCAAGCAAACATTCAACAAGCAATTCAAAGCATCAAAATAAAAGCCAAGGTATTGAATTTCTCAAACTATCTTTATAAATTTAAAAAGCTTTTAATTCCTTTCACTTTTAAATTTCCCATACAACATATATTTATGTTTATTTCAAATTCACATCAGGCTTTCATTATGAAAATGTTAAAATTGAATTTTTTTTTATGTTATCCATGGAATCTTCTTAATGCTTATATTATATTCATGAAATAGCATGTTAATTAGATAGATTTCATACAAAACTCATTATAATTTCATGTTATATGCCAAAACTGAAACCCAACCATAGACTTTCTTTAGGATTATTGTGCTGTGTCAATCTTTACTTCATGTATGTTAAATGTGTTGATCAAATTACTTGTTTCCAAATGATTTTTTACGTCCATTTAGTCCAAAATGAAAATGCAAGTTTATTTTATGGAAATTTCTTAAGGGTTTTAATTTATTCATATGGTAACATGTTAATCAAGTAATTTTGCAAGTAATTCACTATGTTTTCACATTAAACGAAACAAATTGTTCAAGTTATGTGCATAAAATTTAGAGATTGTTATATTAGCAATATTCTATACATCACATGTTGAATGTTACATATTATAACATAGGGCTTTTTATATATTCATGCTTTAATATACCTATATAATATTATTTTATATAAATTGCGTAGTTTTCTCCTTCCCTTGTTAAAGCTGAAATTTTTAATTAAAAAATTACCCTTAGCCGAAACTTACATAGTCTAATCACTTTCTTAATTATCTTATATCCACTTTGTGGAAACTTGATTACCCTTTAATCTATTTAGCAGAAAATTACTTAGCATAATTACCTTATTAATCCCTCTAAACTACTAGAACCAAACTTCTAAATTTATTAATAACTTTTAATTCACACAATTATCATCTAATTAAACCTAAACATCTTTTAATTAGCCTAGTTAAAACCTTAAAATTGTCCTAAAAATTAATTAAACTATAAATAAGTCAATTAACTCATAAATAACCTAATTAACTCACAATTAACAGTAACCAACCCATAAATACTTTAATAAACTCATTAATAGATATTCTGACACATTAATAACTTAATTAAATAATAAATAATTTAACTAATTGTTTAGTATTTGATTAATTAGCAAATAATTTAATTGATTTACGAACAATTAAGTTAATTTATTAAAGTTTTAATTAGAAATTTAGTTAATCAATTAAATAATTAAATCACTTGATTTGTAATTTAATCAATCAATAAATAAGCTAATTAACTAATTAATCACCTGATAAATAACTTAATTTATTAATCATCAACTTAATTAAAATATTAGTAACCGAATTAGGCAAATTTATCATCTAAATTCTTTGATAATCACTTAACTAACTTAAATTATAAAATTAATTAATATGAATCATATTTGGACGAAATATTGAAATCATTTAATGAGTTATTTTAATAATTAGTAAGATTAATTAAACCACTAAAAATTAAAATTTTAATTAAATAATTTAATTAAACCATTAAAAACTTGAAAATTAAATGATTTGATTAAAAATGATTCAATAATCTAACTAAATAATTAAATAACTTAACTAGCTCATTAATATGTTAATTAACAATTAAAAATTTTTAATTAGGTCGTCTAATGATCTAATGAACTCACTATTGACCAAACTTTTGTGAGGACTAATTCCACCCACTTATACATAACCCTCACTGAGCTATGCATGGACCTCGCCAGTGTAAGCTAGAGCCCTGAACCCTTCGTTGAGTGGGTTTAGGATTTTGACCAGGTGAAAACATAAAAGTACCCACCAGGGGCTAGACATGCCTTAGGTGAGCCCAATTTGACTGCCAGGGATTAGACATGCCCCTACCATCTAACTCAACCTGAAACCCAAGGGACCTGTCTGTTTGCCTTAAATACACCAAAATAATCTAGAAACCTAGGAACTTGCCTATAGACCCTAAGAACCATTGTGACCACCAAATCCACTATCGGAGAGGGATCTACACAAATTGACCCTGGCCTCACCAATGGCCTCCCTAACCCTACCAAACCCTAAAATTAGACTAAAACCTGAATGTGCCTTTTTGAACCCAAACTTTGATGGTACACTGAGATGGTCAAATCTACTTAGGCCTAACCTTATTTTAGTACAACTCTAACCATATTATCCATTTCACCTTCCATATCCAATCAATTGACGACTTGGTCAAACCATGACCAATATAATCAACCTTACATAACATGGTCATACCATGACCATCATGGTCAACCATTAGCCATATGGTCAACCTTGCACCATATAGTCAGCCCATGACCACTATGGTCAACCATGGACCAATATGATTAACCTTGCACCATATGGTCAACCCATAAAACCTATGGTCAATCATGGACCATATGGTCAAACCATGGACCACTATGGTCAACCATATACCACTACGGTTAACGATAGACCATATGGCCAAACCATGGACCATATGGTCAACCCTGGATCATATGATCAACCTATGATCACTTTGGTCAACCTTGCCCCATGTGGTCAAGCCATGACTGCTATGGCCAATCATGGACCACTATGGTGAACCTTAGTCCACGTGGTCAATAAATGGACCATATTGGTCAACCCTAGACCATATGATCAACCTATGATCGCTATTGTCAACCCTTGAACACTATTGTCAATCCATGAACACTGTGGTCAACCCATGATCAATGGTCAAATTATGTCATTCTCATAATTAATTAATTAAGTAATTAAAAGAACGATTTTCATGCTCATTAAGATTTAGCTTATGTGTAAACCCTAAATCCTTAACACATCATCCATGATAAAAGTCCAAGCCCATAAACTAAGTACATGGACCATTTTTAATTGGGTTATCCATAACCCAAACTAACCCACCAAATATTGGATGACCTATATTCCAAAAAAAATAAAAAGAAAAATAAAAAAAAGAGGGTGAAAGACAAAGGAGAGTACACATACCCCCTTCTTCTACATATTGCACCCAATTCCTCACCATCATACTTGGGTCAACTCAGACCATGGTTGAGCTCAAAAACGCACTTCGAACACCCTCCAATGTCCTTAATCCATGGAATTTCTCTCTCTTCCCCATTGGAAGCACCATGGTCAATCTTTCCAAAACTAAGAAATGACACTCCCAACTTACCCAAAAAAGCTTTACATGTCTTTTAAATTTATAGAGGAGCCAGTCAAGATTATCCTAAGCCATGTCAGGCCCTCTCATGACCATTAAAAGGAGGAACATAACAGCTCCAAACACATCCATGCTCTTCACCTAGACTCCCAAACCCTTGGCGCTCAAAAGAGAATATATTCTCCATAATATATGCAGTAGATTCCAATCTTCTCAAGTCCTTAACCCCACAAGGATGGCATAATTTCCCAGCACTAATTGAGGGAAAAATTTGGTCTGACATAAACCTAACCAAAACTTCAAACCAACTCTCCCAAAAGCTTCCTAGAATCTCTTCGATCCTCCCCCAATAAAAATTGAGCCTCTTCAAAACCCAAACCTATCTAGACCAAACTGAGACACATTTTGGCCTAACTCATAGCTAGAGCTGATTTTAAATCCAATTTGAGTTAGAGAGATGTTACGTAGATTTCAAGCACTCGTGTTTGTCAATCTCAATCAAGGCTACACCTCTTGGGACAAGGTAAACCATAAATTTTTCTTTGGGTTTGGTATTTTGTAAATGAAATGAACACATAATGCTTGATCAACCACATAGATGTGCTCTTCTAGGCTATATGAAGCTTTAGGAACAAACTTCATGAGATTTCATGGAAAATTGAGGGAAATATTAGCGTTTGATCTCTAATAATACTCATTTTTTTGTTTTGTGAGGATGATGAATGAAATTCATGCATTTACGTGTATTGGAAATGGAAGATGGTGATTGAAGCAAACCACTGAATCACGCAGAATAGAGAAGCAGACCACAAGCCACCTCAGTGCTTGCGTGGAAAGTGTTGTGTATCATACTAATATTGAAAAATACTCATTTTTTTGTCCTCATATCCAAGGAGAGCTACTTTTTAGATTACAATGATAAACCATTTGTCTGATGGCCAAGTTCACCATAATGACAAGAAGGCCTCTATCAAGGATTCTCATGAGGTGGCAGACCGAAGACCCTTAATCTAATCGAAGACCTTCTTGTCAAACAAATGATTATTAGATGACTTAATGACAATACTAGCAGGCCACTAAATGCTTCTCCCCTTTTTATCAGTTTTAAATATGAAATAATGCCAATGTCAGTTATGGATATTAAGGGGTCCCAAAGTTAGTTAAAAATAAAAAAGGGGCAATAATTACTTGTAATGTTCTTACTAAAACAAGGATAGATATCTAACTTTATTAGTTGCCCCAATTGTTTATAAATAGTGGGTCTTTTATTCAAGAAATGACTATTGAATTTACTCACTAAGGACTTGTTTTATTGTATACTATACTTCTTTCACACTCTCTCACCTTTTATATTCTTCTCACCCGTCCAAAACTATATTCCTTGAGTGTGATCCACATGACATTTTTGGATTCAACATTTTTAGGTGTAATGAGCATGAAATAATGTCGTCAATAAGAAGTGTAGCACCACAGAGAAGAAACATATTTGCAAATGATAGAACAAATGGTAGAACTAACTTATACTCTACTTGAGGGGAGAGCACAGCTCCTCAAGTACCAAATACCCTTGAGAAGAACATAAACCCTAATGCCATTGGATGTCTAATGGGAGCAAAAGAATTGAGGAATCTCAGTATCAGAGCAATGCAAGGTATTTACCAAGGTTCAAACAAAGAGAGGCACGAACGAAAGTTTACTGCCAGTTGGAGAATATGTTCTCCTATCAGATCATTGATGTTGACCCACGAATAAGTTTAAAATTCTACTCTTGAAATTCTATAATGGTCAAAGCAATCCGACCGACCATATAAAATCCATTGAGTCATCTATTATTGACCTCATTTTTTGGCCAATCCCTTTTTCATTGTCTAAAGCCTGGTTGGACTTCACATGAGCTCATTCTTGACTAATCCCTAGAATTATTGATTTCTCTATAATAATTATTGTAATTCTTAAAAAATATTTTAAAAGGTTGCATTAAGCTTATTATAACTAATATAGACCATGCAAACTAATTTGATGATCAGTTGAAACAATTTTTAAGTAAGTTGTGCACATAGGCTTTTCATGCAAAAATGGTCTTACATAAGAATTTTTCAACAAGTCGTTTTTTTAAATGAACTTCACCATTATATGCATTTGATCAAAATATTTCAAATGAGTCATTTGGTACCCAAGTTTAACCACATTTGGACACCTTTTGAGCTAAAGGTAATCAAGAGACAAAATAATAACAAGGAGAGAATAAAACGATAATTTGACCAAATTTATTTCAAAAATACTTAAAATTGATTCTAATCCTCAAATAAAGTTGTTTCAAAATACAAAATACACTTTTTTGGACTAATAAAGTCCAATAAAAAGTTTAGATCAAAATTGGATTTTCTCTCTCATTTGGTAAGGCTCACTTTGACTAGTCATTTCTTCTTATAGAGCATGAATTTGTCAAATCCAATCAAATCATTGAAGTCATAGTATTTTACTCTATCAATTTGACCAAAGTTAATTTTTTTTATCAAATGCAACTCCAAAACCACCATAATTATGTGGTCAAACACTCCTAAACTTAAATGACCATAGCTTTTGCTGCACAACTCTGTTTTTCAAATTGCTTGACCTATTGGACTCCTTGTTTCGTCCTCTTCAAAATGGTACATAATTTAATATTTTTTTCCAAAGCAATTTCTAAATTTTACAGAAAAACTCCCATTTTTGGGCTTAATCACAAAAATGGCCTTGGCATAATTAATTAATCAATTATTTATTCCCAAATTTCACCTCAGTAATCCTAGTGATCTTTATTATTATTCTATAAAAAAAACTGTGGATCCCTCTATTGGACCAATCATGGTCATTAAATTGAAATAAAATTTCCCTCCATCTCACGATTGATTCTACCCGTGATCTCCCTATAAAAAACCAAAAAGAACCCATTCTTTCTTTCCTAGTCATAACCCCCTAAACACCCCCATTCACACCATTTTTCAATTCTATTCTTCTATCCTTTCCAATTCCAAGAGATTTCTCCTTCCTTTCTCTAATTTCCCTTAGATTTTCTTCTCTTCTTCACAAAACTAGGAACTCTCCTTGTAGTTCTCTAGCAAATTGAAAGAAAAAACAAAGAGGTAAGGATGCATTCAACAAGCAATTCAAAGGATCAAAGTAAAAGCCAAGGTATTAAATTTATCAAACTCTCTTTATAAGTTTATAAAGCTTCTAATCCCTTTCACTTTTAAATTTTCCATATAGCATATATCTATGTTTATTTCGAAATCGCATCATGCTTTCATTATGAAAATGTTAAAATTGAAATTTTTTCTATGTTTTCCATGGAATCTTTTTAATGCTTTTATTATATTCATGAAATAACATGTTAATTAGATAGATTTTGTACAAAACTCATTATAATTTCATGTTATATGCTAAAACTGAAACCCAACCATAGGCTTTCTTTGGGATTATTGTGTTGTGTCAATCTTTAATTCATGTATGTTAAATGTGTTTATCAAATTACTTGTTTCCAAATGATTTTTTAATTCCATTTAGTACAAAATGGAAATGCATGTTTATTTTATTGAAATTTCTTAAGGGCTTTAATTTATTCATATGGTAACATGTTAATCAAGTAAATTTGCAAGTAATTCAATAAGTTTTCATGTTAAACGAAACAAATTGTTCATGTTTTGTGCATAAACTTTAGAAATTGTTATATTAGCAATGCTCTATACAGCATATGTTTAATGCTACATATTAAAACATAGGGCTTTTTATATATTCATGCTTTAACATACTTATATGAAATTATTTAATATAAATTGCATAGTTTTCTCCTTCCCTTGTTAAAGCTGAAATTTATACATATAAAATTACCCACCTTAGGTGAAACTTACGTAGTCTAATCACTTGTTAATTATCTTATGTCCACTTTGTCGAAATTTGATTACCCTTTAATATATTTAGTAGAAAATTACTTAGCCTAATTACCTTATTAATCCCTCTAAACTACCCAAATCGAACTCTTAAATTTACTAATAACTTTTAATTCAAACAATTATCATCTAATTAAAACTAAACATCATTTAATTAGCCTAGTTGAAAACTTAAATTTGTCCTAAATTTTAATTAAACTGTTAATAAGTTAATTAACTCATAAATAAACTAATTAACCCATAATTAACAATAACCAACCCGAAAATAGTTTAATTAGCCCATTAATAGATATATTGACACATTAATAACTTAATTAAATCATTAATAATTTAATTATTTTTTAGTAATTTGATTAATTAGCTAATAATTTAATTCATTTACTAACAATTAAGTTAATTTATGAAAGTTTTCATTACAAATTTAATTAATCAATTAAAAAATTAAATCACTTGATTAGTAATTTAATCAGTCAATTAATATACTAATTAGCTAATTAATCACCTAATAAATCAACTACAAACTTAACTAATTAGTCAACAACATAATTAACCAATTCGTAACCGAATTAGGCAAGGTTATCATCTAAATTCTTTAATCACTTAACTAACTTAACATATAAAATAAATTATTATTAATCATATTTGGACGAAATATTGAAGAATTTAATGAGTTATTTAAATAATTAATAAGATTAGCTAAATCACTAAAAATTAAAAATTTAATTAAATAATGTATTTAAACCAATAATAACTTGATAATTAAATAATTTGATGAAAAATGATTCAATAATCTAACTAAATAATTAAATAACTTAACTAGCTCATTAATATGTTAATTAATAATTTTAAATTTTTAATTAGGTCGTTAATAATTTAATTAAATAAATAAATTTATAAACAACCCACTAATGATCTAATTAACTAACTATTGACCTTAATTTTGTGAGGACGAATCCCACCCACCTATTGACCCAAGAAAAATATGTTGAGATTTTCATACCTATTTTATACTATTTTTGATGATATTGCACTTTAAAGAAATGTATTTTTGATTTTTTGTTGTAGGAATGAT
>NEWO01000513.1:366580-376953 GCA_003013225.1 Phalaenopsis aphrodite | reverse complement strand
ATCCAAGATTCAGGGAGGTCAAAGCCCTTGGAAGTTGGGTGCAAATAAATGGGGAAATAATATTATAGGGCGTAGAATTGGAGATTTTAGCTAAAATCCCTAATTCGGTACTATCGTTTGAGTGCTGAAGTGTAGATGTTAGCCCTCAGTTGAGGAGAATGTGGGAGCTCCACAGTGAGAGCCGATGTCCTCCTAGCCTAGCCGTAGATTCAGTAAACAAGCGTACGATTAGTCAATGTTCTTTATGCATGGACCAAAGGGTAAAGAATATGAATGCTCCTATTTTGCACAATATAAATTGAACTAATTCACTTTAATTTCTTGAACTAATTATAGTGAGAGCCGATGCTCCATTCACTATAATTTTTTGACAAGGATAAGGGTGCTTTCTTATATATTGAATATCATAATTAAACCCTCATTAGTATCATTAGTTATTTAATAGTTATTAAAATTACATATTTATTTCAATTGCCTATTAGTGACATGTAAGCAAATTAAACTTCATTGTTGTGATTAAAGTATTGCTTTTCTAAAATCTTAGTTCATAGTTCTAAACCACTTCATGTGAGATCGATATCTAGGACTCTATTAGAGCCCTATATTACTTGAGCAATACGTATGCTTGCATTGATTAGTGTGACTTTACAATTATTGAATATTTATTACGTCCATAATTATCTTATATTTTAAGCTTATAAAAAGTCGCTGTCATGATTTTGGCGCCCTTGCCGGGGAGTGATTCAGTGAGTGAGTCAAATTGCGATTAAAGTAACGAACAAATTAAGATTATTAGAAATTTTTTACTTGAATTACAACTTATTTTATTCTTAGTTAATTATATTACTGAGTACTAATTTTAAAGTGAATGCGTAAATTTGGACCTGAAAATCTTATACCCTATGATTCAAAATTAGAACACTCTGTTAGAAGGATTAGAAGATTAAAAAGAGAACCTAGAAATTCTGATACAATGGAGAACAACCTGAACAATTAAGGAATAGAGAATGAACACCAACCTAGACCCCTACGAGATTATGCAAATCCTACAGCAGATGAAATTCACTTATCTATCCAAAATCTTGATGTAGCTGCTAATTCATTTGAGCTTAAACCTGCTATTATCCAAATGGTACAAAACAATCAATTCAGAGGTACACAAAATGAAGATCCTAACTTACTCCTCGCTAGTTTTTTAGAATTGTGTGCTACTTTTAAATATGACAGAGTCCCAAACGATGCTACTAGACTTAGACTTTTTCCTTTTTCACAGAGGGATAAGGCTAAGATGTGGTTAAATTTGTTACCACCAAGATCTATTAGAACTTGGGGAGAACTTTCACAGAAATTTCTATCCAAATATTTCCCTCCATCCAAAACTGCTAAACTTAGAAATGACATAACATCGCTCTGTCAGGTTGATGGAGAGTCAATATATGAAGCTTGGGAGAGATTTAAAGATCTTCTTAAGAAATACCCTCATAATTCGTTACCAGATTGGTTGATAATTCAAACTTTATATAATGGATTAGTGGGATCTCTTAGATCGATTATAGATGCTGCGGCTGGTGGATCTTTAATGTCAAAACCATTTGATGAGGTTTATTCATTAATAGAAGAGATGGATACCAAAAATTTTCAATGGCCCTTTGAACGGATAAATCCTAAAAGAGTAGCTAGTATCCATGATTCTGATGCAATATCTATGTTAGCTTCACAGATTGCCGCAATATCAAAGAAATTAGATCAATATGGGATGAATTATTCTCCAACACCTTCTATGATGGAAGAGAATT
Source organism: Phalaenopsis aphrodite (assembly GCA_003013225.1). Classification (NCBI taxonomy): domain Eukaryota; kingdom Viridiplantae; phylum Streptophyta; class Magnoliopsida; order Asparagales; family Orchidaceae; genus Phalaenopsis; species Phalaenopsis aphrodite. The sequence goes on along the minus strand of NEWO01000513.1, from coordinate 375,157 downwards.
CATCTGGGCAATTTGTGGATGTTCAACCTTCTTATGAGACTTTAAATGCTATTAATAGGCCCAACAATCCTTATTCAAATTATTATAACCCAGGTTGGAAGAATCTTCCAAATTTTAATTGGAATAACAATTCTTCTACAAATCAACAATGGGCAAACAACCCAGTGAACCCATTAGGAAATTCATCCAACAAAGGAAATGTAAACTATAGACCTTTTTATCCTCCATGATTTAACAGTAACACTCAAATTAAGGAGAAGAAGTTGTCTATGGAAGAGCTGATATTAAACATGGGTCAACAATTACAGAATCAAGGAAATCAATTACAAAATCATGGAACATCTATTAAGAATATTGAAAACTAGTTGGGACATATCGGTACTGCGTTTAGTAACCGAATATTAGGAACTTTTCCTAGTACCGTGGAACCAAATCCTAAAGATCAAGGAAAAGAAAAAAATCAAAGAGATACAATTACAAAGTGGAAAAGAATTGGAAACAAGAGTGAAAAAAGAAACAAAAACTGAAAAAGAGAAAGTGAATACCGAAAAAGAAAAGGATCATGAATACCTAGATTTAGAATATCAATTTACACCAATGAAAATTATTATGGAGAAACCTCCACCACCATTTCCTCAAAGATTGAAGCAACACAAAAAGAATAAACAATTTTCAAAATTTTTAGAAATTTTTAAGAAGTTGACAGTGAATATTCCCTTCGTAGAAGCTTTAGAGCAAATGCCTAATTATGGGAAATTTTTGAAAGATATTCTGAACAAGAAAAGGAAGTTCACAGATAATGAAATTGTTGCACTTAGTGAAGAGTGTAGTGCAATTTTTCAGCAAAAGCTTCCTGAAAAACTAAAAGATCTTAGAAGTTTCACTATACCACGTGCTATTGGAGAAAAAATTTATGGAAGAGCTTTATGTGATTTGGGAGCCAGCATTAATCTTATGTCTCTATCAATTTTTAAAAGATTAGGATTAGGAGAAGTCTCACCTACTTCTGTAACTCTACAATTAGCGGATCGTTCCGTTACATATCCTAAGGGAGTTATAGAAGATGTGTTAGTAAAAGTGGATAAATTTATCTTTCCTATGGATTTCATTGTTTTAAATATGGAGGAAGATAAAGAAATACCTATCATTTTAGGGAGACCATTTTTAGCTACTGGAAAATCTATGATAGATGTTTAAAAAGGAGAATTAACTATGAGAGTTAATGATCAAGAAGTGACTTTTAACATTGCGAAATTTATGAAATACCCTGCTGTTGAAAGAGATAATGATTGTTTTTGCATGGAAATTAGTGAACATCTATTGAAAGAATATTTTAACGAACATTTTGAAGAGAAAGAACAATTTAAAGAGAGTAATGAAGTTATTTTGGACAAATTAGAAAATGAAGAATTAGATTATGTTCAGGAAAGATTTGAGATGTTGGATATTACAGAAAATGCCGATAAGAACCTGTTATAGTCAATTATAAAACCACTTGAACTTGAGTTGAAAGTATTGCCTAGCCACTTGAAGTATGTGTTTCTAGGAGACTCATCGACATTACTTGTTATTATATCTTTAGAATTAAATGATTTGCAAGAGCAAAGACTTTTAGGTACATTGAAAAGATATAAGAAAACTTTTGGTTTGACCTTAGCTGATATTAAGGGAATCAGTCCTTCAATATGTATGCACAGAATTATATTAGATGAACAATATAAACCAAGAGTTGATCCACAAAGGAGATTGAATCCGATAATGAAAGAAGTAGTAAAAAAGGAAATTTTGAAATGGTTAGACATTTGAGTTATATATCCTATTTCAAATAGTGCGTGGGTAAGTCCAATTCATTGTGTTCCTAAAAAAGGAGTGACTGTTGAAAAAAAAGAAAATAATGAATTAATACCTATCAGACAAGTTACCGGGTGGAGTAGTTGCATTGATTATAGAAAATTAAACACTGCCACCATGAAAGATCACTTCCTTTTACCCTTTTTAGATCAGATAGTGGATAGACTTGTTGGGCACAAATATTTTTTCTTTTTAGATGGATATACCGGTTGTCATCAAATTTCTATTGCTCCCAAGGATCAAGAAAAGACAACATTTAGTAGTCCTTTTGGAACTTTTGCTTTTAGAAGAATGACTTTCGAATTATGTAATGCACCTGCGACGTTTTAGAGATGTATGGTGTCCATATTTAGTAAGTTAATTGATGATGGATTGGAAGTATTTATGGATGATTTCTCTGTATTTGGAACATCATTTGACACATGCTTAAATTAACTTAAAAAAATTTTGGAGTTATACGAAAGAACTAATTTAGTTCTAAATTGGGAAAAATATCAATTTATGGTTGCAGGAGGAATTGTGTTAGAGCATAAGATTTTGGAAGATGGTATGGAAGCAAACCCTGCAAAAATTCAAGTCATATCTAAACTAACACCTCTTACTAATGTAAGAGAAGTTAGGAGTTTTCTTGGGCATGTTGGTTTTTACAGACATTTTATTAAACATTTCTCAAGAGTTGCTAAACCTCTATGTCAATTTTTAGAAAAAGACAAGAAATTTGAATTTACTGAAAGCTGTTTAAATGCCTTTGAGTTATTAAAAGGAAAATTAATTACAACCCCTATTATAGTTTCACCTAACTGGGAGAAACCATTTGAACTGGTGTGTGATGCTAGTGATTATGCTATTGGAGCTGTTCTTGGACAAAGGTACGAAAAGATTTTTAAAGTGATATACTACGCTAGTAAAACTCTAAATGATGCACAAATTAACTATATTTTTACTGAAAAAGAGTTACTAGCAATTGTATATATTTTAGATAAATTTAGATCTTATTTAATTGGAGTTAAATGCGTTGTGCATACTAATCACTCTACTATTAAGTATCTAATGCAAAAGAAGGATGTCAAACCAAGGTTGATTAGATGGATACTATTGATGCAAGAATTTGATCTTGTGGTTATTGATAGAAAGGGAACTGATAATCAAATTGCTAATCATTTATCGTGATTAGAAAACCATGAATTATCTATCACCGACAATGAATTACAGATAATTTCTCTGATGAACAACTTTATAATATTAATGAGTGGAAAATACTATGGTATGCTGATATTGCTAACTATATTGTAAGTGATATTTTGCCACCTATGCTGACATTGCAACAACAAAGAAAATTCATTCATGATGCGAAAGCATATTTCTGGGATAAGCTTTTTTATATAAACAATGTAAGAATCTTATTATGAGGAGATGTGTACCTTATGAAGAAACTGAGCTGATCATTCATAAATGTCATGATTCTGAATTTGGAGGACTTTTTGGAATTGATAAAAATGCTTATAAAATTTTAGAAGCTGGATTTTATTGGCCTACTATCTTTAGAGATGTTTATAGATACATAAAAACTTTTGATCGATGTCAACGAGCATGCAATATATCTAGAAGAAATGAAATGCATCTAAATTTCATGTTAGAAGTTGAGATATTTGACGTTTGTGGATTAGATTTCATGGGACCATTTATTCCTTCATTTAGGAACTTATATATATTAATTGTAGTGGACTACATTTTTAAGTTGATTGAAGCACAAGCTTTATCTCATTGTGATGCTAAAAGTGTTTCAAGGTTTTTAATGAAAAATGTTTTCACTAGATACAAAATGCCCAAAATGATTATCACTCACGGAGGATCTCATTTTAGGAATAAATACATTTAGAGATTGACAGAAAAATTTAATATTATTCATAGAATATCTACTGCCTATCATCCTCAAACTAGTGGGTTAGTTGAAGTTTCTAATAGAGAGATTAAATAAATAATTGAAAAGACTATAAATCCTAGTAGAATATATTGGTCCACTAGATTGGCTACCGTATTATGGGCTTACAAAACTGTTTATAAAACTCCTATTGGAATGACTCCTTACATACTGATTTTTGGAAAAACTTGTCACTTACTAGTAGAATTGGAGCATAAAGCATATTGGGCGATTAAAGAATTCAATTATAATCTGAAAGATGCTGGTAAGAAGAGATTGTTATAATTAAATGAATTGTAAGAATTAAGAAATGAGTCTTATGATAACGACATAATTTATAAGGAGAAATTAAAGTTATGGCATGATCGGAAGATTAACCAGAAGAACTTTGAACCAGGACAAGAAGTTTTGCTTTACAACACTAGGCTGAAGTTATTTTCTGGGAAATTGAAGTCTCGTTGGTTAGGACCTTTTACTTTGACTCAAGTTTATACTTACGGAACTATTGAAATTAAAGATCAGAAGACGGGAAATAATTTAAAGTAAATTGACACAGATTAAAACCATATTATGAGGGTAAAAAGACCAAATTTTAAAGTGGTTTTAATGGTCAGCCAACCTGAATGACATCTGAATAGGTCGGGCTGATGACGTTAAACCAAGCGCTTATGGGAGGCAATCCATATTTATCTTTACTTTTATCACGATTGTAGTAGTTTTTATTTGAAATTATCGTTAGTTTGTGGTATTATTAAGCTCTACTTCTCTTATTTACCCTTGAAATATCTTAAAATTGGATCCATAAAGAAAAATTGGAACGCATTCGGACCAGAGCAAAACTGTGCAAATTTTGCCTTGGACGTCGACGGCGCCCAAGGCATCGCCGATGCCGCCCTCAACGTCGCCGACGACGGGGTTTTCCCGAGAGCCCAGAATAAATTAATACAGAGGCGCGTCGACGGCGCCAACGACCACGACGACGACTAGACCGGTGAATTGGCTGTTACTTGGGTTCAAATGGCAGTTTTTGACGGTTTTTGGGCGGAATTTGTCTTTTTAAACTCAAAAATTTGATTTCTTGTCCATATTTTCCCTCCAAAAATGAAGTGAAATTCCACCAATTTCATTCCTATGGCGTCCAATTCCCCTGATAATCCTATAATGCGAGTTTTCAATTGGCGAAAGTTTATTAGTGTGGAAGCGCAATGAATCTTCAACAAGTTACTGACAAAGAAAAGATTGATCAAGGAATGAGGATTCATAAATCGTGGATTGAATAATCCCACGATGGATATAGAAGAAATGATAGTGCGGCGAAGATGGGAAGTGTTGTGCTACACTACCGCTGCCGTGGTTGTTCTAGTGGTGAAAGAGTTTTATGGAATTTTACATGGAATCAACCAAGGTGTTGTTTATGTGCAAGGAAGATGGATCACTTTCACTCCTGCATAGATCAATGAATTAAATATGACAGAGAATGTTCCTGTCTGCCATTATTCCAGTTTCATCCCAATGAGAAACCAGATGAAGGAGATTTACCAATATTTAACGGATGAAATTGACAACCGGGAAACAAGAGAAAACAGGTATGTTAGTTTTTCTGCGACACTCCTAAATCATGTTTCAAAACATTGGCACTTTTTCATTTCTTTGAAACTGTTGCCGACAATGAAGATCGGTAAAGTTTTTAAAGAAAGTGTCATTTTGAATTACTGCATCCAAAGGGAACTGCCAATTGACATTAGATCTATAATTGTGAAGTCGATTTTGGGTCTGATCGTTCATGGATCAACTTATGGGCTTGGACACCCCTCCACAATTTTATCTCTTTGCAGTCACTTCGAAGTGTCCTATGAAAATTGGGAAAAGGTACTGCTACCTTGGAAGCCTTTGGACCCAACTAAGAGATTCCACATTTTTTGAAGATGAAAATCACATAGCCATCATAGTAGATCAAGCATCTCAGAATTCACTACCACTTCAACCCTTAGTCCCTAATAAGTCTTTGTTGATCCTGCGCTGAATCAAGAATTGAAAAAGGAGGTACAAAATGTCATGAATGCGATTAATAATATCTCTGATTTCTTTGATCATCTAGACTGGAGGATGAAGGAATATTTTGAGCACTCTAGACATTTAGAAGATAGCTTAATACGACTGATGAGGAGGATGAAGTTAATAGAAGAGGATTCCACTAAAGAATTTCCATTCTGACCCTTCTACAACCTCTTCATTCATGTGCAATCAATGGGTGATCTCAGAGGACAATTGAGTACTGAGTCTGAGGATTAGTAGATTTATATTACTACCTATCTGCCTATCTATGTATTTCGATTTGAACTTTGCATTTGCTTTGCTTTAGAATTATGCTTTTAGATCTCTGTATAGTGGAGACTAAGCATAGGATGTTTTGTTTTCAGCTTTTTGAGTGTTGTTGCTTGGATTGTGATGCTGAATTAATATATTGAGATTGAGAAAATACCAAACTTAGGCATGTTATGTAACGTACATTGTATCCCTTGGAATTTATATATAAATGTGATGTTTTGTGTTGTGAAAATTTATATGTCCTAAGCACATCATTTAGTAACTTAAAATTATGTCTATAATGATTGAAAAGATGTTGTTAAGGCTTGAAATGGATTGAAATTGCGAAAATCCAAAATTTGAACAAAATCAATAGAGCCCGCCGACAGCGCCCTCACGCAGCCGTCGACAAGATTTTCCCGAGACTTAGGATTTTATTTCCAATAGAGCGCGCCAACGACACCATCGACCCTGCCGACGGTGAGCTCATGAGAAAACACCTTTAATCGTGATTTTGACCAGTCAACCGCCACTATTCATCATCCCCTTCCTCCTAAAAACGTCATTTTCGACCTAGGGCTTAAAAAATCTTGGATTGGGAGGCGATTTCAAGGCTTTTTGACACCGAATTTAATCATCTCTAGGTAAGAGCTTCACTCCAAACTAAAAATATTTGATTTTCACCATGGATTTCTTCCACATTGAGGAGATCCGAAAAATTTGAAAATGTGAAGAAAATTTGGGAAGAAATTCTTGGATTTTAATGTTGAACTCTTAGAATTGCTGTTGGAAGCCATGATTTGTATATTTGAATTAATTTTTGAAATTTTTCTATAATTTGATTAGATTGAAATGGCTCCACGTGAAAAGAGAAGAGTTGAGTTTGATGAGTCTCGCTTCGTTAATGCGATGACTCAAACAAAATTTACTTCCATATTTAAAGGAAAGAAGTGCATACAAGATCAAGTTTTTGAAAGTTCGGGAGGAGAAATCGAACGAGTTATTACCGAGCAGAGGTGGGAAAACTTTTGTTACACCACCAATAAAGCTGGTACAAATGTTATGAAGGAGTTCTACGCCAATGTTATTTATTCTAATGACGAAATTGTTCAAGTGGATGGATTTCCTGTTGAGTTTACTGCTGCCCGCTTCAACACTTTTTATGAAGTCACACACTCTTATAGTTGCCAATATAAATCCTTTAGTTTGATGGAAGGCCCTTTTAATGATGTGATCAACTTTCTCACTGATGGGATGGAAGATAAAGCAGCGAGAAGGGGTAAAATTTTCTGCTTCCATGCTGAATGCCACCTCTAAGGCATGACAGTATTTCATTTCCTCTACTTTGTTACCTACCTATCATCATAGTGAGGTAACTAGAGATAGAACTATTCTGAATTTCTGTATTCATAATAGTAGAACTATAAATGTGGGGAGAATAATTCTTAACAATATATTGACTACAATGAGGAGTGAGACTAGTGGAGGTCTAGAACATCTTGGACTTATTTATACAATTTGTAAACTTTCTCGACTAGAATTTGAAGATGAAGAATGGGTTTATCCTATGAAACCCATTAGTAAAGCTAATTTAAAGACTTATGAATCCCATGAGAAATGGAGAATTGGGAGTAGAAGTCAAGAACCTTCTACTAGTAGAGATATTCCCTCTACAAGTTATGACCTTCCACCTTCTAGTTCCCCTACCCTCTCTGATTTGATGAATGAGTTGACCTTATAGCGGAAGAGCATAAACTTGATAAGTGAAAGGATTGGAGGTTTAGAATGTCGACATGACTATTATAGTGAGTACCTTTGTCGGCGATTATTTCGGGGATGGCTTGTTTGTCGGGTTACCCGTAAGAAGCTGTCTGTCACCGGAATCGAAATCCCGTCGCCCGCTTCGGAAGAACGTTGAAGTACGAAATCAAACTGACCCCATAATTTTCATAGTTTAAAATGAAAGAGCACTGTACCTCAAATCCTGTATCTATCCCGAAGGATAAACATAAGACTTAAGGATGAGGCTCGCTCGAAGTAAACTAAGGAAATTATGACGTCCGTTTGGTCTGCGAAACCTTTATATTTGCCGACATATTCCCCTATTTAATATAAAGAATTAAATAAGATTTATATTAAGTTGGGTTCGGACATGCTTCCTATAAGGGCAAGCCCCTATAGTTAATTACATCTTAAATGACCAAAGTCACTTTAGAAGACTCTCGATAGAAATCAAGAAATATCATCTTCAAAGAATTGCAAAGGGTAGGACTCTTCAATGAAATCAAGCATAGAGGTGTAAAAGGGGATTAGTTCAAATTTATAACATTTTATTGTAGAATCCAAAGGAAGGAAGAACTAGGGGATGTCATGGATCCAGAGGAGAACCTCGGTGACTTCTCAAGCTATCCTAATGTTTGGCTTCAATTTTGAGGAGAAATATTTATGTGTTTCATCCTGCCAATTTTATTAGTTAGGGCTTACATTCGTGTGAAATG
>NEWO01000513.1:332276-361589 GCA_003013225.1 Phalaenopsis aphrodite | reverse complement strand
TCAATTGGGTGAAATTTTGGGACTTAGCCAATTTGGGGCTAAATTTGGGAATTTTGGATTTAGGCCAAAATCAAATGGATTTGAGGCTTCACCAATGTCAATCGATGGTTGATTTTGCTGTATAGGAATGTCATAAAGATTTTTCAACATTAATTGAGGCCAATTGACTAGGCTATGTGTTCAATTGGGTGAGATTAAGTCATATGGTCAAAATTTGGGTTTTGACCCAAATCAAAATTGGGCTCAAATCATGGTCCAATTGAGCTTGTATTTGGTTTATTTTGGTCATATAAAAAGTGAATTTGAGTTTAGGATTGGAATTGGAGTCAATTAAGATCAAATTGATAGACATTTGAGATGGATTTGGGGAATTTTGGGTCTTTAAAGGGCAATTTGGGGATTTTGGTTAAAGATGGTCAAATTAGCCAAATTGGGTCATGGGGTAGTTGAGAGAAATGAAATTGAGAATATTTGGGATTTATTGGTATTTTATGGAAATTTTTGGAATTTTGGGATTTTGGGCCAATGATGGGTATTTTGGCAATTTGGGGGTGCTTTAGGCTTAAAAAGCCAAGATGGGTATTTTGGTAGAGTTGAGGCACCAATCATCACCAATAAGCCATGGACCAAAGGAAACCCCATTTTGGATCCTCTACATAGTGGTCTTAGCCAAACCATAGCCCCAGGGCTAGTAGGTTTAGGGGACCATCTACATGAGCATCCCAAAAGGTCAAAGGATCTAGGCTAGAAATTTGAGTTCAGGGTTATGAGTGAATGTGGGTGTAGATGAGGTAGTGAAAGCCTTAGCTCCAGACCAAGACCCAGTCAACCCTAAGGCTCAGCAATCCTAAGGGTGACTCATCTTGAGTTTCCTCACAGTGACCCCACCTGCTAAGTGTTTAGAGGTTGAGAGCAATATGTGAAACTCCATGTTGAGTAAAGAAGAGGTAGAATTTCTAATGGTGAGGGTTCCAAGTCTAGTTTTCTAGGAATAGTCAACAGGAAAAGTCCTATGGCTAGACCCTAGGCTATTAAAGAGGAGAGACTAAACCTCAACCAAAATTGAGGTCAACAACCTTCAGAGGCATTCAAATTTTAAGGTAGCCTATTGTGAAGCTCAGGCCCGACACTATAGATGTGAGCCTAATGTCACTTTTCTTGAGTGCCCCCGATATACTCAATATCAGCCCAATCCACCCGCTGATCAAGGAGATGAAGATATAGCTTGGGATATTGATATTGAATTAAATTGATGTACTTAAATTTGTATTTTTATTTCTGTGATATTTTGTAATAGAAATGGATGTTTGTGTATTTGGACTTTCATTTTTGTGTACTTGGATAATTTTAATTTTAGTTATAAAGTTAGTGTTATAGTTAAATGTGCATGTGTAGTTTAATAGATGTTGAGTAGTATTTTGGAATGTAATGTAATTTTTATTTCACATTTTAGTTTTAATTGTTTATTATTATGGTTGTGTTATGAAATGTTGTGCTTGTTTAATGTTTTAGTTTTATACTTATTTCAAAATTTCATTACCCAGAAATTCCTCTAATGATTTATATGTGTAGAAAGCATCTAATATTATAGATCAGGTGAAGTAAAAATTTGAGAATGCTTATAGAAATTTCAGAATCATGAAAATGCCTACAATACTGAGGTATGATTTATATTTATAGTTTTTTTCTTTCCACCTGTATTATTTCATATTTAAAAATTTAAGTTTGGGGGAGGAAAGAAAAATATTAACTATTAGATGTCCTCTATTTCAATATTTTCAAAAATTATTTATATGATTTCATGTAGTGCATTTAATTTAGGTAACTATATTTTTGTAGCCATTTAAATATTATGGTAGATTTAAAGAAATATTTTTGCAATGAAAATTAATTTTGTAACTTAAGATATTTAGTATAAGAGAATAAGATTATAGTTAACTATTTAAAGTAAAGGAAACTATATCTTGAAGTATTAAGAATCTGGAAATTCATTTGAGAAGAAAAGATTGGGGCTCAATGATGTAAAAACTATAAAATATTTATAGGGTAAAGGAATGCTTTGAGTTTCAAATTTAGGGAAAGAAAATTGAAGTTCAAAATCATTAAAGGCTATCCAGATATAGTAATCCTCACTTGAAAAAGGAAAAAGAAATGATTGAAAACAATCCCTGAAAAGAAAAGAAAAATATATAGGATTCAAAGCAATCCAAATAAAAAAGAGAAAAGAAAGAAAAAATTATGGAAGTGAGGAGAAGCTTGAGGATAATCCTAATAAAAAATTGGCTTCACTGGACCCTACGTAAAGGGAAAACCTAATACATTCATGAACATATATTTTTTGATTAGATCTTTTACTAGTAGTGTTCCCATGAAGTTCCTATCATTTGAATATTCTAAGTGACTTAATATTGCAACATATAGTCATTTTTAAAGACTAGAACTCTTAAACTTGATAACTAAATAATCTTGTGGCTACAGAGTTAATTCAATTACTTGAATTTTTTCTGAATTAAAACTTTACTACAGTAGTATTTCTGAATTAAAACTATGATATTTATTTAAATCCAACTTATATTATTTTGAATTAAAACTTTGCTGCAGTAGGTCATAACTTTTATATAGTACTAAATTTACTTGAGGACAAGTAATAGTTAAGTTTGGGGGATTTTGACCCAAGGAAAATATGTTGAGATTTTCATACATATTTTATACTGTTTTTGATGATATTGCACTTTAAAGAAAGGTATTTTGGATGTTTTGTTACAGGAATGGTGAATTAGGGTTATTGGAGCAAAAAGATGCAAAAAGGAGCGAATTTGGAGCAAAAGGGACCAAAATGTGGAGAGATTTGAACTAGGCCGCCGACGGCGAGCTCGACGGTTATGCCTACTCAAGCTTTGGATAAGGCTAAATTTTGAATGGATGCTTAGGTAACTATTGGGAAAGCTCATCCACAACTTTAATAGACTATTTTGGCCAAAAATTGGAGAAGAAGAAAAGGGGGAGAGAGTATAGGAAGTGCTAGAGAGTGTTCCTAGAGGTTAGAAAGGTTCCAATAATGTGTGGAATTCTTCGAGAGATTGTAAGAGTGGAGGGAAAGTGAGAGATTTCTTCCTCCTTGCTGCTTTGAAGAAGAATTCTGTGTGTTGTAAAGAAAGGAAGTGATTCAGAGGAACTTTGAGGAGTGTTCTTGGGGAGAAATTAGAGATAAGTTATTTACTTCTTGTAGTTTGTAAGACTTTAATTTTATATATGAATTTCGAGTTTTGTTGTATTTTCGATATGAGATCTGAGTAGTTTTCTCTGTCCTTCTCCTTGTCTTGAGAATTGTGAAATGATGATTTGAATTGCTGAAGCCATAAAAATGTTTAAGAAATTGTGATGATCTTTTCATTTCGATCTTAATTTAATTTCAATCTGGCCAATTGATTTGTTAAAATATGTTGAGTTTTACAACTAATATGAAGATTACATCCAATATTCAGGGAAGTCAAAGGTCTTTGAAGTTGGATGCAAATAAATGAGGAAAAAATATTATCGGGCGTTGAATTAGAGATTTTAGAGAGACAGACTAAAATCCTCAATTTGGTCCTATCGTTTGGGTGCTGAAGTGTATATGTTAGCCCTCAGGTGAGGGGAACGTGGGAGCTCTGAAGTGAGAGCCGGTATCCTCTCAGCCTAGCCACAGATTCAGTAAACAAGCGTAGGATTAGTCAATGTTCTTTATGCCTGGACCAAAGGGTAAAGAATAGGTATTCTCCTATTTGGCACAATATAATTTGAACTGATTCACTTTTTCCATTTACTATATTTTCTTGACAAGGAGAAGGATGCTTTCTTATATATTGAATATCACAATTAAACCCTCATTAGTATCATTAGTTATTTAATAGTTATTAAAATTACATATTTATTTTAATTGTCTATTAGTGACAGATAAGCAAATTGAAATTTGTTGTTGTGATTAAAGTATTGTTTTTATAAAAACTTAGTTCATAGTTCTAAACCACTCCCTTTGAGATCGATATCTAGGACTCCATTAGAGTCCTATATTACTTAAGCGATATGTATACTTGTGTTGATAAGTTTGACTTTACAATTATTGAATATTTATTACGTTTATATTTATCTTATATTTTAAGCTTATAAAAAGTTGCTGTCACCTATACATAACCATAAGTTGGGTTATGCATGGACCTCACCAGTGTAAGCTAGAGCTCTAAACCCTTAGTTGAGCGTGTTTAGTATTTTGACTAGGTGAAAACATAAAAGTATCCACCAGAGGCTAGATATGCCTTATGTCATACCAAGTTGACTACCATGGATTAGACATGTCACGACCACCTAAGTCAACCTAAAACCCTAGGGATCTGTCTGTTTGCCCTAAGTCCCCTAAATTAAATTGGAACACTAGTAACTTACCTATAAACCCTAAGAACCATTGTGACCACCAAATCCACTATTAAAGAGGGATCTACACAAATTGAACCTAGCCTCACTAGGGGCCTCCTTAACCCTAAAAGTTAGACCAAAACCCTAATGAGCCCTTCTGAACCTCGACTTTGATGGTACACTGAGATGGTCAAAATTAATTAGGCCTAACCCTATTTTAGTAAAACTTTAGCCATATTATCTATTTCACCTTCCATATCTAATCATTGACCATATGGTCAGACCAAGATCACTATCGTCAACCATCACTTATATTGTCAACCTTACACAATATGGTCTACCCATGAACATAATTGTTAACCATTAGTCATATGGTCAACCTTACACCATATAGTCAACCCATAACTACTATGGTCAACCACGGACCAATATAATCAGCCTTGCACCAAGTGGTCAATCCTTAACAACTTTTGTCAATCATGGACCGCATGGTCAACCTTGCACCATATGGTCAACCCATGACCACTATGGTTAACCTTAGACCATGTGGCTAATCCATGGACCATACGATCAACTCTGGACCATATGGTCAACCTATGATCACTATGGTCAACCTTGCACCATATGGTCAAGCCATGACCGCTATGATCAATCATGGACCACTATGGTCTACCTTAGTCCATGTGGCCAATCAATGGACCATATGGTCAACCTTAGACCATATGATTAACCCATGATCACAATGGTCAACCCATGAACACTATTGTCAATCCATGAACACTGTGGTCAACCCATGATCATTGGTCAAGTTATGTCATTCTCTTAATTAATTAATTATTTAATTTAAAGAATTATTTTCGTGCTCATGAACATTTAGCTTAAGTGTAAACCCTAAATCCTCAACCCATCATCCATGAGAAAAGACTAAGCCCAAGAAATAAGTGCATGGACCATTTTTAAATGGGTCATCCAACTAACCCACCATATAATGGGATGACATATATTACAAAAAAAAATGAATGAAAGATAAAAAAAGAGGGTGAAAAGTCAAAGGAGAGTACACATATCCCCTTTTACACTTTGCACCCAAGTCCTCCCCATCATACTTTGGTTAAGCTAGACTATGGTTAACCTCAAAAACCACACTTCAAAATCCCTCCAATGCCCTCAAGCCATTGAATTTCTCTCTCTTTCCCATTGGAACCACTATAATCAATCTTTCCAAAACTAGGAAATGACACCCCTAACTCATCCAAAAAAGCTTCACATGTATTTTAAATTCACATAGGAGCCATCCAAGATTATCCCAAGCCATGTCAGGCCCTTCCATGACCATTAAAAGGAAAAACACGAGAGCTTCGAACACATCCAGGCTCCTCACCTAGACTCGCAAACCCTTGGCCCTCAAAAAAGAAATTATTCTCCAAGACATAGGAAATAGATTCCCCATATCCTTAAGGCCTTAACCCCACAAGGATGGCATAATTTCCCAACACTAATCTAGGAAAAAATTTGGGCTTGACTAAACCTGATGTCGGCACTAAAAAAGTTGGGGGGTTGTGAGGTTGTTGGTTGCCAGGATGGATACCCCAACATCCATTTTAATTTAACTTTAACATATAATTTGGAAAAAAAATAGTATTTGATTTTTAAAAATACAAGACCGGACTGATCTCATATCTCTAGTAGTTTAAATAAACAAGCCTAATACCACAAATAATGTATTCATCCCAAAGGATAAGCCAACTACTTGTTGGTAAGGCTCTATTAGAAAAACTAAAGATTGTATGAGATCCATTTAGTTTGCAAAACTTTTTTTTTATTAGCCGACAAGTTCCCTTATTTAATATGAAGGATTAATGATGGTTTATATTAAGTTGGGTTCAAAAATGCTTCTTATAAGGGCAATCCCCAATACTTAATTACATCTTAGATAATTAAAGTCACCTAAGAAAAATCTCAATAAAAATGAAGGGATATTATCTTCAAGGAGTTGAAAGGAATAAAAATTTGCAACGAGATTGGACAAAGAGGTGTGAAATAGGAATGACTTAAATTTGGAATATTTATTTTGGAATCCAAAGGAAGATGAACTGGAGGATGTTACGGATCTCGAGGAGAACCTCGGTGACTTCCCAAAATTTTCTTATTATTTGGCTTCAGTTTTGGAAATTAGAGTTATTAAATATTTCATTATGCCAATTTTATTAGTTAAGGGTTACATTCGGGTAAAACGATTATACAAATAGCCTAAAAGATGTGAGAATTTAAGTCGTGACAGACGACAACCTCAGAATCCTACGGCAAGTTAAGGCCTATACTATATGGAAAAATCGTATAAAGACCTAAAGGTAAGTTAAGGATTTATGCTGCATAAGCAAACAACCTCAAAGTCCTATAGATTGTTGTTTATTTCTAATGAATGATTTAGATGGTGTAGGCATGTTTTGCTGTTGAAGATGGTCGTGCTGCCCACAATGCTAGCTCTATGCTCCTTGTCGTAGCAAATTTAAGTTTTCTAATATGTCAACAAATCAAGTGTTTCTAATGGTATGGCTACTTAAATGTTGTGGGGCATATTAAAGTTGATTAATGTGACACCGGTTAGGATCCAATGGTTCCCTCATTTTGGCACCACTATTTTCTTTCGGATTCACTTAGTCCAAATGAATTTACTAAACTCAACTTAATGAGTTTCATACATTCATTTAGACCATGAGAAGTCTCGTTACAAACTAAACGTTACCTCCTATGAGGGATTCCCGGTCATATGATAGAGAAGTTTTAATTTAGTTACAATTTTAGTTTTGTGATGTTTGTGATTAAATTTTGAGTTGTCTTATATTTTGAATGTTGTTGCGGTGAATTTTATCTTGTTTGATTTTTAAATTTTTGTTTTAGTTTTGGTTTTGTGGCTATCCTAAAAGTCTTAGTTTGGACATGTAGAGTGACATTGTTGTTTAACATGCAAGATCGAGACAAGAAGCACGGAAAGGTAAATGCAATAATTTAAAGCATACTTGTCGATTCTTCTTATTCCTCCACCTGAAACTTTAGTATATTTGCAAGGCACAAATATATATAATTTTGCAAGAATTAAAATATGTTGGTAGAAAAAGTAGGAAGTACAAGTTTAAGGTGTGTCTACCAGATCCTACATCATATCTTAGTGGGTCCTATTTATTTAAGTTTCTAGATGATTTCTTAAGCAAGACATAATGAGTTCTAATCATCCTTCAAGATATTTAAAAAAGTATGAGAAAGGTTCAGGGACCAGGCCCCCAGGCACGATCCCTTGAAAAATCTCGAGTTTGTTCAAATTCATTATGTTGCTTAATAACTCATCCTCGACATACCCTTATGCTCAATGAACTGATGTTCTAGCCAACACTAAGGATGGGGTAATTATCACTTGATGTTTTATTTATAAATTATATAGGTAAAGGCTTTTAGGGGAAATTTAGTTTAATTAAAAAACATAGCACTTTGATTTTAAAGAAGGACTTAGAGTGTTTTAAACATATTTTAAATTAGTTATAGATTATTGTCTAAATCTCATTAAATAAAATTTTGATTAAGCCTAGTTCACTACTAAGCCCCTTAAAAATTAGTAGGTAAATTTGTAATTTTATAAAAAAAGATTTAAATATTTATACCTTTAATCCTCATCATGAGTCATAAATCATTACAAAAACATTAATTGGGGCTTAAAATCAGTGAGTTATGATCTTCCAGAAATCAAATCCCTCACTCTAAAATATTTTTAAATATTCTTCCAAATTTCAATAATTTTAAGAAATTACAAATTTGTCCTTTATAAGACCAAAATGAGATTGGTTGCTACCATTTTTCCATTTCATATTTCAATCATCAAAACATATCAATTAAGATTATTTGTTGCCCATTGAGCCCTTTGGTTAAGCCTAAATATTACTTAAGCCTTAAATTCCAAAATTACCCTTTTTGCCTCTAAAGCCTTAACACCCTATAATTCATTAAATTGAACTCAAATGATTTGAAAAATTTATGCTACCCCACTCATTGGTTAATTAGAACTCCAGAGAAGAAAATGTAATTTTTGTGAATTTATTTAATTTTATAATTATTTTTAATGCAAAAATGGGGATATTCACTGAAAATTTGATAGATCAACCAAAACAAAACCTCTGTCCTTGAGAAAATTATCAAAGGTTCACCTAGGTTAGAGGAACACTTGGATCAATTTTCATAATTTTTAAAGGTTTAATTTAGTTATTAGAATTATTTGTTTTCTTAGCAATAAATAATTATAAAATATTATTTAAGTAGAAAGTTAAGTTTTACATTTTTTTTAAAATCTCTTTGAGTCTAAGGAAGCTAAAGAAACAAATTTCATGTTACTGTGATTTATATTTTAATTATTGGAATTATTTTAATAAAAATTTAAAGAAAATTCATTTTAAGCCTTTAAATATTAATATCTTGACTTATAAAATTAGGAAAATTATTTTAATTAGTTTCAAGTGATCAGAAAGTCAAATGTAACATTTTAGTGTATTTTTATAATTTTACAATTTTTTATGATTTTTAATTAATTTTTTATTATTCAAATGCCTAAAAATAGCTCAAAAATAAAATATTTAGTTTAATTCCAATTTTATTTTTCTTAGGTTCCTGTGGTCATAAGAAGCTCTCAAAACCAATTTGGTGATTTTTTGAATTGTATTTTAATTATTATAGTTATTTTAATACAAAAACATGTGATTTCACTATATTAATCCATTTGAGTGACTAAATTAACTCCAATTAACTTGAATTTTTTATGGGAAGCTCCTCTAAAATTAGATTATAGTGAAGAATGATTTCTTGTCATTTACATTTATAATTACTTCAAATTAATTTTTTTTATTTTTTAGGGTTGGTGACAATTATGATTATTTTTAATGAGTTAAACCTAACAACGAAAAAAAGTTTTATACTTTTATGATGAGTATTTTAATTTTTATAGTTATTTTACCAAAACAAGGACCATTAACATGAAAATTATATATTTCTAGTTAGAGATTTTCCCTAACCTTGGAAAAATTAGGGGAGTTGCCTAACAATAAAGACATCAAAAGCCCCATGGTCCCATGTCATGGTGAAATGTCTATGCAAATGGAGAATTCAAATAATAAAAACACTATTTAATTAATTAAAAATAATACATGCATTAAATGAATATGAAAAGATTTTCACTTTGTTCTCCTTTGTTCACTGAGCTAAAGGGTATTTTTATTTTATTTTTGTGATTTATCTACACAAAGATATGCATTTTTAAAGTTCTAACCATTAACTAACTCAAAAAAATCCATGCTTTTCAACTTAAGTGACACAACACCACCTTAACCTAGGCAGATTCAAACTTTCCACGTGGCGTCTTCCGCTTCGGCATCGTCGAACACCTCAATGCTGACTTGGCCCTTAGTTCATGTTCCACTCCTCCGTCTGGCTCCATCACGACCGTCCACTCGATGCACGTAGAAACGGACAACATCCATTCATCGTCCCTGAATCCTTAGCCCAAGAACCAATCAACTTCAAACCTTAATATCTCTCTCGACACTTAACCAAATTAAGTGTGGTTTGTTTCTATCAACTTGTATTGACTAGGAGAACATATCCATATGGTTGATCAAGACTTAAATCAATTCTATAGGCATGAAAAATTAAGTGAAGCTCGATTTAAGGGAAGAGTTTGATACCTTTGCCCAAGAGATGAGGCCTCGATTGGCTGCTTCCAAAAGATTTCCTTGAGTCTAAAGAGCTTTTAAATGAAGCCTCAAGTCGTAGTGAAATGACTGGGTATGATTTTGACCAAGGCCATTTCAGGGATTGAATCAAAGTCTACCCGAGGGTGGTTTGGTGATGGGGCTTCTGTGGGGGATCTTCTTCTATCACTTAGGGGATGGTGTGGGTGCAATTAATTTTGATTTGGTGGAGTGTCGAGGGATGTTCTATTTCGGGCTTGATTTTGAGCTCAAAAATTGAGCTTAGCAGTGGATTTAAGGGCTTGAGGATGGTTGTATTGAACTTAGTGGGTCTTGAAGAAGCTTTGAGATCAATTTGGTAGAGTCTCCCCAAGGAATTTTAAGCTCTCTACTTTTGGCCATGGAGGGTGAGGTTAAATATAGGGGGAAGGAGAGGCCATTAGGTGAAATTGGTGGGTGCCATAAGTTGCTTAGGTGGAGACGAGGAAGGGGCAACAATCCAATTGGAATGAGCCAACATTGTTGGGTTCAATTTTGAGTTTGTTCTAAGTGGAGCATTTGGACTTGGTTTTTCCGGCAGCCAAGGTGGCCAGCCGGCCAGAAAGTGGTCACCATATGACTCAGAGAGGTCAGGGCTTTGTTTTGGTGAAGTAAATTAAGGTTGGCCATCTATAAAGTTGTTGGATTGAAATATTATGGGGGAACGATCATTTTGGGTCACTTTGGGTCAAAGCATGGGTTTGGGCTGGGTTCACCCACCAAGATTGGTTTGGGCTGAAAAAAAATCAGCTGGTTTAGCTTAATCATTAGGATAAGTCACCATCCAAAGAAATTTGGCTAAATAGAGGTGAGAGTGATTCATGGGAGAAGATAAATCCTTTTTAAGGAGGCTTCAAATTGGCTTAGCCTCTTGCCACTATTAGCTTGATGATGTGGCAATGCTTACATGGCTCACCTATGGCTTAGGAATGGCTTCATAGCTTCCCTTTTGCTTTGCTAATTTTCATGAGAAGAGATTTTGGATTTATTTGGTATTTATTTTGTGAATTTATGCATGATACTTGATTTGGAATCACTTTATCTTGAATTTAAAACTTAGGGAATGATTTTAATCAAATGGATGATGAAGAGGAAAAAAAATGTCATGAGGGCTTTGGATTTGGGCTTTTGAAATTATATGTAGTGGTCTTGGGATTTTAAAATTGAGGTTAAATTTGAGCTAATTGAATGTTGAATTTGGTATAGTAAGATAACATGAAGAGATTGGAAGTGATTTCAAATGATTTGAATCTAATTTGAAGGCCAATCTGGTGGGTTTAGTCATATGCTCAAAATTGGGGCTTTTTTGATATGGGTGAAATTGCGCTTGCAATTGGGTCAAGTTGAGCATTTATTTTGTAGATACTTAATTTTAGTTTAGAATTGAAATTGGGCAAGATTGCGATCAATTGGGCCAAGATTGAGGTTACTTTGGAGAAATTGGGCCCTTAAGGGCAAATTTGGAATTTTTGGTAAAATTGGTCAAATTGGGTCAATGATATGGTTAAAAATTGAAATTGGGAATATTTGAGATGATTTTGGAATTTTTAGGATTTTTTGGAATTTTAGAATTTTTTGGGTCATGAGGGGTATTTTGGTAATTTTTGGCAATTTTGGTGATATTTTGGTGAATTTTGGCCAATTTACGATTCTTGGGCAAATTTGGATATTTTGGGTTATATTGGGATTTTTTGGCAAAAATTAGGGTTGTAGGGGTATTTTGGTAATTTGGTAATTTATGGCTAGAATGGGCAAGTAAGCCAAGAAGCCATGCCAAATTAAGAGGAGCCATATGAGGATTCATTTTGGATGCTCAATATGTTGGTTCTAACACTCTTAGCCAAAGACTAGGGGTATAGGTTCATTCATATGAGTTTTCCAAAAGGGATCATGGGACCAAATCAAGGGGTCTTAGGGTTTGGGGTATGCAAGAAAGTTTAGTGTGTGCAAGCCATTTCAAACATCACCAGGCCACCCAGGGTTAGTCTTAAGGTCTAACCATCCTATGGGAGACTCCCCTTGAGTTCCCCCATACTGACGCCACCTACTAAGTGCTAGCGGTTAGGACCAATATGTGGAACCTCGAGTTGAGCGACGAAGGATTTGAAATTTCTAATGGTGAGGGTTCCTTTCCTAATCTTCTAGGAATAGTCAATAGAGAAAATCCTATGGATAGACCCTAGGCTACTAAAGAGAAATAAAAACTAGACCTCAACCAAAAATGAGGTCAACAAATGGATTCCAATAGGTGTGGTGTGCCGGGCAAGCACATCACACATATTGACATTGCCGATGACATCAACAAAACCAACATAGATTTTCTTAGTCAACAGTGAGAATTGTTTTCATTGGAGAATGGAAAGTGAATGTCCAATCAGAATGAGAACTCAAAACTCCCACTCGGGATTAAAAGATGGATTTTAATTTATCAGGTTTCGGGTATATTGAAGGACAAAAATTAGGATTCAAGTATTGACCCAAAGATGGACCATTTCAAAGTAATGCAGAATCACATGTTTGTATCCTCTTCCTCTAAAGTTGATTTTTGGATCATTGCAAAGCAATGCAGAATCAGATGTCTGTATCCTCTTCTTCTAAAGTTGTTATGTGGATCATTGCAAAGCAATGCATAATCAAATGTATGTATCCTCTTCCTTTAAAGTTAATATGTGGATCATTGCAAAGCAATGCGGAATTGGATGACTGTATCTGCTTCCTCTAAAGTTCATATGTGGATCATTGCAGAGAAATGCGAAATCGGATGTTTGTATCTACTTCCTCTAAAGTTGATATGTGGATCATTGCAAAGCAATGCAGAATTGAATGTTTGTATCCTCTTACTCTAAAGTTGATATGTGGATCATTGCAAAATAATGCAGAATCGGATGTCTGTATCCGCTTCCTCTAAAGTTGATATGTGGATCATTGCAAAGCAATGTGGAATTGGATGTATGTATCCCCTTCCTCTAAAGTTGATATGTGAATCATTGAAAAACATTGGAGAATTGGATGTTCGTATCTGCTTCCTGTAAAGTTGATATGTGGATCATTACAAAGCAATTTGGAATTAGATGTCTGTATCCTCTTCCTCTATAGTTGATATTTTATGGAAACATATCACTACGTTGGGAAAGAATGCTCAAGGACTCAGATCCAACCCAAGAGGTAGCGGAAAAGATCAAATTGAGAAGGAAAGCACACGGACTCAGATTTAACTCAAGAGCTGATCAAAAATATATTACTAAATTGGGAAGGAATGCTCAAGGACTTAGATCCAACCCAAGAGGTAGCAGAAAAGATCAGATTGAGAAAAAAAGCACAAGGATTCAGATCCAACTCAAGAGCTAATCATGAATATATCACTAGATTTGGAAGGAATGCTCAGGGACTCGGATCCAACTAAATAGGTAGTACGAGGGAATCAGAATCTCAGTACTGACCCCAAGAACAATATTAAAATAGTGCAAAGAATTTGTGCTCTTAAGCTCATAAATATAAGTCATATGAAGATGGACATTGGTGAGAAATAATTGTGAAATTTTGTGTAGAATGTACAATTGTGTGGGGATATGAAGAAAACTGGTGCAGACCAGGATAGTCTCACTGCACAAGCAGAGAGTAAGAAACCTCAGACTCGGGAGAACAAACTCAGCAAATTTTAGCATTTTCTTTTCTTTTTCTTATCACATTTAATTATCAAAATTTAATTTTTGTTGATTGATTTTTCAAAAATGTTGCAAGTTTTAACATCAGGCTTTCGTTGTGTCATTTTTTGTTCATTATAATTTAGAACCAATGCATAATTCTGTGGCTCTTTATCAATTGCACAAAGCGGGCAATTTGACAAGTAAGTTGAAATCTGAAAAAAATTTCATTAATCTGCTTCAAATACGAGTTACAGATTGAGTACATGTTGAAGTATCAAAAGAGAACATGTTGAATACATCTGAAACATCATATACTCAATATATATCATAAGCTAAGTGATACACCTAAAATATGTAGTACTTTAGACGCATTTTTACACCTATTTTTGATATATTGTGCTTCACTGGAAGGTATTTGTGTGTTTTTTATTCAAATACAAGTAAAAAGTTGAAAAATGCTTAAAGGAGTGAAAAGGGATCAATTTTGGAGCAAAAATGTGAAATTTGTGCAAAAGTGTTTTGGCACCTAAGCGCAAGATCTGATGCTTAAGCGTCGGAGAAACAGAGAAGGCTGCTTCTAAGCACCAGAGGCTCTGCACTTAAGCGTCAGAGGCAGTTATTTGACGGTTTTTTTCATTTGGTAAAATTTTGAAGAGACATTTGAGGCACCTATTGGTAAATAGGGTGGTTATGACCACTAGGAACAAAAATTCTATTAAAATACTTGTGAAAGGAGGCCTCTCTTAGAGAATACATCAAATTTAGACACATTTTGAAGAATTTCCTAGGCACCTTTTGAATATTTATAAAGAAGAAAGTGAGACATCTGATATGGGTGCTTGAAGAGGGAGAGAGTGCTGAGTCTTGAGAAGATCGTGGAGAATCTTGTGGAGAGATTCATGCACTACACAAAATTTACTTTTATCCTCTTTATGTTTAGTTTTATTTTGAGAGTTTAGAGTGTTGTAAAAGAGAAGAGATTCAAAGGAACATCAAGAGTTTGGTGGAGGATTTGAGATAAGTTTTTATCTTCTGTTTTGAACTACTTTTGGTTTTAATTGAGATTTGTTGTTTTTCTGACAGTGATTTCTACTTTTAAACTAAAGTGTGGTTTTATTTTCTTCATAGATTCTAAGTAGTTTTCTTTATCTTTCTCCTTAAAATGACAAGTAATTAATGTGTTGGATGGAAGATGTGAAGAGTATTGATCTTTAATGTTGGAAGAAGTTGTGATGATTTAAAACCATGTACATCATTTACTTCTTGATTTGGCCTATCCAGATGTTAAAATTTGTTGTGAGAACATGTAAGAACCGGGCTGGTATTGTCTCAGTCAACAATTAGAAAGATTCACATGAGGTTGTATGAATGAGAATGTAATTCATATGATTTAGTGTAAATAAATAGGGAAATAATCTTTGAAGGGTCTAGAGTTAGAGGAATTTAAAGTGACAGGTTAAAGCCTCCAACTTGGTTTATTTATTTAGTTTCTGATATGATATGTTAGCCCTTCGGTGGAGGGAATTGAGGGAACTCTAGAGTGAGAGCTGGTATCTTCCCTCCCTAATCGGTCTTCAGAACTATTCAAACTTTAAATTTGCCAATATTTTTTATAGCATATCTAGGAAGGGTAAAGAATATAATTGCTCATATTTGGCACAAAACAATTTGCATACTTCCACAAGAGAGTTCCTATACTTATTACTAATTCATGATAAGAAGAAAGGTATTTTCATTTGAACTACTTTTCTTTACATAAACTCATGTTATCTCTAGAAGTTTTTACTATTTTGTCAAAATATCAAAAATACCAAAAAGATTTAAATTTTAATTACTGTCAAATTATCTTTACTTTAAGTAATTATCTTTTAAGAATAGAATGTTTGCAGTTCAATAGTGCATAATACAGAATTTTCCTATGGGCTTGATATTCAGGTCTAAAAAAAAAGACCTATATTACTTGATAACGATGCGTATACTTCCGTAGTATCCTAATATATAAATTAATTAGTTAAATTATTATTTTCTTCAGAATCAATTTTTTGGTTATATTGCAAAGTAAGGAAATATAAGTTAAAATTATAATTAAATTCATTATTTTACTATTGGATATAAGCTGTTTCAGAATCACTAAGCATATATGATACTTGTTTCATCATATCTGCTACGTCAAAATACAGTACAAAAAGTTCTCCACTAACTGTCCATCCTCAGTGGGGTGAGCTCCAGATCAAGCTGACCTACTAAGCCATGCTCTAATACAAAAACTGCTTTTACATGTACTTAGAGGTGCAACCTTCTCATAGTTTATAAGGCATAGTTCTTTCAATTTCAGGTCTGGACGGAACCCCCGTGGTATTTTTCTAACTTGCATTCTTCTAAATGTTACAAATACATTGAGATATTGCACTCCTGGGATGTAGTGTTTGGCCAAATCGACCTCATTTCATTTTTAAACCAGCACCGATCCCATCGGTAACGGAATCTCAACGGACCCTCTGAACTCCCCAGGGCCAATAATGTTGATTTCTCTTCCAAAGAGTATGTTGCTTCTGCTTATGAAAGACACTATGCAAAAAGGTCTAACGAAGTCATGGTGGTCAACATGGGGAGAAATGCAACCCCCCTTCTCAATTAAATGTTAATTATGTAGCTGTTCGGGATGCAATTAAGTGGCAGTATACTCCATCGAATCAACCTCTTGACCATTATCTTTGTTGCATAAGGATTTAGATCCACCTCATCATATCTTAAGATTCTAGGGGGTTTCCCTTGCATATCTTCAATAAAATTATAACAACAACCACATTGAATGGTTATTCTTCCTTTCCCGAGCATCCATTTTCACAGCTCTGAATAAGTTCTTGGCCTCACTGGCTAGCTCGACCTCTGTCCCTTAGGTCAAATACACAGTCTAAAATTATTTTTTCATCATTTTCTGAGAATACCCCGGTGTACAACGCCAAGCCATCCAAAATGTTGACAATTTTACCTTGAACTTCTTCATAGAACTCGAACTCTCTTCTTTTGACTCTGCATATTCTTTTTAATTTTACTATGGAAATCTTCTCAAACTATCAAGGCTGTCTCCTTGTCTCAAAATCTGTAGGAATCTACGTCTGATCTGGTTCTGTAGGCAATGGGATATACGACTCCGCATCTGGATGCACTACCTTTTGGGGACCCACACCGGCAGCTGTGAACTCTTGAAAAGAACTATTAAAATCCAAAGGTAAAATGTTTGATCTCAGACATTCAACAAATACTCTTCTAGTGGATGCTCCCATGAGAATTTCAACATTGCATAACAGGAAACCCTTGTAAGATTCATGGGGTGTTTCTGTCTGCATCGGCTCTGTGGCCAGTTCTAACTCATCCTCTGTATCAGGTGGGCTAGAAGAGGTCTCCTTCATGCATGGTTCATAAATCTTTCCCTTAGGAATAGGATTAAGTAGACCTGCTACTTCATTTTGTCGTCTTCTTTCTTCTTATAGGAAGTCTCTATTTTTACGTCGGTTCGTATTGTGACGTTTAGTTCTTCTGAGCAGTGCATCTGACACTCTCTCTTCATCAACACTACTTAAATCCCTTATCGGAGCAGTTATCACGGATTGTAGAAGACTGTTTCCTTCAATTGGATATTGCTATTGAGTGATTACTTTCTTCCTCTTTAGTGAGGAGTCTTCTCTGTGGATAATTCTTCCTTTTTCGAATGACTAACGACGTCCATTAGGGGATTCTCATATTATACATTGACTTGACTGAATTCTAAGACCAAGTCTATAATACCACCCTGAGCAGCCCTTTTTTCATTAAATGAAAGATTGAGACCATCTCTAAAAGAGAAAATCAGCTTGAATCTCGACAATTTTTCTGCAAAAAAAAAAAAGAAAAATACCAGTGCGCAGACATTCATCATGAACAAGAACAAGAACGAAGCACTTATAAAATTTTTTTTATAATTCAAAAATTTTATTGATTCAATTTAATTTAATTTTAATTAGCTTTTGAAAATTAGAAATAGAAGAAGAGAAATAAAGGGGGTGATCCTGATAATCTAATTGTGTAAAACTTATAAAGTTGACTCCCCTTTACAACGATGCCAAAAACATGATGCATTATTTTATGAATAAGAAGTTTAAGCAATTTATGTTGGGATTTCATGCAAATATATGTATCATTATCAAGTAATATAAGACTTTCTATTTAAGCCCCAAATATCGATCCCACAAGGAAGGTTTAAATTTGAAATAATAAATTAAATAGAAAATTCACAGAAATAAAATGAAATTACTGTCACTAATTTTGAATTGTTTGAGATACTATCAGAACTAAATTATTAGCTACTATTAAAACTAAAATGCAAAGTTTAAATAGAAAATACTAACTAGGTTTTATGTGATGCGGTTTTGTAATATGAAAAAGCATCTTTCCCACTACAATGAGTTTTTAGTAAAATGAGATGAGATAAATGGTTTAAATATGTATTGTGCCAAATAGAAGAAATTTAAATTCTCTATCCTGATTCAGTGTTATAGAAAATCATTGGCTAATCTCAGCTTTAGTCCCTAATTCCATAGTTAGGCTAGGAGGACACTGACTCTCACTCCAGAGCTCCCACTTCTCTTCCCTTGAAGGCTAACACTCACTTTAGTTCTTAAACACTAAGACCAAATTATGGATTTTTGTTAGTCACCCTAAAATCTCTGATTCTACACACAACAAAATATATTTCCCTGTTTATTTTCACTTAATTTCATGAACAAAATACTCTATTATGGAATTAAATGTGATTATTACTTTTATTGTAGAAATCATACTCCATTTCCCAGATCATATATTTCACAAAATATTTTAACAATTCAATTTGTCAAATTTATAAGTAAATTAAGAACGAAGTTCAAAACCCATCACAATTTATTTTATATTTTAAAATTGGCACATCCAAATTATCTCTTCATTTCACCATATCTCAGAGTAGGGAGAAGGATAAAGGAAACTACACAGACTTCATGAGAAAGATACAACAAAATACAAATTTCATACATAAAAGAAAGTCCAAACAACAATAATAAACAAACAACACTTATCTGAAACTCTTTCTCAAAGCAAATCCCTTGCAGCCTCTCTTAAAAGATATAGGAAGAAGAAATTTGTCACTTCTCTCCCTCTCTAACACTCTTTAACAAGAATTCACACTTAAACTCACCACAAAAACTCAAAACTCTAAAGAAATAAATGACTAATGGACTCTAAGTGGTTTTTGGGAATGTGGAATAGTGTGGAAGAGAGTGGAAAGCAGTCAAAGGGGGTCTTTCCTGATCAATTTCCACTCTAAATAGAGCCTAATGTTGTTTTTCCAATAGGTGCATCCAAAAACTCTTCAAAAAGCGTCCAAATTTGTCGAATCTTCTAGAAACAGGTCTTGCACCAAAATTGACACCGTCGGCGTCAATGGCCCGTGAATTAATTCAATGCTCTTTATTAAATGGCGTCGTCGGTGTTAAGGATAGTGTGGTCTCTGTTCTGTAGGTTTGCGTCATTAACATCCATCTTGGCACCGTCGGCACTGAATATTACTTCAAAAATGCCATTTTGACTCCAAATCCATCCTTTTTGCTTCCTTTTTGCTTCAAGTCTTAAAAATCAATAACCTACAAAAAAACATAAAAAATATCTTCCATTAAATTACAATATCACTAAAAATGAGTATAAAATATAGGTCAAAATATGCATGTATTTTTAGTGCATCAAAATCCCCCAAACTTAAATTTTACTAGTCCTCAAGTAACTACTTTACTACATAAAATATGAATCCTAGCAAATAATTTAACTTCTAAATTTTTATATTTTAGTCCACTAAATATAATAGCATAACTTAAGAAAAATGTAAAATAACTCCAGTTAATACTAAATGTAAAAGAACATCTAGCAGTCAAGTCTAAGATTTCTTATTATGTATTCTTTTCAAGGAAAATTGCAAATTGTCATATTAATGCCACTTAAAATATTCATATGAAAAAGAACTTCATGTAACTTTATCAGTAAATAGTATACTACTTAAATATAAGTTTAGAAAATGTAGTCAAGCCTTCTTCTTTAAGTTGATTCAAGTGAAGCCAATTTTTAATTAGGCATCTCCTCAAGCTTCTCCTCACTTCTTTTTTTTTTCTTTTCTTTTCTCTCTTTTTTTTTCTGGATCATTTTCAATCCTTTTTCTTTCTTTCCTTTTCTTTTATTTTTTTAAGTGAGGATTACTATATGAGGATAGCATTTAATGATTTTGAACTTCACTATCCCCTACTTAAAGTTAAAAACTTTGCACATTCCTTCATTTTATAAATTTATATTAGCTTTAAAGATTTTTCATATAGTTTTATTCTTTTCTTCTTACATGAATCTCTAAGATTTTTTAACACTTCAAAAAGATAAATTCCTTTACTTATAATGGAGAAACATAGTCTTATTCTCTTATATCAAATATCTTAATCTTTAAAATTAACCTTTATTATTGAAAATTTTTACTTAAGTTTACTATATATTTATAAACACAAATATAGTTATCTAAAGTTACCCTCTAATACAAAATGTCATGCTAAATTTAAAAATTTTAAAAATATAGCTAATTGAGGACAAATAAAATTAAGTTTCTTTCTTTAAGAAGAAATTCCCCCCCCCCTGGCCCGTGCCCCCCAAAATTAAATTTTCAAAAAATTTAGCATGGAAACTTAAAAAAAATAAAGGGTGAAGAAAACATTTAATATATAAAGAAAAGACTTACATGTTGAAGGTTCTAATATTGAAAATTAACTTTGAAATATTACATGTGCTAATATGAAAAGCTACAAGACCTAAACTTTAAATAACACAATATATAAAAATTTACTGAGAAAGAGTTAACTATAAATACATTCAACAAAGTACTAAAAACTAACAACAGTACTAAAATAAATTCTAATGCAAAAACAATTTTATAATCCTAATGTTCATAATATAACATAACATCTAAAATAAAACAAAGTATCACACTCTAAAAACAAACAATAATAACAGAAAAGTACAACCAACTATAAACTAAACAAAAGATCAAACTAAAACATCACCAGTCATCATCTTCTCTTCTTCTAGATCAAATTTTTGCTGCTGATACGGGGTAAGGACAGGATGAGTAGGAAACAAAACTGAGTGGTCACTTCTCATGTATCAGACCATCACATCATCATAAGCAGCATCATATTTAAATATTTGCCTTATCAAATCATCATTATTCAGATTTGTGGCTTCTATATTTTTCATTCTATTTTCCATCCTCAGGGTATCTCCCTGTTGGATCATTAGTTTCTCCATAAGTCCCTGGAGAGTAGGGGTACTAGAAGTAGAAGGTATATCCCTACTCCTACTTTTAGATCTCCATCCAACATGAGATTTATAAGTCATAATATTTGCAGGCCCAATAGGTTTTAAAGGTTCAATCATCTCCTCATCTATTCTACAATCAACTCGTGCATGTTCACATAGTGTGAAGATTAGGGCAGGGTGTGCTAAACTACCAATAGTCTCTCGTAAAGCAATAGAACGAGTGTTTCTATGAACAGTAAAGCCTACATCTATCCTTCTCATCTACAGGATACAGAAGTTCAAGATGTCTCTATCTTTTTTAACCTTGCTATGATGATTTGTTGGTATCATTCTAGCAGATATAAAATAATGACAGACCTTAGATACTAAATTTAACATAGAAAGAGGGAAGTATACCTTAACATTATTCTTTACCTTCTAAGCTCCTCTTCTATCAGTAAGAAAAGAAATAACTTCATCTAAGACCTCATTTGTAGTAGAAAATGATTTGTACTGACAACTATACACATCCTCTAATTGATAAAATTCATTAACTCTTCTTGGAGTAAATTCTACCATTTTCCCACGAACAAATACGTAGCCTTCAGAAGTTTCCTTAAAGTTGGCATAGAACTCCATCACTATACCAATAATAGCCTCGACAGTAAAGTAAGAAAAATTCTCCCATTATCAAGCATTAATTACTCTTTTGACATCTCAACCCGCATTTTTAAATCCTCGATCTGGAATTACTTTCTTAGTTGCAAGCAGACTATTGAAATAAAATGTTAGCCTTGTAGTTGACAAACTTTAGATCATCATAATCCACCTTTGTCTTTCCCTTGCTCATTCTTGGTGTCATGGTAATCTAAGAAAATTTGATAAAATCCAAATAAATTCCCAAAATTCTGAAAATCATAATGTGAAACATTTTAAACTTAAATCTACTAATTAAGAGTTCTTCACCAAAGGATTTTCTCAAAATCTAAACCCTAAACCCTAAAAAAATTTCAAAATTTTGGATCTTTGCAATGTAAGATAAATCCTTGGTAAAAATAAAAAATTTTAGGTTCAAAGTGTAGCTCTTATTGAGAGAAAATGAAATGCAAACTTCTTTTTCCTTAAAATAGCCTGAAGTCCAAGCAATAGTAAGCCCTAGGTGCACAAACTGGAGGTTGAAGGTGATCAAAAGAGTAAAAAAATGGTGTTTTTATTATGAAAATCATGAATTTTAAGCGATTTGGGTACTTTCGGGTCGAGGGTGTTGTCGATGCCCATTCTGGTGCCGTCGGCACCAATGGCCAAAAATTTAATTTTTAAATTTTCACAATTTTCAGCTTTCTTTCAATTCACTCCAAAGTATAATTAGTCTTTTTGAACACTAATTTTCATCTTAAAATAATTTATAAACAATTATTTTTACAAAAAAGACCAAACTAACTTTTATATATAAAAATCAAATTCTTACAAATACACTTTTCTAATCACACTTTCACATACATAAAGCAAACTAAATTATAATTCAACAACGAAATTAAGCCACAACATTAGAACGCTGACACAAAACTACATACACAAACAAAGTTTATAGAGTTCTAAAGCAAAGAAAAGTAAACTAAAGTAAAGTAAATCCAACACAATCACATTAAAAACATAATTACTTTAAAATAATAGAGAGTCCAACTTTTTCAATTATTCTGCTTCATCTTCAGTACTTTCTCCTCCTCCAATATCTCTCATAGACTTGTAATGGATGTATAAATTCTAGAAAGGTCGGTACGGGAATTGATCAGTCGAATTTTCATTGATCCATCCATTTTTCTTGAAAATCTACACCAAACTTGCTTCAATTATTCCAGTATGATTAAAGTTCTCATTCATCCTCCAATCTAAGTGATAAAAAAGGTAGTTAAGATCACCTATTGCATTCATAATACTATGAATTTCTCTTTCAATTTTCTTCTCCAAAGCTATTGAACTTCCAACTGTTTGTGGCATTAATGGTGTTTAAGCATGCGATGAATGTTCCAAAATAATATCTAATGCTTCATTTCCATTCCCAATATAATTATCATCAATAGGAATTATGGGCTCCCAGGGTGATAATACTTTCTCCCAACTTTCATATGACACTTGAGATTGACTGCAAAGTATGAAAATTATAGAAAGATGCCCCATTCCATATATAGGCCCATTCATAATAAAACCCATAATAGATTTGAGAAAAATTGATACAACATCAATGGGCTTTTCCATTTGAATACAATAGTTTAAAATTGCACTTTCTTTTGTAATTATACTAACCATCAAGGTAGGGAGTAATTTTGTAGCGATGAAGAAATGTCATTGTTTTGATATTCGATTAAGTAGTTAAACGGAGAAACTAACGTATCCCTCATCTCTGACTTCCCAATTATCATTTTCATTTATCAGAAAATTATATTCATCTTGCATTATATCTCTCGTTGGGATAAAATTCATATAATGAAAGATTGACTTGTTTTCTACCATATACAAATCATTGATTTGAGGCGGAGTAAATGGTACAGCCTTACCTCAAACAAAGACGACTCCTTGGGTAATTCCATGTCAGTTAACATAGAATTCCTTTACCAATAGTACAACAACTGCAGTGGTAGTGTAACATAGAACTTCCTAACGTCTCTGTACAATGATTTTATCACCAAAGTCCGTCAAATTTGTCATGAACGCATGGAACTGCATGGCACGCTGTCGATGCTCCCAATGGCGCTATCGACACCAAGGCTCATGTAGACGGGCATCGTTGGTGTCAGAGGCCAAAATTGCTTCTCTTATTTTTTTGGTTCAATTTGATTCCAAATTTTCCTCCAATACCAATATTTTTCTTAATTTATGATTCATTAAATTGTGTAGGATTCAAAAATAGTATCATTTCCTAATATATAAAACACTTGTTAAACAAAATAGTAAGATATAGTTATATATACATAGATATATGTATTATATATAAATTACCTCTCACAAAACTCTTGGTTTAACATTCATCAGCTCGACATACCATTATTTAATCAGGATGACTTAACATAAAAAATTCTTTAAACTGTAGCATGTGCCTTTTCATAATAATGTTTCAATCGATGCCCATTTACTTCAAATATCTTTCTGGTTTTAGGATCTTTAATACTAACAGTTTCATAATGATAGGCTTTAATCACTTTAAATGGTCCTAACCATCTCAATTTCAGTTTTCTTAGAAATAATATCAATTTCGTATTATATAATAGAACTTCTTGTCCAGGTTCAAACTTCTTTTTAATAATCATTCGATCATGCAATATTTTCATTTTCTCTTTATAGATTTTTGCATTATCATATGTTTCATTTCTAATCCCCTCAAGCTCATTGAGTTTGAACAATCTTTTCTTACCAGCATATTTTAGATTAAAATTAATTTCCTTAATATCCCAAAATGTTTTATGCTCCAATTTTACTAATAAGTGGCATGTTTTTCAGAAGATAAGTCTATATGGTGACATTCCAATAGGAGTCTTATGAGCAATTTTATATGCCCATAATGCATTATTTAATCTAGCAGACCAATCCAATTTATAGGGAGTTATAGCTTTTTTTAAATTTTTTTTTATTTCACGATTTGATATCTCTGATAGACCGCTAGTCTGAGGAAGATAAATCGTAGAGAATCTATGCACAATATCATATTTTTTAATTAATTTATTGATTCTCTTATTCCTAAAATTGGATCTCTAGCCATAATATTTACTCTCGACATTCCATATCTTGTAAAAAATATTTTATTTAAAATTTAAAAACTCTCTGATCATCACATCTAGGTACATCAATAGCTCCAAACCATTTGGACATATTATCAACAACAAGTAATTTATATAAATTTATAAATGAAGGCATAAATGGTCCCATAAAATCTAATCCCGGCAAATAAAAAATTTCAACTTCTAATGTGTAATTTAGAGGCATTTCATTTCTTCTAGAAATATTTCCTACTCGCTAACATCGATCACATGTTTTAATGTATTCATTAAAATCTCTAAAAAGAGGAGGCCAATAAAATCCAGCTTACAAAATTTTATTTGCAGCTCTATTTGTTCCAAAATGTCCTCCAAATTCAGAATCATAACATCATTCAATTATTTGTTGAGTTTCTTCATAAGGCACACACCTCCTAATAATTAGATCTTTACAATATATATGCAAATATGGATCATCCCAAAGATATTGGTCCTCCAAATGATTCTTAACATCTGGTGGTAAAATATCACGTACAATATAATTTACTATATCGGCATACCACAGTATATTTATTATATCAATATTATATAATTGTTCATCAGTGAAATTTTCTAAAATTTCATTAGCAAAATTAGTGAAAATTTCTTTCTCTAGTCTAGACAAATGATCAACTATTTGATTATTATTTTCCTTTCAATAAATTACCATAAAATCAAACTCTTGCAGAAGAAGTATCCATATAATTAACCTTCGTTTAGCATCCTTCTTTTGCATCAATTATTTGATAGCAGAATGATCTGTATACACTATACATTTTGTTCCAATCAAGTAAGGTCTAAACTTATCAAAGGCATAAACAATAGCTAGTAACTCTCTTTCAGTAGTAGTGTAAATAATTTGAGCTTCATTTAGAGTTTTACTAGCATAATATATTACTTTAAAAATGTAGTTGTTCCTTTGTCCTAAAATAACTCCAGTAGCATAATCGCTAGCATTGCATATTATTTCAAATGGTTTCTCCCAGTCAGGTGGAACTATTATAGGTGCAATGATTAATTTTTCTTTCAATAATTCAAATACTTTCATGCAATCCTCATTAAAATCAAATTTTGTATTCTTTTCAAAAAGTTGGCAGAATGACTTAATTATTTTTGAAAAAAATTTTTATGTAACGTCTGTTGAAAACAACATGTCCTAGAAAAATTCTTACTCCTCTAACCATCATAGAAGGTGGTAATTTCCAATAACTTGAATTTTGTTAGGATCTACTTCAATGCCATTTTCAAAAATTTTATGCTAAGTACAATTCCTCCTACAACCATAAATTGACGTTTTTCCCAATTTAGTACTTGGTTGATTCGTTCACATAATTCTAAAACTTTTTCTAAATTTTTTAAACATAATTCAAATGAAGTACTAAATACAGAGAAATCACCCATAAATACTTTCATTCCATGTTCAATCAAATTACTAAAAATTGACATCATACATCTTTGTAATGTCGCAGAAGCATTGCATAGTCCAAAAGGTATTCTACGAAAAGCAAATGTTCCATAAAGGCTTGTAAATGTTATTTTCTGGTGGCCATGTTTAATTTTCTATAGTCTATAAAAATTTGCCAACCAGTAACTCGTCTTATTGGAATTAATTCATTTTTTTCATTTACTTCAACAATCACTGCTCCTTTCTTTAGAAAATAGTGAATTGGACTTACCTATGCACTGTCTCAAATAGGATATATAGTTCGAGCATCTAACCATTTTAAGATTTCTTTTTTAACAAATTCTTTCATTATTGGGTTTAAGCTCCTCTGAGGATCAGCTTTAGGTTTGTATTGTTCATCTAATAGAATCTTATGCATACAAATTGAAAGATTAATTCCTTTAATAACTGCTAAAGTCCATCTAAAAGCCTTTTTATATCTTTTTAACATTCCTGTTACTTTTTTTTTCTTGAATTGCAGTTAAATTAGAAGATACAATAACAGACAATTTAGATGAATCTCCTAAAAACACATATTTTAAATGGGCAGATAATACTTTAAGTTCAAGTTCACGTGGTTTAATACTTGAAGTAATAAAATTTTTATTTTCATTTTCCAACAAATCTAAGAATTCAAATTTGTCATGAATATAATCTAATTCTCTTCTTTTATTTCATTCTCATAATATTTTTCTTTCCTTAATGTTTCTTCAAACACTTCCTTAAATTGCTCATTACTCAGATAATCAGTAACTTCCATCCTAAAACATTTATTGTCTTTTTCTATTGCAGGATATTTCATAGCTTTTGCAATATTAAATGTTACTTCTTGATCATTAACTCTCATTATTAAATCTCCTTTTTGCATATCTATCACAGCTCTCCCTGCTGCAAGAAATGTTCTCCTCGAAATAATAGAAATCCTTTTATCTTCCTCTATATCTAATACTGAAAGGCTACAAGAAAAATAAATTAATCCACTTTTACCAATACATCTTCTATAACTCCTTTAAGATAAGTTATTGATTGATCAGCTAAATAAAGAGTTACAGTAGTAGGGGAAATATCCCCTAAATCTAAATGTTTAAAAATCAATAGAGGCATAGGATTGATACTCGCTCCTAAATCACATAAAGCTTTTCCAAAAAAAATTTCACCAAATAGCACAAGGTATAGTAAAACTATCAGAATCTGTTAAGTTTTCAGGAAGCTTTTTTCTGAAAAATAGCTCTACACTCTTCACTGAGTGCAACGGTCTCATGGTCTGCAAACTTCTTTTTTTTGTTTAGTATATCTTTCATAAATTTCACATAACTTTGCATTTTTTCCAAAGCCTCAATGAAAGGAATGTTTATGGCTGAATTTTTAAGGATTTCCAAAAGTTTTGTAAATTGTTTATTTTTATTCTTCTTCTTCAATCTTTGAGGAAACGGAGGTAGTGTTTGTTTTTAAAGGAACATGAATTGGTTCATTTTAATTGTGGTTGCCTTCAATCTCTTCCTTCTCCTCCTCAATTTTAGTTTCTCTTTGGATTCTTATTTCCACCTCTTTTCCACTTCGTAATTGAATAGCTACAATTTGCTCCTTATTTTTATCTTTTGGATTAACTTCCAAAGTACTCGAAAGAATTTCTAAAGGTCTGTTACTATGTGCAGTAGCAATATGTCATAATCGATTTTCAATATTTCTAATAATAATTCCTTGATTTGGTATTTGATTTCCCATATTCAACATTACTTCTTCCATCGTCAACTTTTTTTCCTTAACTTGTAGACTGGGGTTAGAGTTAAATCTAAGAGGATAATAAGGTCGATAATTACGATTTCCTTGGTTGTTTAAATATTCTAAGGGGTTCACCAAATTGTTATAATTATTCCAACTAAAATAAGGGTGATTTTTCCATCGAGGGTTATAATAATTAGAATAAGGATTTTTATTTCAATTATTTATAGCATTCAAAGTTTTATAAGATGATTGAGTATCAATTATCTGCCCTAATGAATTTTCTCTAATATTAGTGGTATTTGAGAGTAGTTCACTCCAATTTGATTAATCTTTTTCGATATAGCAATAATTAGAGATGCTAAAATAGACATTAGATTAGAGTCATGAATACTAGCTACTCTCTTAGTATATACCCATTCATAGGGCTATTAAAAATTATTAGTAGCCATTTCTTTTATTAAAGAGTATGCTTCATTAAAAGGTTTAAATATTAGTGATCCACATGCAGCAGCATCTACAATAGATCTACGTGATCCTACTAATCCATTGTAAAAAGTTTGAATTATTAACCAATCCGGTAAAGCTTGGTGTGGACATTTCTAAGGAGATCTTTAAATCTTTCCCAAGCTTCATATATCGATTCCCTTTCAAACTGGCAAGAAAATGTAATACCATTTCTAAGCTTAGCAGTTTTTAGGGTGGAAAATATTTAGCCAAAATTTTTTGTGATAGTTCTCCCCATGTTCTGATAGATTTAGCTGCTAATGAATTTAACCAAGCTTAAGCTTTAACCCTTATTGAAAAAGGAAAAATTCTAAGCATAATAGCATCATTAGACACTCCATCATATTAAAAAATAGCACATATTTTAAGAAAACTAACAACATGTAAGTTGGGATCTTCAGTAAGTGTTCCTTCAAACTGATTATTTTGTACCATTTGGATAATAATAGGTTTAAGCTAAAATGATCTAGTAGCAACATCAAAATTTTGGATAGTCAAGTGAAGTTCATCTGCTATCAGATAAACATATTCTTTTAAAGGCCTTTATCGATTTTCATTTAGTTGATTATCTAAGTTATTTGTCATTTTGTTAAAATTTTTAATCTCTTTTTTGTTGTTTTTGAATTTTTCTAATAGTAAATTCTAATTCTGAATCATAAAGTGCTAAACCTTCAGATCTAGTATTTTGCATAAACAAATATAACAAG
>NEWO01000513.1:314883-332221 GCA_003013225.1 Phalaenopsis aphrodite | reverse complement strand
TATATATATATATATATATATATAATTATGATTTTTTATTTTTTTAATAAAAATTTTTTATCTTTTATCTTGAAATTTCATAATTTACCAAATCTATTTATTTTACCATTACGATTCCCGGCAACGGCGCCAAAAATTTGATCCTGAAAATATAGTTGTGTAAAACTTATAAAGTTGACTTCGCTTTACAATGATGCCAAGAACTTGATGTGTTATTTTATGAATAAGAAATTTATGCAATTTATCTTGGGATTCTACGTAAATATATGTATCGTTATCAAGTAATATAAGACTTTCTATTTAAGCCCCAAATATTGATCTCACGAGGAAGGTTTAAATTTGAAATGATAAATTAACTTAAGAAATTTACCAAAATAAAATAAAATTACTTTCACTAATCTCGAATTGTTTGAGATACTATCATAACTAAATTATTAACTACTAGCAAAACTAAAATGCAAAGTTTAAACAGTAATTACTAAGTATGTATTATGTGATGATGTTTTCTAATATAAAAAAGCATCTTTCCCATTACAATGAGTTTTTGGTAAAATGAGATGAGATAAATGAGTAATTTTAATTCTATATCCTGATTCACTGTTATAGAAAATTATTGGCTAATCTCAGGTTTAGTCCCTAAATTTGTGTTTAGGCTAGGAGGATACTAGTTGTCACTCCAGAGTTCTCACTTCCCTTCCCATGAAGGCTAATGCTTGTTTTAATTCTTAAACATTAAGACCAAATTGGAGATTTTAGTCAGTCACCCTAAAATCTCTAATTCTACACCCAACAAAGAATATTTGCCTATTTATTTGCACTTAATTCCATGAATGAAATGCTCTTTCATGGAATTAAATGTGATTCTCACTCTTGTTGCAGAACTCACTCAATTGCCCAGATCATATGTTTCATAACATATTTTAATAATTCTATTGACCAGATCAAAAAGTAAATTAAGAAAGGAGTTGAAAAACCATCACAATTTATTTTAAATTTTGAAATTGGCACATCCAAATTATCTCTTCATTTCAGCATATCTCAAAGTAGGGAGAAGGATAAAGGAAACTACTCAGACATCAGGAGAAAGATACAACAAAACACATATTTTATATATAAAATAAAGTTCATACAACAATAATAAACAAACAACACTTAACTGAAACTCTTTCTCAGCGAAAATCACTTGTAGCCTCTCTTAGAAGTTGTAAGAAGAAGAAATCTCTCACTTCTCTCCCTCTCTAACACTCTTAGAGAAGAATTTACACTTAAACTCACCACAAAAACTTAAAAACACTAAAGAAATAAATGATTCCTTGACTCTAAGTGGCTGTGAGGAATGTGGAATAGCGTGGAAGAGAGTGGAAAGCGGTCTAAGGGGGTCTTTTCTTATCAATTTCTGCTTGAAATAGAGTCTAATGTTGGTTTTCCAATAGGTGCTTCCAAAAAATCTTCAAAAAGCGTTCAAATTCATCGAATCTTTCAGAAATAGGTCTTGCATCGACATTGGAGCCGCTGGTGCCCATTATGGTGTCGTCGGTGCCAGTAGCCAATAAATTAATTCAATGCTCTCTGTTAAATGATGCCATCGGCACTGCTCCTAGTACCATCAGTGTTGAGGATAGTCTGGCCTCTGTTCTGTAGATCTGCTTTGTTGGCGTCCATCCCGGCGCTGTCTACGCTGAGTATTTCTTCAAAAAACCTCATTTTAACTCCAATTCCATTCTTTTTGCTTCCTTTTTTCTTCAAGTACTAAAAATAAATAAACTACAATAAAATATAACTTCTTTTAAAGTGCAATATCACTAAAAATGAGTATAAAATATATGTCTAAATATGCATGTATTTTTAGTGCATCAGTGGGCAACTTTCAAAAATTTTCATTTAATTGAGGTTACTTATTATAAAGCTTGGGACCTAGTCACAGAAGCCTGACCAAATAGATAACCCAGAACAACTAAAGTTTCAAAAGCAAATGTAGATTTCAAGTAGCATTACGTCGGGTAGTATTTCTTAAGTAGCGGTCATTGACCGACAACATAAGTCTTTCGCCTCAGAAATCCACCAACTGGTAGGCTGCTCCCGAATAAACTTCCTCTACGACGAATGGCCCCTCCCAAGTTGGTTCAAAATTTTCACCTATTTTGTGGTATGCAAGAATAGGCCTTATGATAATGAGAACAAGATTGTCGACTTTCAACTCCCTTGGGCGGAACGATTTGTCATGAGCCTGCAGCATCCTTGCTTGGTAGAGCTCCAAGTCCTGTTGTGCTTCTAGTTGCTTTCTTTCAAGACTTTCTAATTACTAAAGTCTAAATTTTGCACTTTCTTTAGTTGTGATTTGGTTGGCGACGGCGACAATAATAGACAGTGTTTGAACTTCAAGTGTTAGTACTACCTCAGACCCGTACAAAAGTGCGTAGGGTGTACATTGAGTGGGATTCCTAAAAGTTGTT
Organism: Phalaenopsis aphrodite; assembly: GCA_003013225.1. Lineage (NCBI taxonomy): Eukaryota > Viridiplantae > Streptophyta > Magnoliopsida > Asparagales > Orchidaceae > Phalaenopsis > Phalaenopsis aphrodite. The sequence continues at coordinate 329,768 of NEWO01000513.1, read as the reverse complement.
CGGTATGCCCAAAAAGCTGCTAATAGTCTATTATGTCAATATCTTTTTTTTTCATCCAGTGTCTTCTTTAGGATCTATTTTTGAAAGCTTTGGTTAAGCCATTTGCCCTGGGATAGTAGATTGTAGAGTATCTCCAATCTATCTCATGTCGTTTAACAAAATTGGTTATCTTTATGCTTTTGAAGGCTGTCCCATTATTGGAAATTACCCGGTGTGGAACATTGAAATGGTAGACTATACTGGTCTTGAAGAATTGCAGAACATGTTGTGTTGTCACCTCTCCTAACGACACTGCCTCTGCCCACTTGGAGAAGTAATCTGTAGCAGTAAGAATAAATCTATGTCCCTTAGAGGATGGAAGGTCTATCAAACCTATTATGTTGTGCCCCAACACTTGAATGGCCACAAGTTAACAGTTGGGTGTAGCACATTTGAAGGTTGGTGTGAGACCACCCCATGAACCTGGCAAAGGTGACACCTTCTAGCTATATCCATGCAATCGAATATCATTTCAGGCCAAAAATATTCGTGTCTCTTAATCTTCATCTTCATATTTGGCCCTAACTGGTGACCACTACGTAATCGGACATGTACTTCTTTAACGATATTTTGTGCCTCTACTCTGCTTAGACATCTCAGCCACATCTTATCAAACGATCTCTCGTAGAGAATAGCTCCTACTAGATCATATGACATAGCTCTTTTTGTGATGTGATATACCTCAGACTTATCCTCTAGCAGCTTTCCACTTTGCAAATATTCTATTAATGGCTCGCGTCAATCTTCATTGATGTCAGCAACTTCAATCATCATTCCTTCTTATTTTTTGAGCCTGTGTAGAATGTCAAGGTCAATTTAAGAAAAAATCCTTCTTCCTTATACTGTAATATCAATGGAGTTCTCTAGTAGACATGTCGAATACTTAATAAGTTTTGCTAGAACATTGGCATGGGCAATATCTCCCCGAGGAATTCTATATAGCGTCGCATTATGGATCTGTTCGAGCAGCCTCATTGTATACTAGTGGTATTCTACTAGCCTCGGATTCAAAATCTTGTATTGTCTGATGACTTGTTGAATGACGAGTTGAGAATCACCATAGATGACAACATATGTTATATCTATCGAGATTGCCAACACCAATCTGGTGATTAATGCTTCATATTTTGCTTTGTTATTTGTACACGACTCTGTTAAATGATAGAAGAATCTTAACATACCTTTATCTGGTGTGATGAAAATTAAACCAACCCCTGTTTTGCCAGGTATAACCATTTCTGATCCTTTATCTTTTCTGCCTAATGAAGTCCCATCAAAGTACATTTCCCAATGTCTTGCACTAGAGGGTTCTATTTGCAATATTTGCTCATCTGGTAGTTCATCGTTGAGTGGGGACCCAGTTAGAAGTGGGTGTGATGTGAGAAAATCTACTAAAATATAGCCCTTGACTAACCTTCAATAAAAGTTATATCGAATTGCAATAAAACCATCGACCATCTTGCTAGAGGTTAAGAAAGTGTTGGTCGGGTCATTAAATATTTTAATGGATTAAATTTTGAAATGAAAGTAATTTTATGAGACAGCATGTAGTGTCTAAGCTTTTGAGCGGCAAAAAATAAAGCTAGACAATGCTTCTTGATAGGCAAATACTTTATCTCTATCGGTATTAGGCGTCGACTCAAGTAGTAGAGTTCATTTTCCTTACCCTCGTTATTGACTTGGGATAATAGGGCTCCGAGAGAGTCAACTAATGTCGCGACATAAAATATCAACGGTTTTCCTGGAATAGGGGCTGCCAAAACAAGAGGTGTCATTAAGTTTCATTCAACATCCTCGAAGGTCTGTTGACATTTCTCTTCCCAAACAAATTTAGTATTTTTTTAATTAATGCCAAGAAGGGTTGACACCTACTAGAGACATTAGTGATAAAAAGTCTCAGATATGCCACTTTCCTTTGAATGAACGTAGTTGTTTCAAAGTTTTGGAATGAGGCATTTCCAAGATATTTTTAATCTTATCTAGGTTGATCTCGATTCCTTGATGACGAACAACAAATCCTTGAAATTTCCTAGAGGAAACGCTAAAAGTACATTTAAGGGATTCATCTTAAGATTATATTGTCTTAATCGTTTAAACACGATCCTCGAATCATACAAATGGTCTATTTTCTATTTGCTTTTGATGAATAAATCATCCACGTAACACTCCACTTTGTTGTGAATGAGGTCATCAAAGATCTTCATCATTGCTCATTGATATGTTGCTCTGGTATTCTTTAACCTAAACGACATTACTAGGTAGCAGAAAAATATCAATTGGCGTTCTGAATGTTGTAAGTGTTGCAGCTTGTGGAGCCATCTTTATTTGGTTGTATCTTGAATATCCATCCATAAAGGAGAAAATCTCATGCGTTGAGGCAATTTCCACCATTAACTCTAGTATTGGTAATGGAAATTCATCTTTTGGACACGCATTATTTAAATCCCTAAAGTCGACACATACACTGATATGTCTATTCTTTTTCTTAACTGACACAATGTTAGCTAGCCAAATGGGGTATTGCTCTTCCCGCACAAAGTTAGCATCTATTAACTTCTTTACCTCGGTAATGACATGTTTCTCTATTTTAGGTGCATTCTTCTGGGAGTTAGTTTTACTGGGGTCATATTTTTGTCTACCCCAAGCTTATGTACTGCAACTTCTACTGACAGCCCTGGAATTTCATCATTGCTCCAAGCGAAGCAATCTTTATTTTCTGATAATAATCTCATCAACTCTATGGATTCTTCCTCACCGAGTAAGGATCTTATGAAGGTTGGTCGAGGGTGCTCCTCAGTCCCGAGGTTGATTTCCTGCAACTCATCAACTGTTGACTTAATTTCTTCTTCAAATTCCTACAGAGCGTCATCTATTAATTGATCTTGAGAGTAATTCTCTACATCGAGGCAACCATCCTCCAATCTATTAATAACAACCATGCAAAATTCTAAATCATCAACTGGTCCTACAGTACCAAATCCAAGACCTTCTTTCAAATTAGGAGTTCGACTTTTAACATTCCACAATTTTTCAAAAACTTGTGATTTGTCTTTTTGCATTTGCTTTGGCAAGTATCGCTGTTGAATTAATATTTGTACACAACGAGAAAAGTAACCAAAAGGTAATTCCATTAATTCATTAGAATTCTCATCTAAATTTACATGATTTTAAAAAATGGTAGAAGGAGAAGCACGGTAAAATTTGATCGGCTTCAAATGAACACTACGGACTTCCTTGACCTCTAAAATCTCAATATTTTGAGGGTAGATTCGAGTAAGGGTCATGCCATTCACATAGTGATTGATCCGATTATACATCAACTTGTATTCATCTTTCTCCACATCTTCCAAGGAGATCTCATATTGAGGTTTCATATGTCTTATCATCATCATTTCTTCATCAAAATTTTCTTCATCAGAACTTTCTTTCATGTCGATGTTGATGGTCAGCCTAGTTTGTTCAACAATCATATTGGTTCTTCCTAGTCTACATCATTGGCCTCGATCTCGAGTGCATGGGCTAAAAGAACTTCTACCACCTCATTGTGAAGAGAAGATAGTAGATTGTTGCAGCGGAGTTGAATGGCCTCTTTTTTGTGATTCTTCTGTGTCTTCCACTTCATTTGATATAACTTTATGGGAAAATACAGCTTTCTTTGGAGGAGCGTAGTAGGCGACATCTTCATGAATGTCTACTTCATGAACTGAGAACAGGTGTAAATCCCCTTTGATACAATGTTCTTGTCGTTCTTTGAAATATTAGATGCATTGGTGCAATGATGATGGAACCATATTTTGCTTGTGAATCATTGTCATCTAAGTAAAGCATTGAAAGAAGTTTTGGGGTTGATGATATGAAATTTTGCAGTTGTTACTAGTTCTCCAGTTTTCACTAACAATGTAATTGATTCAATGGCTCTTTCTCCCTTCCGATTAAATCCTCTTAACATCATTTTATCAATTGTAAGCTCTTGAAATTCAATGTCCAAATATGCCAATGTTTATAGACTCATTAAATATAGTGATCCTCTCGGGTCTACCAAGACTCTGAACAATACAAATCTGCCGATATTAATGAAGATGTAGAGCGATCGGTTATGGTCGGTGGTACCAAGCAACAAGTCTTCATCTGTGAATATTTTTCCAGGATGTTATTTTAATGAACAAACTTCATCCGATAATGAGCTGGCCAATTGAGCTAAGAAAATCTCTGGGTTGAGCAAGGTTGTAACTAGAGACTCTCTCATCTCCTTCGATGGGATTAGAGCATCGTAAATGCTTAATTTGGTCGGCAACCTCTTAAGATGAGCTAGCACATTATAATCAACTTTGTATAATCCTCTGATTTTCACTTGGCTATGCAGCTCTTCCACTGGTGGAGATGGAGATAGCTTATCTCGAGTGACCATTTATTTTCCTTTATCTACTGGAGCTGTTCTTGGAGGTAATATCTTCCCACTCCATAGATTTACTTCTGTAATTTCCTCTTCCTAAGACATTGTAGGCAAAATTTTTGGTTTCTCTTCTTCTGCATTGGAGAGATCCAAGTTGATAGCAAACGGTGCACCGTGGAACTTGAGGATTGGTCCCTCACTCTCGGTGCTATCATAACTGGTATTGTCAATGTCTTCTTCATTCTCACTAATAGGCTCATTAGACTCAAATACTATTTGAGACTTAGTTTGGGAATCAAGATATGGGTTAGATTGAACAAAATAGGTTATGTTATCCTTAGAAACTGTCAAAATGTAGCCAAAAACACAATCATTATATTCATAACACCCGGTTGGGGCAAAAAGATAATCATACATGGTCAAAGGTTCGAACCACAAATCTAAGATAACCAATCTAACAAAGGCAGCCCCTATCCTACCCCTCTCATTTCGGGACTTCACGATGTCACTCTTTTCTTTCTCTTCTGGTTGAGGTGACTTTTCTGGAAAAATCTTCAACTTGAACTGAGCAAGTTGTAGATTCTGAATAGTTGCCTGAGCTGAAGCGGTCTAAATCTGACCGATTATCTTCTTGGATGACTTGCTCCAAACTGTGCTCCATTCATCTTTTTTTGCATATGGATCTGTCAGAATGATTGGCTTGATCGAAATCATATTTATAGAACCTTTTTCAGGTTCTTTTAAATTTCCTTTTGTATCGTTATATTTCCCATTTTAAAGTTTCTCTAGAACCAGTCCTTCAACACAAAACAACCTTCTATCGTATGTCCAAACATCTTGTGGTAGGGGCAATAATTGGGATAATCTTTCTTCCCAACTTCTTCTAGTTTTTTGGCTCTAGAAATTTGAACTCTAGCTTTTTCATTAAGTTTCTTAACATCTTTAGCACAACCTCATCTTTGAAAGAATACAATCTTCTCCTTTGTTCTGAAAGAGTCAGACCCGTTCTACCTTCTACTCGGTGTTGTCCTCCCTGGTATGATTTTTGGCTGGATTGGCCATACTATTGTATTTGTTTCTGAGCATGCTGTAATGATTGATGAGAATTTTGGTGTGAATGCTTTGCTTGTATCTTTATCGGTGATCCCAGTGAAAATATAGTTGTGTAAAATTTATATAAGTTTGACTTCGCTATGCAACGACGTCAACAGCTTGATGCAATATTTATGATTAAGAAATTTAAGCAATTAATGTTGGGATTCTACGCAAGTATAAGTATCATTATCAAGTAATAAAATACTTTCAATTTAAGCCCTAAATATCGATCCCACAGGAAAGGTTTAAATTTGAAGTGATAAATTTACTAGAAAATTCACATAAAGTGAAACAAAAATACTGTCACTAATTTTGAATGTTGAGATATTATTAAAACTAAATTATTTAATTAATAGCAAAACTAAAGTGCAAAGTTTAAATAATAACTACTGAACTACTAAACTATATTTTTATGATGAAGATTTCTTACGTGAAAAAGCATCTTTTCCACTACAATGAGATTTTAGTAAACTGAGATGAGATAAATGGTTTTAGTATGTATTGTGCTAAATAGGAGTAGTTTTAATTCTCTACTCGGATAAAATGTTATAGAAAATCATTGGCTAATCTCAGGTTTAGTCTCTTAAGTCGTGGCTAGGCTAGGAGGATATTGCTCCCACTCTAGAGCTCCCAATTCCCTTCACCTGAAGGCTAACTCTCACTTTAGTTTTTAAAACTTAAGATCGAATTGGGGATTTTATTCTATCACCCTAAAATCTCCAATTCTACACCCAACAACATATTGCACTTAATTTAATGAACGAAATACTCCATGGAATCAAATTTCATCCTCACTCTATTGTAGAACTCATACTCTATTTCTTGGATCATATGTCTGACAACACATTTTAACAATTCAATTGGCCAGATCAAAAAGTAAATTAAGTTCAGAGTTAAAAAATCATCACAAATTATTTTATATTTTAATATTGGCACATCCATATTATCTCTTCATTTCACCATGTCTTAGAGTAGTGAGAAGATATAGAAGTCTACTCAGACTTCATGAGAAATATAGGAAAAAACACAAATTTCATATATAAAATAAAGTTAATGCAACACTAATAAACAAACAACACTTATCTGAAATTCTTTCTCAAAACAAATCTCCTGCAACCTCTCCTAGGAAATGTAGGAATAAGAAATCTCTCACTTTTCTCCTTCTCCAACACTCTCAGAGAAGATTTCACACTTAATCTCACCACCAAAACTCTAAACTCTTAATAAAAATCACTAATAGATTCCTAAATTGTGGTGGAATGAAGATGAAAAAAGTGTATGGAGGCGAGGTGTAGAAAAAATGAGCAAGAATGATTAAAGAGGAGCACCTTTTCTGATCAATTTTGGCCCCCAAATAAAACCAAGAGTAGGTTCTCCAATTCGTGCATCGAAAAACCCTTCAAAATGCGTCCAAATTTGTTGAATCTTCTAAAAACATGGATTGAACCGACATTGGTGCCATCGACCAGTCTCCCGTATTTAATTTCACCGCTCTCTATCAAATGGCGTCGTCGGCACTGCTTCTGGTGTCGTCGGCGCTGCTTCTGGCTCCATCCACGCTGCTACTAGCACCGTCCACGCTGCTTCTAGCGTCGTCGACGTTGCTTCTAGCACCGTCGGCGCTACTTCTGGTGTTATCGGCGCTGAGTAAAATCCATTTGTCGTTCTGTAAGTCTGCATCATCGGCACTGCTCTTGGCTTCGTCGGTGCTGAGTATTTCTTCGAAATTGCCATTTTGACTCCAAATTCCATCCTTTGTTGCTTCCTTTTTGCTTCAAGTCCTAAAAATCAACAACCTCTAAGAAAACATAAAAATACTTTCCATTGAAGCGCAATATCACAAAAAATAAGTATGAAATATGGGTCCAAAAATGCATATATTTTTGGTGTATCAATTAGTTGTTTTCCCTTATCGACCGTTGTCACTATCTCGAAGTTCTTTTTCAAAAGCCCTGGTTATCGTGGGTTTCTTCGCTTTCTCTTGGGAATCCATATGTTTAACTTCATTCTATAAACTACTAGATTTGCTTAACAGCTTCTCAAAGGACTTGATGGTGAGTCTCTTGAGCATGAAAGCTACTCGTTAACGCATGCTCTTAAGAAAAATCTGAATCGCATGTTGTTCCTATAGTTGAGGTTCACATTTCATGCTAAGGTTTCTCCACCTCAAGATATCATCCACTAGAGTCTCGTTGGGTCTTTGCTTCTCCTCTACAAGATCTTAAATAGAAACATGGTGATGTGCTTCAGTAAATCTCTTTTCAAACATCTGCTCTAATTTGGTGAATGTCTTAACTGATTCGTTAGGTAACTCAGCATACCAATAAAAAGCAATTCCTGATAGACTGCGGATAAACTGTCGGAAGAGTAAGGCTTCATTTCCTTCAGTGTTGCCACAACTGGCTCAAAAATGTGCTATATGTTGTTTGGGATTTCTGGTCCCGTTGAATCTCTTGAAGTTCGGTGAAACAAAACCCTTGGGGTATGCTAAGGCATCAAACTCCTCCACGTAAAGTCTGCCTTTTGAAATTAATTCACCACCTTTAAATTGGACTAAGGCCTCCCGAACTTGTTGTTTGACCAATTTTTTAATAACTTTCTCTGGTATGGTACCTGGTGAAGAATCTTTCTTTTACTGATCTTCTCCATTAGTGGAGACAACTTCTCTTCGTTCATCGGTAATATGGATTATTTCAAGCTGGTTAACACCTGGAGAAGCAACCTACTATGATTGGGATTGCTAATTAATCATAGTCATGGCGGCCATGGTGGCCGCCATTTCATCCATTCTCTTTTCAATTTGGCTTCTGTTCATCTCTTAAGAAAATGGCTCTGCGTAATTCATCCATGGCGTTTCCTTTGACTAGAGATTGGGCACCACGCGGAGCTGAGGCAGCTCTAGTCTTGATGATTTCAATATCCATGAAATCTTCATCTAGGTAATCATTAAAATCAAAATCCTTAGCATCATCATTAATAGCTACACCATGTTCTCTAGCTAACTCAAAAATCTCAGCTCTAAGCTTTTCAACTTTCTCGTCAATTATCACCTCCTGAATCCTCTTGAGATCTGGAGGACTTTCCTAAACATTCTTCACTTGTTCATCAAATTTTGCATCAATAGTTGCAATGATATCAGATACTTTGTACTTTTGCTTCATTCTGCCATTCTGCCCTGCTGGTTTACTAGACCATATTGGTATGTCGGCTTTGGGTACTGATACACCTAAAATATATAGTATTTTAAGACACATTTTTGTACATATTTTTGAGATATTGCACTTTAACGGAAGGCATTTGTGTGTTTTTCTTTCAGGTAGTAAAGTGGTGAAAAATGCTAAAAGAAGTGAAAAAAAATCAAATTTGGAGCAAAAATGTAAAGATGGTGCATAAGAGTTTCGGCCCCTAAGCGCCAGATCCGGTGCTTAAGTGCCGGTGAAACAGAAAGGCCAAACCTAAGTGCAAAAGGTCTCGCACTGAAGCGCCAGAGGCAGTTCTCTAATAGTTTAATTCAATTTTCCAAATTTTGAAGGGACATTTAAGGCTGCTATTAGCTAAAGAGGGTGGTTATGACCACTAGAAATGAAAATATGATTAAATGATATGTGAAAGGAGGCATCCTTTAGAGAATACATCAAATTGAGACACATTTTGAAGAGTTGTCAAGGCATGTCTTGGAGATTTATAAAAGAAAAAAATTGAGACTTTTAGAATTGTGCTTGAAAAGGGAGAGTCTTAAGTAGTTCTTGAAGAAGTTCCAGGGGGGACGTTTGGAGAGATTTTCAAGCACCACAAATTTACTTTATCCTTTTTGTTTTTACTTTTATTGTGAGAGTTATGAGTGTTGTAAAAGAGAAGAGATTCAAAGGAACTTTAAGAGTCTGGTGGAGTATCTGTGATAAGTTTTTATCTTTGTTTTTGAACTACTTCTGATTTTAATTGAGACTTCTTGTTGGTTTGACAATGATTTCTACTTTTAAAATAAAGTGTGGTTTTGTTTTCTCCATGGAGTCTGAGTAGTTTTCTTTATCTTTCTCCTTAAAATGATAAGTAGTTACAATGTTGGATGGAAGTAGTGGAGAGTATTGATCTTTAATGTTGGAAGAAGTTGTGAAGATTTAGTTCCATGCACTTCATTTACTTCTTGACCTGGGCTATATAGATGATAAATTTTTTTGTGAGAACATGTAAGAATCGGGCAGGTATTATCTCAGTCAACAATTGGAAAGAATCACATGAGGTTATATGAATGAGAATGTAATTCATATGACTTAGTGCAAATAAATAGGGAAATAATCTTTGAAAGGTGTAGATTTAGAGAAATTTAAAGTGACAGGTTAAAGCCCCCAACTTAGTTTATTGTTTTAGGTACTGATACGAGATGTTAACCCCTAGGTGGACGACAACGAGGGAACTCTAGAGTGAGAGCTAGTATCTGACCAAAGAAAAATATGTTGGGATTTTCATTCCTATTTTATACTAATATTGATGATATTAAACTTTAAAGAATGGTATTTTTTATGTTTTGTTGCACGTATATTGAATTATATTCATTGGAGCAAAAAGATGCAAAAAAGAGCGAATTTGGAGCAAAAATGGACCAAAATATGAAGGTTTGAACTAGGGTACCGACGGCGAGCCCAACGGCGCCGACGACGGGCCGCTAACAGGTGCATTGAATGTGGATGCTTAGGCAACTCTTGGAAAACTCTTCTACAAGTTTAAGAGAAACATTTGGGCAAAAAAAGGGGAGCCCTGTGGGGGTGTCCACTGAGTTTTGGTTGTTTGTAGAGTGTAGAGAGTTTAATTAAGGTTTAGTATTATGAGGAATCCTACAAGAGATTGTAAGAGTGGAGGGAAAGTGAGAGATTTCTTCCTCCTTGCCGCTTTGAAGAAGAATTTTGTGTGCTGTAAAGAAAGGAAGAGATTCACAGGAACTTAGAGGAGTTTGGTTGTGGAGGAATTAGAGATAAGTGGTATTTACTTATTGAAGTTTGTATGACTTTGCTTTTATATATAAATTCTAAGTTTTGTCATATCTTCTCCAAGAGTTCTGAGTAGTTTTCTCTATCTTTCTTCTTGTTTTTGAGATTTTGTGAAATGGTGATTTGAATTGGTTGAGCCAAGAGAATGTTAAAGAAGTTTTGATGATCTTTTCACTTTGATCTTAATTTACTTTCAATATGTTCAAATGATTTGTTAAAATATGTTGAGTTTTACAACTAAAGTAAAGATTACATCCAAGATTTAGCGAGGTCAAAGTCCTTAAAAGTTGGGTGCAAATAAATAGGGAAATAAAATTATCGGGCGTAGAATTGGAGATTTTAGAGTGACAGACTAAAATCCTCAATTCGGTCCTACCGTTTGGGTGCTGAAGTGTAAATGTTAGCCCTCAGGCGAGGGGAACATGGGAGCTCCAAAGTGAGAGCCGGTATTCTCCTAGCCTAGTCGCAGATTTATTAACCAAGCATAGGATTAGTCAATGTTCTTTATGCCTGGACCAAAGGGTAAAGAATAGGTATGCTCCCATTTAGCACAATACAATTTAAACTAATTCACTTTAATTTCTTGACAAGGAGAAGGATGTTTTCTTATATATTGAACTTCACATAATAAACATTATTAGTAGAATTAGTTAATTAAGAGTTTGTTAAAATTACATATTTATTTCAAATGCCTATTAGTGACAAATAAGCAAATTGAACTTTATTGTTGTGATTAAGTATTGATTTTCTAAATCCTAGTTCATAGCCTCTGGTATTACTCCCTATGGGATCGATATCCAGGACTCCATTAGAGCCCTGTATTACTTGAGTGATACGTATACTTGTGTTGATAAGTGTGAATTTGCAATTATTGAATATTTTATAATCTTTTTTATCAAATCTATAACCGTTTGTCAAGTTTTTAGCGTCGTTGTTGAGGACTTAATTCTTCTAGCAACACTATCAAATTCTTGTATTTTTTAAGCATATATAAAGTTTCTGTCAAGTTTTTGGCGTCGTTGCTAGAGAGTAAAATTTAGATTTAAAAAAAAAATCATAATTAGAGTAACAGACAAATTAGGACATTAGAAAACTTTTTCTTGAATTGGAACTTATTTTCATATCTAGTTAACTATTTTTCTATGTACTCGTTTCAATTGTATGCATAAATTTGGACCTGAAAATCTTATACCCTACGATTCAGAATTAGAACTCATTGTTAGAAGAATTAGAAAACTAAAAAAAGAACCTAAAAATTTTGACACGATGGAAAACAGTGTGAACAATCAAGGAATAGAAAATGAACATCAACCTAGACCTCTACGAGATTATGCAAATCCTACACCATATGAAATTCACTTATCTATCCAAAATTTTGATGTAGCTGCTAATTCATTTGAGCTTAAACCTGCTATTATCCAAATGGTACAAAACAATCAATTCGGTAGTACACCAAATGAAGATCCTAATTTACACCTCGCTAGTTTTTAGAACTTTGTGCTACCTTTAAATTTGACAGAGTTTCGAACGATGTTGTTAGACTTAGACTTTTTACTTTTTTACTTAGGGATAAGGCTAATATGTGGTTAAATTTGTTAGCACCTAGATCTATTACAACTTGGGGAGAACTTTCACACAAATTTCTATTCAAATATTTTCCTCCATCCAAAACTGCTAAACTTAGAAAGGACAAAACATCATTTTTTCAGATTGATGAAGAGTTTATATATGAAGCTTGGGAGAGATTTAAAGATCTTCTTAGGAGGTGCCCTCATCAATCGTTACCAGATTGGTTGATAATTCAAACTTTTTATAATGAATTAGTAGAATCTCTTAGATTGATTATAGATGTTGCGACGGGTGGTTCTTTAATGTCAAAACCTTTTGATGAGACTTATTTGTTAATAGAAGAGATGGATACCAACATTTTTCAATGGCCCTCTGAAAGGTAAATCCTAAAAGAGTAGCTAGTATCCACGATTTTGATGTAATATCTATGTTTGCTTCGCAGATTGCTGCAATATCAAAGAAATTAGATCATTATGGAACGAATTATTCTCCAACACCTACTATGATGGAAGAGAATTTATCTGGGAAATTTGTGGATGTTCAACCTTCGTATGAGGCTTTAAATACGATTAACAATAGACTCAACAATCCTTGTTCAAACTATAATAACCCAGGCTGGAAGAATCATCCTAATTTTAATTGGAATAACAATTCTTCTACAAATCAACAATGAGCGACAACCTAGTGAACCCATTGGGAAATTGATTCAACCAAGGAAATGTTAATTATAGACCTTCTTATCCTCCAGGATTTAACAGTAACACTCAATTTAAAGAAAAGAAGTTGTCTATGGAAGAGATGATACTAAACATGAGTCAACAATTGTAGAATCAAGGAAATCAATTACAAATTCAAGGAAACCAGTTACAAAATCAAGGAACTGCTATCAAGAATATTGAAAACCAATTGGGGCATATCGCTACTACGCTTAGTAACTGAACATTGGGAAATTTTCCTGGTACTGTGGAACCAAATCCTAAAGAATAAGGAAAAAATAGATAAAAGCGATACAATTACGAAGTGGAAAAGAATTGGAAACAAGAGTGTAGAAAGAAACGAAAACAGAAAAAGAGAAAGTGGATATAGAGAAAGAAAAGGATCATGAATACCCAGATTTAAAATATCGACTTACACCAATAGCTATTAGACTTAGACTTTTTTCATTTTTCACTGAGGGATAGGACTAAGATGTGGTTAAACTCGTTAGCACCTGGATCTATTAGAACTTGGTGAGAACTGTCTCAGAAATTGCTATCCAAATATTTCCCTCCATGCAAAACTGCTAAACTAAGAAATGACATAACATCGTTCTGTCAGATTGATGGAGAGTCAATATATGAAGCTTGAGAGAGATTTAAAGATCTTCTTAGGAAATGCCCTCATCATTAGTTACCAGACAGGTTAATAATTCAAACCTTTTATAATGGATTAGTGAGCTCTCTTAGATCTATTATAGATGTTGCGGCAGGTGGTTCTTTAATGTCAAAACCTTTTGATGAGGCTTATTCGTTAATAGAAGAAATGACTACCAACAATTTTCAATGGCCCTCTGAGCGGGTAAATCCTAAAAGAGTAGCTAGCATTCATGATTCTGATGCAATATCTTTGTTAGCTTCACAGATTGCTGCAATATCAAAGAAATTAGATCATTATGGGATGAATTATTCTTCAACACCTCCTGTGATGGAAGAAAATTCATCTGGGCAATTTGTGGATGTTCAGCCTTCATATGAAACCTTAAATACTATTACTAGGCCCAACAACCCATACTCGAACTATTATAACCCAGGTTGGAAGAATCATCCAAATCCTAATTGGAATAAAAATTCTTTGACAAGTCAACAATGGGCAAACAACTCAGTGAACCCATTAGGAAATTCATCCAACCAAGGAAATGTTAACTATAGACCTTCTTATCCTCAAGGATTTAACAATAATACTCAAATCAAGAAGAAGAAGTTATCTATGGAAGAGCTCATATTAAACATGGGTCAACAATTACAGAATCAAGGAAATCAATTAAAGATTCAAGGAAATCAATTACAAAATCAAGGAACTGTATTAAGAATATTGAGAACCAATTAGGGTATATCGCTACTGCACTTAGTAACTGAACAATAGGAACTTTTCCGAGTACTGTGGAACCAAATCCTAAAGATCAAGGAAAAGAACAAATTAAGGCGATTCAATTATTAAGTGGAAAAGAATTAGAGACAAGAGTACAAAAAGAAATAGAAACTGAAAAAGAAAAAGTGGATACCGAAAAAGAAAAGGATCAAGAATACCCAGATTTAGAGTATCCTTTTACACCAATGAAAGTTACCGTGGAAAACCCTCCACCACCGTTTCCTCAAAGACTGAAGCAACATAAAAAAAATAAATAATTTTCAAATTTTTTGGAAATTCTTAAGAAGTAAACGGTGAATATTCCCTTCGTAGAAGCTTTAGAGCAAATGCCCAATTATGTGAAGTTTATGAAAGATATTCTGAACAAGAAGAGGAAGTTCTCAGATAATAAAACTGTTGCACTTAGCAAAAACTGTAGTGCAATTATTCAGAAAAAGCTTTGTGAAAAATTAAAAGATCCTGGTAATTTCACTATACCGTGTGCTATCGGTGAAAAATTCTATGGAAGAGCTTTATGTGATTTGGGAGCCAGCATTAACCTTATGCCCTATCAATTTTCAAAAGACTAGGATTAGGAGAAGTCTCACCTACTTCTGTAACTCTTCAATTAGCAGACCGATCAGTTACATATTCTAAGGGAGTTATAGAAGATGTGTTAGTAAAAGTTGACAAATTTA
>NEWO01000513.1:296202-306695 GCA_003013225.1 Phalaenopsis aphrodite | reverse complement strand
CTCTAAAGAAAGGAAGAGATTCAGAGGAACTTTGAGAAGTGTTCTTGGGGAGAAATTTCGAGATAAGTTATTTACTTGTTATAGTTTGTATGGCTTTGATTTTATATATGAATTCCAAGTTGTGTTGTGCTTTCCCCATGAGTTCTGAGTAGTATTTCTGTCTTTCTTCTTGTCTCGAGATTTGTGAAATGGTGATTTGAATTGGTGAAGCCATGAAAATGTTTAAGAAATTATGATGGTCTTTTCACTTCGATCTTAATTTACTTTCAATCTGGTCGATTGAATTATTAAAATATGTCGATTTTTACAACTAAAGTGAAGATTACATCCAAGATTCATGGATGTCAAAGCCCTTGGAAGTTGGATGTAAATAAATGGGAAATATAACTATCGGGCATAGAATTGGAGATTTTAGAGTGATAGACTAAAATCTCCAATTCGGTCCTATCGTTTGGGTGCTGATGTGCAGATGTTAGCCCTCAGGTGAGGGGAACGTGGGAGCTCCGAAGTGAGAGCCGGTATTCTCCCAGCTTAGCCGCAGAATCAGTAACCAAGCATAGGATTAGTCAATGTTCTTTATGCCTGAACCAAAGGGTAAAGAATAGGTATGCTCCTATTTGGCACAATATAATTGAACTAATTCATTTTATACATTCACTATAATTTCTTGGTAAGGAGAAGGATGCTTTCTTATATATTGAATATCATAATTAAACGTTATTCTCTCATTAGTTACTATCCAAAGTTATCTACTTATTTCAATTGTCTAATAGTGACAGATAAGCAACTTGAACGTTGTTGTAGTTGAAGTATTACTTTTTATTAAATCTTAGTCCGTAGTATTGTATTTCTCCCTGTGGGATCGATATCTAGGACTCCATTAGAGCCCTATATTACTTGAGCGATACGTATACCTGCGTTGACAAATTTGACTTTAACATTATTGAATATTATATCTATACATCTTTATTAAATCAAATATATATATATATAAAGTCGCAGTCAAGTTTTTGGCATCGTTGCTAGAATTT
The DNA here is from genome assembly GCA_003013225.1 of Phalaenopsis aphrodite. Lineage (NCBI taxonomy): Eukaryota > Viridiplantae > Streptophyta > Magnoliopsida > Asparagales > Orchidaceae > Phalaenopsis > Phalaenopsis aphrodite. Next base: position 305,664 of record NEWO01000513.1, on the reverse strand, counting down.
AAATCTTCTAGTAGCGTCATCAAATTCTTGTAATTGTTGATTTATTAAAAGGTCGGTCACATACTCCTGCCAAGGAGTTGTTCCACCTCAAACCAGAGAAATGATGAGGAACTCTCACTATGCATTGGTGAAGGGCCCCTAGCTCTCATCTCTTGAACATGAGGGAGACCCGTCATGCCTTAGTTTTTAGCATCCTCTTTCATTTTCTTGCCTGGAATGGCTAATGCCACAGCAGGAGTAGTCACTGAGACTTTCCCTGATTTACGATGCCAAATGAACATCATCTGATGAATCTCCTTCATCATCAGCCCCACTTAATCATCCCTCTTCGAAAGCCAACTATTTTATTCTTCTCTTCTTAGTAAATTGGTCACCCTCAAGGCTCCTTCCTCACTCACCGATCAAACCAACGTCAATATGACAACTCTGAACAACAGAGCATGAAGGATGAACTTATCAGCACGTAATCCAAAGGCCATAATCAAGATGTCATCCGATGCTCCCCAAGAATTTCCCCTTTTGCTTGTCAATCACCATCAGAGTACTCACAATGAGGTACAATCAAAGCTCTAAACCAATAAATGTTGAAGCTACAATCTCTAATGACAACCTATTTATAAAATGGTAGTGCACGAAAATCCGGTAGATCTAATTATTAAATATTGATTTCAAGAATTAAAGTTGCATTTAATGCAGTATTTAACTTTTTGTTTTTATCACATCTCTTTCAAAAAATATTAAAGACGGGGAACATATATGTGGTCAGATTGTGGCAGCACAAATATCGATGCAAAGTTGAGGAATATGACAAATGGAGTGGGTCCTCAATCAAGTCGTAATTGTATTAAGTTAAAGAACTAAATCAAATGATCAAGAAATTTAATGTCAAAGTAAGGAGATCGTTACAGAGCTCTATTGAATCATTCGCTTAGTCTTCGAGCCGACCAGCATCGGTGTCAAATGAAGGGATCCCATAGGGTGGACCGAAAGGAAGACGCCTTATCATTCAATGAACAAGGCGAACAAGCCAAGACTTGAGAAGAAGCTATGGGCAAGCACAACCAAAGATACTTCATACTGTATTCACGTGGTTCAGCCAATACCACTGAGTTGACAAGTACAGATTAGGTTGATGAATAATAATCAAACCACCACTAGTCGATAATTATTTATTAGCATGATTAAATATACTATGTAAATGACCTCGATACCCTGACATTCCTTCACATAGAAAAGGGATCTAAAAATAATTATATACTTGAGGTATTTCCTTTACCTATAAATAGGAGGTCATCCCAATTAAAGGCTATCGAAACTGCTTTTCTATTGTTCATTCTCTACTTCCACACATGTTCTACGTGCTCCGTTCTTTAGGTGTGATTCCTGTGCACTTAGGTTCAACAACTTATGTGGTTAAATAGGAACACGTTGGTTAATTAGGAAAACCTTACTAAATGGTAACTTCCTTTTATAGCATCAAATCCGCACCAAGTTTTAAATAATATATCTACAAACTTGACTTAATGGCAAAATACTTCCCCAACTACCATTATGATGGAAGAAAAATTGCAGGTGGCACAAACTTAGAAAATGGTAAATAAAAGACTCAAGTCTCTCAAACAAATCATCTGTACTATGAAATCGGGTAATATTTGTTGCTCGAATGGACACTAATGGGCCCATCACTTTTTGCCGTAGCCTGCTATAGTTTCCTTAATTATACTCACTTCTAGATTTCATTATTTTTTTCTGTTGTCGGCAGACAATCCTACTGTTTTCATCAATGTTTTGTGCGGCTGGGTGTTCTAACTGCAAGGAATTTATGGCTTAAAGTTGTTCTTTTTGTTTTATGTTGAAAAGAATGACAGGGCTTAGACAAAAATTTTAGCGTCAACAGTTATGTTCTCCCTGCACGACACAGTTTCTTCTAATGCCGTAGTATATGGCAAGTTTCCCCTTTTACATGTCTCCCTAGTCTGACGGAACATGCTGTATGACTCTATAGTATACTGTTGGACTAGGCCGGACTAAGCCAAGCTTTTCATTCCATTAATTTGGTCTTCTCCTTATGAGTTAAATAACTTCTATGTTTTTTTTCCCGTTTTGAGTTACTCATTTAACGATCTATATTTATAATAAAATTGGTCAAAATGCAATCACATTAATAAAATAAGCAAATAAATAAATTTCATAATTGTAGAAGAAACAGCCAAAGTGGGAGCTAACCGTATGCTAATAGGGTGAATTATCTTTACCAGGCAATAAATTAGGCTTTCATATGCTGACATTTCCCTCTCCCCTCGCACAGAAAAGAAGAAACAAAATAGAGAAAACAAATGAAAATTATAACAAAACTATAATAAGAGTTTTTTTCGTTTCTGGAGAGACAGATCTACCCGGCTCCATTACAACAATCCATCTTCTTTCCCTTACTATCCGCCGTTTTGCAGTGTCGAAAGATGGGAAGGAGAAAAAAAAGCAAAGAAAAAAACTAGCGAATTTACAGCTGCCAGCTCTCTCTTACCACTTGAGAACCAACAAGTTTTCTTCTTTAAAATGGCGCGGATGAAGTTCTCTGAAGAAAATCCTTTTTGGGAATCTGAGCAGCTATTGCCTTTCTAAGCTGCAAACAAAACAGATAAAATTTGAATATAGTCTACTCACTGCAGGAAAATGAAAGCAGGGCAACATAGCTCTGAAAATTAGTTCTTGGTACTAACTTCCTCGTTCTGTTTCTTTAACCTCGCATTCTCCTCTGCCCTGTTAGCCACTTCCAACTCCAGCTCGTTTGTGTATGCCTGCTTCATCTCGCATGAACAGTATAGTAAGCGATAATAGTGGGTAAGGGGGGAAAGTTAGAATTTTATATGATGAGAATTTATTGTAAGAAATATGTACTGAAGACGATTAGCAGATGTGTACGGGCCTGCTTTCGTGCCCGAGAACGGGCGGCGGACTCGCGGTTCTTCATCATTCGCTTAAGGTGGCAGTCATCTTTTGCGTTGGAGCGAACGTCGTCGAGAGGATGCTTCTTCGCCGACATGGAGTTAGCAGCGTGAAGGGGAAGCTTCAGCGGAACGATCGGGCCGCCCATCCCATTGCTAAGGCTGAGCGCAGTTGGGGGAAGGGGAAATTGAGGCAGCTCGTTGGCGACGGGAGGGCTCGGCTGGCTTTCGAAAGCGCTGGCAAGAAAATCCTGTAAGATCATGCGGCGCATATTGAAGTGGTGCTGATCGCTACAGACGGTGGTCGGCGGCTGGCTTTCGTGGGCGAGGGTGGAGAGGTCAATGTGTTTCCAGACTTCTTCCATACTTTTACGCTTTGGTTTTGGCGGAACGGGGACGGATGAGAAGGAAGAAGAAGAAGAAGAAGAAGAAGAAGAGCGGGAGAAGGATGAAGAGGAGGAGCAGAATCGGGCTTTCATTTTGGCGTTGGAGTTGCCATCGGCGGCAGGAGATAGGAGCCACATCTGTGGGTACTGGACTGGAGGAAGGGGATGATGATGAAGGTACGAGAGGAAGAGAAAATAGAAGAGGACTGTTGGACGAACACCGATTATTTGTTGTACCTTGGCCTTCCTTTCCTTTAAGCTTTAGGGCGAAATTTTCATGTTTTATAATCTATAATGAGAAAAATTTATGAAGGTTAGGCTCTGTTTGGGGCAGCTTTTTTGCCACTCCGCGGCTCTGAGTTACGAAAATTTGTCGTTTGGCTTCCAACGTCGCTGCCTAATGAAGCCAAAGCGGGAGAAAATCTGGTCGCGGGATCTACCCCGTGGCCTCAGCTTTCCGCTCGCTAAAATTCTAAACTACCCTTATTTTTTTTTTGCGAAAAGAAGCCCTCAGCGTTCCTTGTCCGGTGTCGTCTGGCCATCTCCTTCATCAACGTCGATGCCCCAACTTCTTCCGCGAGGCCCCTATGCCTTCCTATTCCTTGACCAAGCAAGAATCCAAGAAGGCCGAAGCAGGTAAGCGTAAACCCCTCTTCCTTGCTTGTTTTGAGTCTCTCTTCTTCCCGGCTTGGTATCCAAGTTAAAAGCGTTAGTAGGCAGAGCTCCTTAATTGTGAGTGGCTCCTCCTCATAAAAGGTTGCCTGATCCGTGAACTTTTGATAATAAAGATGATATTAAGGAGGAGTTGTTTCTCTTTGATTACAGTTGCGCCTAAAGTGATTGGCACAAAAGAGATGATTTCTTCTTCTAATATATTTTCTTATTATTTTGGTTTGCAAAAAAAAATCCGAAACATTTTTTCTGATAGAAACACATTACGTGTAGCATTACCCTTGTGGATTTCCAAAGTAGAAATCTAAGCATTTGTTTCATTCAAGATGATGCACTCCAGCAAAAAACTGGGTGAGAATGTCTGATTGAAAATTCATTACCATTTTTTGAAAGGGTTGGGGTTTTCATATTGTAGGAATATCAATTTATGCACAACAGTAAAGTTACGAACGTGTACATACTTCTTGTATCGGTATACTGTTGACAGGACCATCTCATACTTGTCTAAACAAGAGTATTCTATTTGGGCTTGAAATGAAATGTCCATATAATTGTTTGAATCATTAATATGGAACTTTTATTTTCATTATATCAGTTTGCTTTCTCATATGCTTGTCCATATCAGCAGTTTATTCATTTATGCAATTATGTCAAAGGTTGTATTTGATATTTTTGGCAAAAAAAATTTGTAATTCTTACATAGCTTTCCAAAATTTGTTTTTAACTTTGACAAGAATGGTTCTTATGTTGTCTTTGTTGTTGAATGTTGTAATTAAAGGTGACGTTGCATAGATTTTGATTCAATGCAAAGCCATACTTTGACCAAAATTTGTTTTTAACTTTGACATGTTTATCGTTTTGTTGCAATGAAAAACCATACTTTATGGTTGCTAAATTAGCAAGACAGTTTTTTTTAGCCTATGAATGAAGGCTAATCCTGTTGCTGTACAAAAAAGAAATGTTTTAGCAGGATTTACGGTGAGTATGGTTCCCATTGGTAGCAGAGTTTTTTTTATATATATATATATATATATATATATATATATATATATATATATTTGTTAGTTAATTTGGGTAGTAGTTGGGTAAATAGTTGGTATAAAGTATCACAATTTTTTTCTCCAATTTCCTCTCTATTAAAATGTGGCTAGAAATTCAAAGTGAAGGTTGTTTTTTGGTTTCTCTTCTCCCTACTTGATCTGCATCACAACATTTATTGGTGTTGTGGGCAATGCTCTTATTGTTCAGTACGTTTTTTAAATCTCACTAAACTGCCTTTTACTGCTTGTTAGGAGGTGCTTTTGCGAACTCATCCTAGACAATGCATGCGGGACCTGTGTGGGTCTTGACCATCTTGATTTGATTACAAACAATTCATCCAGTCTGTATTTCATTCTTTGATGCTATTGGCTTGTATTGGTACTTGAAATTAATTATGATTGCATGAGCTGCTAAATTATATGAGGAATTAAAATTAGTTCTAAACTCTTGCTTGGTTTTGGATTGATCCAAGCTTGTTTGTTCAAGCACCTGTGAGAGGAATGAGCCCTGTATAGAAACCTCCACTCCACGCTTTTACATGCAATCCACACAATTCTTGCGTAATGCATACCACACAATTCTTACGTAATGTATAAGAATGAGCCATGTATTTTCAGGAATGAGCCATGTATAGGAACGAACCATGTGTATTTGGGGGCATTTACATGCATACCACACAATTCTTACGTAATGCATACCACATGGTGAAGGATTTCAAGTTGCATCAAAATTCAATCTCGATGAAGGTCATGTGGTGGAATTGTGTGATGACATTTGTTTTACCATTTCTCTCATACGAAATCTATTTGCAGCTGATGACATTTGTTTTACCATTAAAACGAGTATTAAACAATGTTCATATGATGTTTAAGAATAGGATCTTATACAGCTAGAATTGTAGCTATGATTCTGCTTCTAGTTAATGAGGTTAAACTTTTTAGTTCTTACAAAGGAATTATAGTTATGATTCTACTTCTATTTAAGGAGGTTAAACTTGGAGATAAATATGTACTTGATTCTATATGAGTCACCGTGTTTTCTGTTTTTTTAAATACTACATCTGTTTCTTTTTTCTCCTCCCTACTTCTCTTCGGTGTCACCAGATTTCTCACATTCATGTGGTTTGGTGAGCAACAACTACACTGTTGTGCCTTTGTGATTCTTTGTTGTTACTTTCTTTGTTGTACCTGTTCTGAAATTTGGAAGCAGGGGTCATTGAAGTTTTTTCTGTTTCCATATAAACCTGTTATGATCTCTTTAATGAACCTGTTTTATGAATTATGGGGACAGCTGGTTATGTAGCAAAATTTTTTATCTTCTAAAGTATATATATATTTTTTCTTTCTGCATTTACATATCTAACACCTGAACTTTCATATGAACATACATATCACTTTGCACAACTCATAGAACTGACCAGAAAAGATCATGCTCTCCAAGGTTGTTTGGTGGCAAGAATGAAATAGGATTTATAAATTTCTTGTTAAGCAGCTCAAAAGAATTCAGGAAATTGGGTCAACATGCCTTTGATCTATTTTGGCAAAGCTACATTGAAGACATCATTTTAATTTTTTCATGAGGAAAAGAATATATTTTATATGTATGAAAATGGTCACACATTTTTCTTGGTCTACTTTAATCTCTTACCAATGACAATGAGACCTTGTCGATTGGAAGCGATGTGTATTTTTTTATTACAGTAATGAATATATGTGATTCATTTCCCATGGATGTAGGTCAGCATGACTGAACCACGTTAAATCCTTTGTCCTTATGTGGTTATTTAATTTGTTTTTTTTATGCTCTATAATTTGAAATTCATACTTGTATTGATAGTGTATTTCAAGTTCCTAAACTTTGTAAATGTTCTCATTCAATATATCTTTGTCGTACTAATAAAATGAGGGATTTACAAATAAAGATCTTGTTATACCTGTACTGTTATTTCCTCTTTTAAGATTTATATGTTATAAAAATTATGAATGAAAATGTATTTTAACTTGGGAAAATAAAATTGGGCACACATCCCTTTAATTGGCTTTATTTTAAGTATTCATCGATATTTGATAAGAAATAGTTAAACTAATTAGTTCGTTAATAATATGTTAAATCCTAAATAGAAAATATATTTAATACCTTCGTCCCACCAAATATAAGAGGACTCTTATTACAAGTCTTTTATTTCATATGTTCACCTATCTAACAAGTTAACATTTTAAAATATATTAATCAATGCATAAATTTATTACATAACAATTACTAACTAATTGCCCAACAATTACATTTATTACATAATTAACACTTTCAGGTTTAACTAATTATTACATAAAAAAAAATTGTTAATGGAGTTACAAAAATTTAACTGTTACAGTCTTTTTTTAAAAAAATTTTACCAAACAAGGACAGAATGATCATTTTTCTAGAAACAACCGCTCTGCAGCTATTTTCACGCAACTACACCAAACAGATAGTCAGCTTCCCCGCAGTTGTTTCCCCACAGCAGCTTCTTGAGGCAGTGCAGTTATAGCTGAAAACTGGAAAGCTACAGCTGTGCCAAACATAGCCTAAGATAAGTATTCCAACTCCCGTACATTGAACTTCATTCAACACAAGCACTATGAATAACAGGACTGGGAAAGCTTCTATGGCCATTGTGGAATGACATGCTGAAGTTGCTGTTATTTTTGTTCTTCTTCTAAGAAATCAATCCTTCGCAGAAGATTCAGAGAGTTAGTATTATATATGGAATAGGTTATTGCAGGCAGAATTAACGCTTTATTCATCCAAGCAATTTTAGAACGAGTAAAAGGAAGACGCCTAATAAGATTTTTTTTTCTTTATTTATTTATTTATTAATATTTTTTTTCTACTTTGCGATGAATCTCGTTGGCCTTTTTTGACAGATGTCGTACGCAAGGCTTTCGGAGAGGAAGGCCTCAGCAGTTTATTTATTTTTGCTCAATTATGAACGCTAGGGTTAGTTAAATGAAATTGTCTACATATATATATATATATATCTCTATATATATATATATATATATATATATTAAAATCTATATTATTTAATATTTACTTAAATATATTTTCTTAATATTTTTGCTTTTAATAAAAAAAATATACAGTTAAATTAATTGAAAGAATTATATATTTATTAGTGGTAAAATTTTAATTTGAGTTTCAGAGGGATAAATTAATAAGGACTTTAACAAAATATCATCCAGCAAATTTGAGAGAGAGAGAGATAATGAATCAGATGAAGCGACAGGACCTGTCAAAAGAAAAATTCGCAACGGATCTCCCCCAAAAGATGACAAAATAGGCCGAAAAATCAAATGGCTTTCATAATTAGAAGCATAATCAGAAGCAAGAGAACAAATCAGAGATGGAGTTCAAACTAAGAGAAAATATCGCAGAATAAAAACCAAACATAAGAACATGAAATATGAAGAATAATATCTTTTCCATGATCAACCAGAGCGAACCTTCAAAAGAAATTAGAGAGCTTTAATGAAAAGGCAACTGCAATCCGAAAAAAAATCAAATCCTTCTACACCTAAAGTGTCGGAATCTACTTTTCAATAAATTAATTTATTCTTAATAAAAACGTTTACCGTCAAAATTAAATCTTCTTTTTTAATGTAACTAATATTATATTCTTGTATAATTTAACCAAAAAAGCTGATATGTTGTCATGTTTAGTAAGTGTTATGTTTAGGCGGTCGATGTTTTTTGAATAAATGTCAGTAAAATTATTTTTTTGGGAGAAGCAACTTCACTGATGCTATCAGAACACTACTCCTAAAATAGTTGAAGACTGAGTAATTTAACGTGATATAGTTGTTTCTGATCTAAAAGACTGTTTTGACTTTATATTTATAATTTATTTGAATAAGTATAGTTTTCAAAATAATTATAGCTCAATAATAAAAATATGTCAAGCAATACATAAAACAAATTGAGAGTTCAAATTTCTCCAACACTTGAATTTTGAAATATTATTTCATGTACCAAAAGACATGAATAAGAAATAAAAAAAAATAACCATAAAAACATTATTGACGTTCATCTTCGAGTCCAGACCATCAAGTCTTCGAATAAAATTTTTATTCACAGTAGAGTCTCCCCTTACTGGATTAGTATCCAAAGTGTTCATCTGTATCATCAGCCCAACGAAAATACCTGCAATCTTTACGCGTCATATTTTCGGGATAGCAATAAAATCTCCTCCTAAAGCTACCTTCTCTTATTGGCGTGTACTTAGAACAAGGCGTACCTGATTGGCATGACATAACACTTGAAGTACTTATTGATTTTGAATTCATTTTTCTAGTGAATACAACACATTTTGCAATTAATTGGAAAAATCAACCATATATGCAATAAATACCCTTAACTTAGAAAATCCATAACTTTGTATA
>NEWO01000513.1:281116-295507 GCA_003013225.1 Phalaenopsis aphrodite | reverse complement strand
ATTTAAAATAAAAAACTTGATTTTTAGCCTATTTTAAATATCCAAATAATTAAAAATTTAAAAAAATCACAAAAATAATAAGATTCATGGAAATATTTTAAAATTTTTCATAATCATTTAGGAACAATTTGAATATTTTCCTATTTTTCTAAATAAAGATATTTAATTTCAAAGCTTAAAATAATTTTTAAAGGCTAAAAATGAGTTTTCAATAAAATAATTCAATAAAGCAAAGAGAAATAAAAAAAATATATATAAAATTTACTCCTCTCAGTTCTTTGACCTCAGAGAGATTTTTCAAAAATACAAAATTTAATTTTTACCTCCCAAAATATTTTATTTTTATTAAATAACCCAAAATTTAAAATAATTCTATTAAATCACAAAGAATTCAAAAAATCATGAAATTTTGTCCAAAGGCTTTTCTGGTCTAGGTCTATCTCCAATAAAAATTTAGGGTACCTTGGTTAAATTAGGAATTTTCTTTGAAAAATCTTATTTTTGCATGAAAATAATTACATAAATTAAATTAAATTTTAAAAAATCACATTTTCTCCTCTGATATTTTAATTAAACCATGAATGAGGTAGGATAAAAATTTTAAAGTCATTTGAATTGAATTTGACAAATTATGAAGTGTTAGAGCCTTAGGGGCAAATGTGTAGTTTTGGAAATTCAGCCTTAATTAACATTTAGGCTTAAGTAAATGAGGGAAAATGGGTAACCTCTGATCTTAATCAAATTACTTGATGCTTAAAACACAAGGGGTTAATTGGTAGAAACCAATCTCACTTTCTTAATTAAGATTAATAAATTTCTGAATTATTAAAATTTGGAAGTTTATTAAAATTAAATGATCTTGGACATACGGGTATGAATTTTGAAGCCAATAATTAATCAATTTAATACTCCTATCTTGATTTTCAAATAGAATCCAAATCATGAATCATGACCACTTAAAGCTTAACCCTTTTCAAAACTAATTAAGAAACTGACCTAGGTCTTAAGGGCTTAAGTGGTGACTTATGCTGAATAAAAAAAAATTTTTTAAACAAGGATTAGAGAAATAAACATAATTAAATAAAACATCTTTGAAACACCACTAAGCCCAATTAGGATTAAAAATTTGGCTAAGTGTTCAAATTACACTGACTTGCCTCCTTAAGGGTCTTCACCTACATATTTCTTAAATCGAATCACATGTGATAATCAACCTATTCTTAAGGAAAATTGAGACACCAAGGTTCACTGAGCATTAAGGGTATTTACAGGATGGACCATTAAGCAATATAATAAGTTTAAATGGACTCGAGGCTTTTTACCAGTTGGTGAGAGGGAGGCATGGACCTGCTTCCCCCTCCTAACTTTTCAGATGCCTCAGAGGCTTATTAAACTTAATATTCTTCGCTCAATGAAATCATCCTTAATTAAACTTTTAAGGACTCACCAAGACATGACATAGGATTAGGAAAATTACCAAAAGTTTACTTTTCCTGCTCTCCATAAACTGCCCTCACATGCATTTTTAAGTTTCAGGTGGTGGAACGAGAAGACTCGTCAGGTACGCATTTACAGTTTATAGTACTGTCTTTCTTCTGCCTTTTCCTTACATGTTTCATGCTTGCATTTATCTACATAAACTTGCATGTTAACCATAATCATAACCATAACCAAAACCAAAACTAAAATCAACCAAGATAAAATTCACCGCCACAACATTCAAAATATAAAACAACTCGAAATTTAATCACAAACATCACACAAAAACATAACTTCAACTAAACTAAGATGTCTCTATCTGATGAATAGGAATTCCTTGGAATAGGTAACCTACGATTGCTAACTAGGCTTCTCACGGTTTAAATGAAATTATGGAACTCATTAAGTTGGGTTTAATGAATTCATTTGGACTAAGTGAATCGAATAGAAAATAGTGATGCCGGAATGAGGGAACCGTAGGATCCTAACCGGTGTCGCTCTAATCAACTTTAATATGCCCTCATAAAATTTAAAGAACTTCAATATTTCTTAATTTTTATCTAGAGTCTTCTTAGGTGATTTTGATCATTTAAGATGTAATTAACTATAGGGGCTTGACCTTATAGGAAGCATGTCCGAACCCAACTTAATATAAACCTTATTTAATCCTTTATATTAAATAAGAGAACTTGTCGGCAAAAACAAAGGTTTCGCAGACCAAACGGACGTCATACTTTTCATAATTTATTTGATCGAGCTTCATCCTCAAGTCTTGTGTTTATCCTTTGGGATAGATACAGGATTTGAGGTACAATGCTCTTTCATTTTAAACTATGAAAAATATGGGGTCAGTTTGATTTCATACTCCAACGTCCTTCTGAAGCGGGCGACGGGATTTCAATTCCGATGACTGACAGCTTCTTACGGGCAACTCCCCACAAACCAACCCGAAATAACGCCGACAAAGGCCTAAGGTTGTTTTATGTTTGTAATATGTGATGTATTATGTGGTGTGAACTTGATACATTTGAGTTTGTGTGCTTGTTGGACTTTGTGATGTGTTAGTCTTTTTGTCTAATTGTTATTGTAATGTTTGTTTTTTGTTAGAATTTTGTTTTAAAGTCTAGGGTAGCAGTTGTTGTTGTGTGTTCTGTAATGTGTTTTAGTTAGTTAGGAATGAACTTATTTTTATGTCTTATGAAATTTGAAAATCTTGCTATCTTTAATTTTAAACTTTAATTTCAGAAATCTGCTAACCTATATTTTCTTTTATCTTATTAGTGTGCTTGTTTTTTTTATGTTGAGATTGTGATGTCAAAGTTAGTGTGTTTGCTTTCTTTTATGTCTGTACCCACTACTTAGAAGTCTAATGAATCTTTATATGTTAAAAAGTAAGAAATTTGATCAAAAAGTTAATTTTACTCATGTTTTAAGTTTTGTACTTGTATAACTAGGGTATGAAAATTCCTGTAAGCATGTTATTTCAATTTTTATTCCTGCTTATATATATTTGCTGCTACACTGTTTAATCTTGTAAAAATTTAAATTTGAGGGGTGGGGGGGGGATAAAAATATTTTCAAAACTTGAATTTTATTTGTTCTCAAATTTGCTAAAAGTGAATTTGATTTGAAAAGAAAAATGATAATGTATATGAAGTTATATCAGGGAAGTAAAATTTTGATTATAGAAATGAGAAAGAAAATTTAGTTAAATATTTATAAGTGATGTCAAAAAACTTAAAGTTAAAAGTTCTTAAATGTAGAAATTATAAATATTGTGTAACTATCTTTAGTAGGAGATATTGTATTTTTGAAAAATGTGGAAGGATTAGACTTTTCTTTTTGAATTATAGAAATATCATAAAAACTATTTAATTGCTACTACTTATCATCCTCAAACAACTGGTTTGGTTGAATTATCCAATCGTGAAATGAAAATAATATTGGAAAGTTTTGTGAATCCAACTAAAATGGATTGGTTAGTTAAACTTGACTATGCTCTGGGGGCTTATAGGACTGCATACAAAACTTCTATAAGAATGTCCTTTTACAGACTAATATTTGGAAAAGCTTGTCATTTACCAGTTGAACTTGAGCATAAAGCATATTGGGTTATTAAAAAAATTAATTACAATTTAAAGGATGTTGCTGAGAAAATACTATTTAAATTAATTTAGATTGAAGGGATTAGGAATAAATCTTATGAAAGTGCTAAGATTTACAAAGAAAAGATGAAGATGTGGCATGATTGGAAGATTCTTACTAAAAATTTTGAGTAAGAACAGCAAGTTTTGTTTTGTAATGCAAGATTTCAATTATTTCCAAGCAAACTTAAGTCCAGGTGGATGAGCCCATTGTTGTGACGAAAGTTTATCCATATGGAGGTGTGGAAATCAAAGATACTAAAAATAATAACATATTTAAAGTGAATGGTCACAGGCTTAAACCATACTTTTGAGGTGACCAACTTAAATTGAACGATCTTATGATGTTGGGTCAACCAGAATAAGCACTGATTACTGATACACCTAAAATATATAGTATTTTTATACACTTTTTTATACTTATTTTTTAGATATTGCGCTTTAATGGAAGGTATTTGTGTATTTTTCCTTCAGGTACAAGTAAAAAGTTGAAAAATGCTAAATGGTGTGAAAAAGGATCAATTATAGAGTAATAATGCAAAAATGGTGCAAAATATTTTGGAGCCTAAGCGCTAGAACCGGCACTTAAGCGTCGGGGAAACAGAGAAGGTCGTGCCTAAACACTAGAGGCTCCTCGCTTAAGCACCAGTGACAATTACTTGATGGGTTAATTCATTTTGAAAAATTTTTAAGGGGCATTTGAGGCACCTATTGGCTAAAATGGGTGGTTATAACAACCAAAAAAGTTAATATAATTAAAAGACTTGTGAAAGGAGGCATCTCTTGCTAAATAAATCAAATCAGAACACATTTTGAAGAGATACCAAGGCACCTCTTGGAAAATTATAAAAGAAGGAGGTTGAGACTTTTAGAAGATTCCTGAAAAGTTCTTGAAGAAGTTCGTGGAGAAGCTTTTGGAGAAAATTTTAGGCACCACAAATTTGTTTTTTCTTTTGTTTTTAGTTTTATTTTGAGAGTTAAGAGTGTTGTAAGAGAGAAGAGATTCAAAGGAACTTCAAGAGTTTGGTGGAGGATTTGAGATAAGTTTTAATCTTTTTTTTAAACTACTTTTTGTTTTAATCAAGACTTCATATTGGTTTGACAATGATTTCAACTTTTAAACTAAAGTGTGGTTTTGTTTCTCCATGGATTATGAGTAGTTTTATTAATCCTTCTCCTTAAAATGATAAGTAATTAAAGTGTTGGATGGAAGTTGTGGAGAGTATTAATCTTTAATGTTGGAAGAAGTTGTGATGAATTAATTCCACACACTTCATTTGCTTCTTGATCTGGCCCATCTAGATGTTAAAATTTGATGTAAGAACATGTAAGAACCAGGATGATATTGTCTCAGTCAATAATTGGAAATAGTCACATAAGAATTTATGAATGAGAATGTAGTTCATATGATTGAGTACAAATAAATAGGAAAATAATCTTTAAAGGGTGTAAAGTTATAAGACTTTAGAGTGATAGGCTAAAACCCCTAATTTGGCTTATTGTTTTAGGTTTTGATACGAGATTTTAGCCCCCAGGTGGAGGGAACTAATGTGAGAGCTAATATCTTCCCTACCTAACCGGTCTTCAAAACTATTCAAACTTTAAATTAACCAACGTTCTTTATGAGACTGTAAGTTTTTATTTCATTTTCAAACATAAAAATACCAAAAAGAGTTTAAATTTCATTCCTGTGATAAAAACTATAATTTAAGTATTTGTCTTTCTAAAGTAGAAAGTTTGTTACTTTAATTATCGCATACTGTGAACAATCCATTAAATTCCGGGCTTAATAAAAAAATCCTATATTAATTGATAATGATATGTATGCTTGTGTAATATCCCAATATATATTAAGTTAAAAATTTTACCTCTTATTTTCTCCAGAATCAATTTTTTAGTATTGTTGCAAAGTAAGAAAAGATAAGTGAAAAATATAATCAGATAAATTGTTATGAGGTTGCTTATAAACAGCCAGGATCTATTACGTCGGGCTGACGATGTAAAACAAAGCGCTCTGTGGGCGGTAACCCATAGTTATCTGAGTGCTTGTTTTGAACGTTATGTTGTTGTGTCTAATTTTGAAAATTTTTGTAGTGCTTGGAATATATAATTATTTAGTGATTATTTTAAGACCTTAAAAGATGACTTAGACAATGTTAGAACGAGTATTTGGACGTTAAGTTGACATGTGCTAAATTGAGCACTCGCGCTTAAGCACCAATATCTGGCTCTTAAGCGGGGTGGTTAAAAACATGTGTGAATTTTAGTTTCTAGAAGTTTTAACCATGATTTGGTTGGATTTAACGTGGGATAGCAGTTCTAGAATGTTGTTAGAAGTTATAAGGGAGTTTCAAGCCTATAAATAGAGGAGTTACGTAAGGATTTTTACCACACGTCCATTTACCCCTAAAGTCTAAGTAAGAAGAGAGAGAATTTGGAAAGATGTCAGCTTGGGAGAGTGAATTGAAGAAAAAGGAGGAATTAATGGGAAATAAATTCATTAGTCAAAGTGCGCAAGAGTTATACAACGACTTCCTAGCCGTTACTATTTAAGGAATAATAGAGAAAATCGCCAAAATTGGGGTTGACATGAGTTTAATTGAAGTGATAGTGATGGAAGTTAATGCACATTTGGATCATATGGGATGACAACTTAAGATGTAGTTTAGCTATACTAGTTTAATAGAAGAAGCAGGCAAGGTTATATATTTAATGAACAAATGGATTGAAGAAGATTCAACCTGAGTTATTAATCACCGTCTGTTTTATCATATTTACATTCCAAATGTTGAAGGAGTGACTAATGATAGGCCAGGATTTGTTCTACTAAATATAGAGTGGAATTAAGTTCTTTTTTTAGTGTTTGTGTGTTTAGTGTTTCTTTATTAATATTAAGTGTGTTTAGTGTTTTTTTAATTATAAGATTATCTAGTGTTTGTGTTAGAAATTTTCTCATCCAAGACTATTTGGATTGAGAATTTAAGTATTGAAAATATTTGTAATTGTTCGTGAATGAATATAAGTGTTTTTTTGTGTGAAATTTTGTGTTATTTAGTTTTGAATCGAATTAGTTAAGATTGGTGAATCTTTAGAAAGAGGTGAGTTGAAAGGGAAGAAAATAGTTATTAAACAGTATGAGATCTTGTAAGATTGGTTGACTTAGGCGTGAAGTGCATTCTACATTAAAAAAATCATTAAAATTTGAGCATTGGCACCTAAGCACTGAACAATTTGCACTTAAGCACCGATTCACGTAAACTGGTTCGCGAAGGTTTAAAGTGACAAATCAGTCCAAAAATCTCCATTTTTGCACCTCGACTCTGTCCCCTTCCTCTAGTATTCGCAATTTTGAAGTTAATTCAAACCCTATTTGGAAGATTTCTTGAATAGTATTGCTAGAAGTGAAGCTCTTACCTCAAGGATATCAAATCTAGCAATACTTTCCCCGAGGCTGAAGAAGAAGGAGTCATGGTTAGAGGATGTGAGGTAATAAATCAGTTTTATCATTTACCCCTGAGCACTTTATGTTTTTATTCAAACTATATTCCAAATGAGGAGGAGTTAGACGAGATCATTTTATCATTGATTGGAGGAAAATGATTAGGGAAAATTACCAATGAAAGGAGAGACAACATCCTCACTTGAAAGTTAGATGCCACCGTAAAGGCATGTCACTATTTCATTTCTACTCGTCTTCTGCCTACCAATCATCTTAGTGAAGTCACCCATGATCGAGCAACTTTGAACTATTGTATTCATCTGTTCAAGCCCATCGACATTGGAGCTTTACTTTATAATGTCATTATCAGTTCTGTCGTTGCTCCTACTTCTACATTTTTGAAATTAGCATCCTTGATCTTTTCATCATGCGAGTAGGCTAGGGTTAAATTTGATAGTTGGGAGAAGATATTGCAGCCACTCAAGCCTATTACTAGTGTGAATGTTAAGTCTTATTCATAGCATTCAATTTTTAGCTCAAGAGGTGGATTTTTTAGTAGTTTAACTGCTTTGACATCTCGAGCTTCTACTTTACGTGCTTCTACATCATAGGGTCAGACTTCTGAATCTGATTCTCAGTCACAAGTAATGCAAAGGATTTTGAACAAGGTCATTTATACCACTAAAAAAGTTTTGAATTTAGATAATTTTGCAGAACATATATATATATCTATATATATATATATATGAAAAGACATAGTGATTATGGGAAAGAATACAACTCATCTATGGAAAGCCTCATGAAGGGTAGCCAGAGTGTAGTTTTCCCTCAGTATCCAAGATATCCTCCATATGAGTCTGCCACTACTTTGTATAGTGATGAGAGTGATGCAGAGGAAGAAGATGATTGGACTGGTTCTGAAGTTTAGCTTAGTTTTTTTTTTATGTATTGTTGTGAACTGTTTGTGGTGCAGTTATACTCTACTTTTGTTGTGTTTTATGCTGTATTTGCTTAGACTGTTAGTTTAGTTTGTGTTTTATCTTGACAGACACTGCTGTAATGTATTTTTTTTTGT
The DNA here is from genome assembly GCA_003013225.1 of Phalaenopsis aphrodite. Taxonomy (NCBI): domain Eukaryota; kingdom Viridiplantae; phylum Streptophyta; class Magnoliopsida; order Asparagales; family Orchidaceae; genus Phalaenopsis; species Phalaenopsis aphrodite. The sequence goes on along the minus strand of NEWO01000513.1, from coordinate 287,370 downwards.
GGTAGTATTTGTGTTAACTGTGTTGTTTAGTATTTTTAGTTAGTTTGTATTGAACTTAATTCTGATATTAGGAAGGTTTAAAATATTGCTAACTTTTACTTAAAAACATCATTTTTAAAATTTTTAATTTACTACTAGATATTTTGCAGTTGTGTGTATTTGTTAGTGTGTTTGTTTGCTTTTGTGTTTTATACACTGCATAGAAGTCTAATGAATCTCTATTCTTAAGTAAGTTAAAATTTGATCAAATTAATTTTTACTTCTCTTTTTAATTTTTGTACTTGTATATTTAGGATGTAAAATTTCTTGTTAGCATGTGTTTTTAGTTTTTCATTCATGCCTATTTATATATGATGCAAAAATATTTTATTCTATCAAAAAATTAAGTTTGAGGGGAGGATAAAAACTTTTCTAATGACTTGAAATTTTTTTGTTCTCAAATGTATTTCAAATAAAATTGATTTTGATTTGAAGAAAAATTATCATGTATACGAAGTTATATTAGGGAAGTAAAATTTTGAGTATAGAAATGAGTAAGAGAATTTAGATAAATTTATAGTAATGAATAAAAACTTAAAGTTAAATTGTTTTTAGAGTGGAAATGATAAATATTGTGTAATTACCTTTATGTGGAGAAATTTTGTTTTTTTGAATTATATAGAAGAGATATATTATTATTTTCAAAACTTAAATTTCTTTTATTGAATGTAATTTTCCAAAACTATTATTATGTTTTTAAGTGAAGGAAATATATCAACTCTTTGCTTTAGGGATAGAAGAGTGGAATTCAAAATCATTAAAAGCCTATATAGATTTTGTAATCCTTGCCAAAGAAAAAGAAAAGAAAAGAAAAAAAGAAAAGAAAAATAAAAAAAAGAAAAGATAAAGAAAAGAAATAAAAAATTGAAAAAGGGAGGAGAAGCTTGAGGATTAGTGCCTAATCAAAAATTGGTTCTACATCTGATCTTCTTAAAGTATAAGACTTGAGAAATTCTTAAAGGATATAATATAGTAAGTAAAATTATGCTTAATAAAAGTATTTAAGTGGAGAATATAGAAAGCCTAAACTCTATATTAGGAAAATTTACAATATTTGTGAGTTAGATAGAAACTCATATTTTCAGACTTATTTACATTAAGAATTTCTAAACTCTATGTTGGTCTCATTCACTAATATTTTTTCTAAATTGGACTATTATATTTCTACATCATAAACTCATAAAGAAAATCATATACATCATCTACTTATTTAGTTTTTAAAGATTGAAGTGTGTCTTAAGGACAAGTAACATTTTAAGTTTGGGGGATTTGGATACACCTAAAAAATATAGTCTTTAGATACACATTTTTATATCTATTTTTGAGATATTATGCTTTAATGAAAGGTATTTGTGTGTTTTTCTTTCAGGTACAATCAAATGGATAAAAAATGATAAAAGGGGTGAAAAAGGATCAAATTTGGAGCAAAAATAAAGAAGGTGCAAAAATGAACTGAGGCGCCTTAGTGTTCAGGACTGGCACTTACATGCCAGTTATTTAGAGAGAGTTGCACTTAAGTGCCAAGTACCTTGTGCTTAAGCGCCACAAGTAGTTATTAGTTGATTCAATGAATTTGGATAAATTTTTGAAGAGATGTTATGAAAACCTAGAAAATAGTTAATGGACATAAAATTCATCCAATTGGCTTTTGAAAGGAGGAAACTTCTACATGATTCATTTAATGGAGACACATTTTGAAGAGAATCCAAGACACCTCTTGCATTTTTAAAAGAGAAGACTTGGATCATCAAAGGAAGAGGCCAATCCACATCCAACATCCATCATTCATCCAGTAACTACCACCACCATCACTGGCCACTTTTGTTTCTATTTTGAGTTTTAGTTTGTATTGTGAGTGAAGGAAGAGAATTCAAAGGAAATTCAAGATATTTGGTGGAGAAGATTTTGAGATAAGTTTTTATCTTTCTGACTACATTTGGTTTTAATTTAGATTTCTTTTTTGTGTGCATGATTTCTACTTTTAAACTCAATTGTGGTTGTGTTTTCTCCAAGAATTATGTGTAGTTTTCTTTATCTTTTTCCTTAAAATGATAAGTTATTAAGTACTGAGTACAAAATTGTGCGAAGTAAGAAACTTTAATGTTGGAAGAAGTTGTGATGATTTTAAACATTGTACTTCATTTACTTTTATATTTGGCCAATTAAGATGTTATTACATGTTGTGAAAACATGTAAGATCTGAGATGGTATTCTATTAGTCAAAAACTGGTAAGAATCACATTTGATTTCATGGGTGAGAATGTAATTCATGAGGGTTGAGTGTAAATAAATAGGGAAATAAACTTTCAAGGGTGTAGATTTAGAGGACTTTAGAGTGATAGGCTAAAGCCCATAATTTGATTTATAATTTTGGTTTTGATACGAGATGTTAGTCCCTAGGTAGAGAGAGAAGAGGAAACTCTAGATTGAGAGCTAGTATCTTCTCTACCTAACCAGTGTTTACGACTATTCAAACTATAGATTACCTAATGTTCTTTATATCATCTCTAGTAAGGGTAAATAATATTATTGCTCTTATTTGACACAACACAATTAAATTTCCCCATAGCATAATTTTTTATACTTGTTACTGATTCATGATAAGGAAAAAAAAATTATTTATATTGCTTTTATCTTATAAGTACTTAGTTAAGTTAATTAGTTGCTTACTTTATTTTAAATTATAAAAAATTTACAAAAATAATTGAACTTTTATTCCTATTTTAGCATCTAGAGTTTAAGTAAGAATATTTTGCTAAGCAGAATTTTATTATCTAATTTCTTTTGTTTTGTTATGTTGCATATTGTATTTATCCCCGTGAGTTCGATATTTGAGTCTTAATCAAAAAGTCCTATATTACTTGATAACGATACGTATACTTGCGTAGTAACCCATATTTAAATATTATAACTTTATTCTTATTTGCATCAAAATAAGGAATTTACCTAGCTTTTGCTTTGTATTAAATTTTTGGCTTTGTTGAAAAGAAAGAATTAGTATTAAGGAAATTAAGCATATAATCACATACATCGCAATTAACATATATACAGAAAGTCTATATCAGTTCTCTAGCCTGTCCTTTGCAAAGTTATAATAGCAGCCACCCTAAATAGTCATTCTGCCCTTTCCACGCATCCATTTCTGTGGCTCGAAATATGTCTTCTTCTTAAATAGCTGAGATTGACCACTGTCTCTTAGATCAAATACACAGTCAATGATTTTATTCTCATCTATTTCTAAAAATACACCAGTGTGTAGTTCGAGTCCTTCCAAGATGTTAACATACTTTCTTGAATTTCCTCATAATACTCAAATTCTCGTTTTCGGGCCTTGCGTATCTTTTCCATCTCTGATCTGGTAATTTTCTGCAAATGTCAAGGCTACTCCTCTGACTGAGTTCTAAAGCAATCCATGGTTGTTGCGGCTCTGCAAATTGTGGTAAATACGACTTTATATTTGGATGCTCTGTACTTCTGAAGATCATGGAAGCAGTTGTGTACTCTTCAAATGTCCTGTAATGCTCCAAGTGGAGAATTTTACACTTTGAACACTCTATTAATGCTCCTACTGATGGTTTCTGTCTTGGGATTTCTTCATTGCACATCGAACATCCTGCACAAAGTTTATCGGGGATCCCCAATGGCGTAGACTCTGTAACAAAATTTGGCCCACTCTCTATGGAAGTCTCCCTCAAAGTCAGATAATATACCTCTTCCTCATGAATCAGATTGAGCTTTGCGGTTGCTTCTCTAGCAAATCTTCTTTCCAATCTCTTCAAAGCTCTTTTTATTTGTTATTGGAATTTTTGCATAGTGTCCTTCTTAACGACACATCTAGGACTCTCTCGGTAGAAGTACCAACTAAGTTTGTTGTGATCATCACGATCATGGATTATAGGTGGCTGCCCCTTTCCATTAGGTCTTATGTATCTGAAACTTTTTCTAACTTCTTCTTTTTCAACATAGAGTCTTCTTCAGTGTTGATTTTTAAGCAATGATTGTGTCCCTTCTGTTTCTCAGCAGCTGATTATATTCATCAGGTGGCCCTCATAGTCCACGTTCACCTGGAAATAATATAAATCAAAATTTATAATGCCACCCTATGTTGCCTTCTCTTTGTCAAGTGCGAGATTCAAACTGTCATTAGAAGAAATGATCAGGCTTTGTCCTGACATTTTCCTACAAAAAATAGGAAATCATCAGCGCACTGAAATTCAAAGCAAACAAGAACAATAGTAAATATTATTAAGTGGATTTTAAGTTAGACATGCGCAAGTATTTTATTTAATTTAACATTGCGAAGTACAAAAATTAAATGGGAAACTCAGATGTACAAATTCAAATTTTATTTTATTAAAATTAATTTTTGTTACAAATCGTTGGACCCAATCACAGACATTGGCAGCATAGCTATTCTCAAAACATGTATCACTTTTAAATTTGACTTGAAGAAAATCAGGTTGAGTAATATTTTTTTAAGTATGTTTTTTTATCAAAACCATGAGCTTCTCGCCCTCGGAATTCACTAGTTGGTAAGATCATCCTCAATAGACCTTTTCCACCAAAAATGGTCCCTCTCAAGTAGGCTCAAACGTTCCACCTATCTTGTGATGTGCAAGAATAAGCCTTCTGAGGATAAGTATGAGATCATCAACCTTTAACTTCTTTGGGTAGATCAATTTATGGTGGGTCTGCACCATCTTTTTCTGGTAAAGCTCCAAACTATGTTGTTCTTATAACCACTTTCCTTCAACATTCTCCAATTCTACAAGTCAGAACTAGGCATTGTCTTCTATAGTAATCTGGTTAGCAACGAAAATCCTAAGAGATGGTAGTTGTGCCTTCAACAGAAGTATTGCATCGCACCCACACAGCCGCATATGGTGTACACTGAGTAGGATTTTTAAACGTTGTCTAGTAGGCCAACAAAACTTCTAGCAATTTCTTAAGCCAACCTCTCTTATTATCATCCAAAGTTTTCTTTAAAATTTGCATGAGTGTCTTATTTAAAGCTTCAGCTAGGCCATTTGCTTTAGGATAGTAGATCGTAAAGTATCTCTAATCTATCCCATGCATCCGAAGAAATTGTTCATCTTGGTGATCTCGAGGGTTGAACTATTGTCTAAAATAACTCTATGCGGCACACCAAAATTGTAGTCGGTATGATTTCTGAAGAATTGGAGAACATGCTATGTTGTAACCTCTTGTAACGACACTCCTTCTACCTACTTGGAGAAGTAATCCTTAGCTGCAAGGACAAATCTTTGTCCTTTCAAAAAGGGAGGGTCTATAGGTCCGACTATTTACGTAACCCAACACTCAAATGTCAATGATGCCACCATCGGATGTAGCACATTCGGGGGTTGGTGCAAGACCACTTCATGCACCTAGCACTGGTGAAATTTATTAGCAATTTTCATATAATCTACCTACATTGCTGGACAGTAATACCCGAGTCTCTTAATCTTCATCTTCATCTTTGGGCTTGACTGGTGAGCACCACACAATCCAGTGTGTACTTCTTTATAATACCTTGTGCTTCTACTCTGCTCAGGCATCTCAACCACATATGATTCATAACCTTCTGTAGAAAACATCACCCATCAAAGAATATGATAGAGCTCTTCTCACGATTTGATACATTGTTGGTAGCCCTCCAATTTGTAAATAATGTTTTAATGAGTTGCGCTAATCTTTGTTATCATCAGTCACTGCAGTTACTATCTTTTCCTTTCCAAGCTTGCGTAAGCTGTTGCGGTTGATTCACCACAGAACTTGACTTCTTTGTACTGTAATATCAATGGAATACTTTGGTGGACCTGCCGATTCTTTAGCAAGGTTAGCTAAAGCTTGGTCATGGGCTTTATCCCCCAAAGGAATCCTGTACAGTGTCACATTGATAATCTATTCTAATAACTTCATTATGTACTAATTATATTATGTTAATCATGGTTTCATAATCTTGTACTGTCTGACAAATTATTGAATTACGAGTTTTGAATCACTGTAGAGGCAATGTCTGTTATGTACATTGATTTTGGCAATTCTAGTCCTGTGAATTACTCTTCTTCATTGTTGGTACATGACTCTGTCAAGTGGTAAGAAAACCTTAACCTTCTCAGATTTTCTATAACAAAAATCAATCTCATCCCTGCTTTTTTTTGTATGTCTGTTTGTAATTCTTTACCTTTTCTAGCTAACAAAACTCCACAAAA
>NEWO01000513.1:246016-257426 GCA_003013225.1 Phalaenopsis aphrodite | reverse complement strand
AAGTTTATTGGATGAATTTGTGGAACAAAGTAAAATAAGTTCAGCTGCCCTTCAAAATATCCAAAAGATTCTAAAAGTTTTCAGAGAATAACCCTAAACAAGTTTTTATAACCCTTTGAAATGTTTCGAGTTCATTTAAACTTATTATATTGTTCAATTAATCATTTACAGTTAAATTAAATTTCAATGAATTGATTTATTCTGTGCTCAATGAACCTCAATATTTTAATCATCCCATGAGTGGTCTACTTAGACATTCACTCAATGTTTTATTTAAGAGATATGTAAGTGGATGCCTTGAAGGCAAGCTGAAGTCATTAAAGATCTTGTACCCATCATTAAAATAGGGCTCGTAGTGTTTAAGGATATTCATTAATTAATCATGTTCCTCTTTTCTAAACCTCATTAAACAAGTTTAAAGATCAAGCCTAGCTCACTACTAAGCCCTTAAATCTAATTTCAGGGTAAATTTACAGTAATTAAAATGTTAAATTAAGTGAAACTCAATTCTCATTGAAGGATCTCACTTATCATTTCATAACTAATTATGGGCTTCAAATGAGCAATTTATTATCTTCCTAGCTTAAGCCCACTACCTTAGGATTATCCAATTAAATTGACTTCAAAGTCCTAATAATTTATAAAGTTACAATTTTACCCTTATTTTGAAAAGGTGATAAGTTGGTTTCAATCTCTTAAACCCTAATGGTTCAGACATCCAAAAGAGTTTATTATGATAAAAATTACCCATTTGGCTTTTAATTTGACCTAAAAATTAAGTAGGGCATCAAAATTCCAAAATTACAATTTACCTCTAGAGCTCTCCACTTCATAACTCATTAAATTGAAATCAAATGACTTTGAAATTATTACGGTACCCCACTCAAGGGTCAATTAAAATATCAAAAGAGAAATTATGATTTTTTTCTTTTTATTTAATTTATATAATTATTTTTATTAAAAAGATAAGGATTTTTCAATATTAATTTATTTAATAAATCGTGATAAAGCTTGATCTTTCACTTTGAGAAATAAGAGGATCAAACCATTTCTTCTGACTCTTTTTCAAATTTGATAAATGTTGGTTGATCATATATTTCATTGTAGTTATATGATTCATAGTACCATTTCATATTTGATCCCTTTGAATTCCATATTCGAAGCTGTGATTGGATCTATTCATTAAAAAGAATCGATTCGATACATTTCTTAATCCTTATGAAAATTATTGGAGGTTTACCTATGTTAGACTACAACTTGGACCAAATTCTATGATTTTTTAAAGTATGCTTTTTATTGTTATAATTATTAATGATTTTAGTGATTAATTAAATAGAAAATAAAATTTAATTTCAAAAATTACTTTTGTATTTTATTAAAACTCCCTAAGTCTAGAGAACTTATAGAAACAAGCTTTTCATTTTTTATGAATTTTAATTTATTCATTATTATTATTTTAATGAAATAATAAGAAAAAAATACATATTTAGCATTTAGAAATACATTAAAAAATAGGAAAATAAGGAAAAAATATTTTAAAGGGTTCCAAATGATCAGAGAACAATTAGGAACACTTTGGTGCAATTTTATATTTTGTGATTTTTTATTATTTTTAAATACTTTTAATTTAAAAATTAGCTCAAAAATAAATTATTTATTTTAATATCAATTTTATTATTTTAAGTGTCCCTTATCTCAAGGAACGCTTGAAATCTCTTTTCATAATTTTCTTCATTATATGTTATTTATTATAATTATTTTATTGCAAAAACCTCCTTTTACTTGAAAAATGGACTTTCATATGAAATATATTTCAATTAGGTTTCAAATTTTTAAACAAGGTTCAAATAATCATTATTTATAGTGTGAAACAATTTTTACATTTTTTTTTAATTATGTTGTATTTATTTAAATTTTTATGAGTTATAATGATTTAAATAGCTATAATAATGTACATAGCAATTTAAACTCAATTTAAAATTTTCCTATAGTCCTCTGACCACAGGGAACCTACTAATATAAGTCCCTTATTTTTTTGTATTTTTATTTTAATTTATATAATTATTTTAATCAAAACTAGGCAACAAGATTTGAAAGTTAGTGCTTTTAGTGTTAGATGCATTTTCACACTTTCAAAAAATCAGAGAACATCTCTAACCATATGCAAAATAAACTCTCCAAATTTCAAGAAAAGATGAACAATATTTAATTAGATATAATTAAATTTCTCTCTAGAGTTTTTAATTATATAAAAATAAAATATATGACAAATAATTTTTATTTTTGGTTCATAATTTTCCCCTCTTTCTACTGAGCAACAAGATATATATATATATATTTTTTATGATTTTTCTGCACTAAATTATGAATTTTTAAAGTTTCAGTGTTAAATAAATCAAAAGGCCATATTTTTCTACTTATTCACGAGGCGGCCCGCTCATCCTTGGCGGCTCCGGAACTCCACGCGACGCACTCTCATTTGATGCCGCTTTTTGTGTCAACTACCACATGGCGCACGCTCTATTAACCATTCTCCCATCTGACTCTGTCTCTGTCGTTTAATCAATACACATGTGAATAGACGATATCCGTTCATTGTCCCCATTAGACCTAACCCAAGATTCGTCCACACTAAAACACTGAGATCTCACTTAATACTCAACAAAATCACATCGGTTTTGTTCCTATAGCTTCATCTAATGAAGAGAAACCTATCTATATGGTCACATATGTATGAAATACAAGTTTACTTCACACTTATTGAAATTAAAGCTAAAATTAGGGATTTTGAAATATACCTTTGCCCAAAAGATGAGGTCTTGATTTAGTGCTTGTGGAAGGTTTCTTGTAGTCCAAAAAACCTCTTAAAAGTGTCACCTTATTTTTGTATAAGGTCTTTGTATAACTTTGACCAACAGGTGGTGCGACTTTGGTATAGGAGTGGGTTAGAGTGCTCGGAAGAGTGGGGTTTTGATGGAGAACTTCCTCTTTTGGACTTATGAAGCTTTAAGAAGGTTTAATTTAAAGTTTGATGATGGTTTTGTGGAGTGGCAGATAAAGACCCTAGATTTGGGTGATTACACTGAGCTTGGACAATGGATTTCAGTGGCTAAAAATTGTGGTATTGAACTCACGAAGGGTGGAAAAAGCTCTATTAACAATTTGGAAGGCTCTCCCCAAGAAATTGGAAATTCTCTCTTTTTGGTCGTGATATGGGAGGTTTAAATAGTCATGGCCATGGTGGCCATCAGGGCAATCCATTGGCTGGAAAATGGTACTTATGTGGAAGGCTGAGCAGTGCAATTAGCCAATTGTAATGGGACACATTGAATGGGTGCATATTAGTTTTGTTCCATAGGGAGAGATTCTTGGTTTTCAGTTTTCAGGCCACTAGGCCAACCGGCCAGGCTAGGGGAGGTGACTAGCATAGTCAATGAGCCAACGAGAAGCTTAATTGTGTTTAGGATGGAGGTTTAATTAAGTGATGAAAATAATGAGTCATGTGGCCAAAAAATGGGAAGGAATCCCACAGCTCATGGGACCCTTGGTCCATGGATCTAGGTTGGTCTTTAGTTTTCAAATGACAGTTGTGGTTGTCTAAGTTGGGCAAGACCAAGTGGCTCCAAGTGGCTTTAGGGTTTGGGTTCAAAATCTCGGATTTAGCTTGGATTTGGGTTTCAACTTGGGTAGAGTTTGGATTTTTCCCAATTTATTGGCCAATTTGATGTAGAAAATTTTCAAGAAGCATCGAGAAGTCAAATGGGTTGAAATGGAGAGGCTATGGGGTTCAATTTGGTGAGATTTGGATTTTTTGACAAAATTGGGGAATTTTGTTTGAATAAACTTTTAGGCTAGGCCTGAGTTCGTTTTTAGGCCAACTAAGGGTTCAATTTTGTCCAGAGGATTGATATGAAGAGTTTAGGAAGTGAATTTGGTGAAATTCAATGGGTTAAGGAGTTTAATTTGGTGGAATTTTTCCTTGAGTTCAATTTGCGGCATTTGGAATAGGCTTGAGATTTGGCCTAGAAATTAGGCTTAATTGAGCTAGAATTTGGTTTCAATTGGGCTTAGACGTGATAAAACTTGATTTTTAGTTAAAATTGGGAAAGTTCGAAATCAATTTGGTGGAAATTGGGTTGAATTTAGCGACTTTGGGCACTTAGGGGTAAAATTAGGATTTTGGTCAAAATTGGTCAATTTGGTCAAATTGGGCCCAATGAGTGACTAAGATTGGTTTTGGGGGTGTTTGGAATGATTTGGGATGTTTTGGAAATTTTTGAGCCATGAAGGGAATTTTGGTAATTTTGGTGAAGTTAGGGGTAATTTTAGAAATTTTGGGGTGTTTTGGGCAATTTGGATGGTTTGAAATGGTTAGGATGATTTTTGGATAAAACTTAAGGATTTTGGGAATTTTGAGAAATTTAGTGCTCCATGGTTATTTTGGTAAGTATGGAAAAGTTTGGGGATAAAAAGCCAAAATTGGGAATTCAGGCAAAGTTTGGTGGCTAATCTCAAAATTAACCTTATTGTGCCATGAGACCAAGGTAATCCCACTCTTGTATCCTACATGTGTTGGTCCTAGCCATTCTGGCCAAAGCTTAAGGGTTTGGGGGACCATCCACATCCATTTCGAAGAAGAGTAGGGGATCAGACAAAGCATATTTGGTTTTAGGGTGTTAGGTTGTGAGTGAAAGTGAGAGGTCCAATTATTTGTGTGTAAGATTGACCAAGGCCACACCACCCAGGGCTAAACTTAAGGCCACATAGTCTTATAGAGACTCCTCTTGAGCTCCCCCATGTTTGTTTCATCCTACGAAGTGCTAGAGGTTAGAACCCAACGTTTGGAACTCTAAGAAGAGCAAAAAGGTGTTTATAATTTCTAATGGGTATGGTTCCATTACTCCTTTAGGATAGTCAATAGTAAAGTCATATAGCTAGATCCTACGCTTCTAAGGAAGGAAGACTAGGCCTCCACAAAAAGTGAGGTCAACAGTTGACTTGAATAAGGTGACACTTGGTGGCTCTTTTAGTTAGTGTACATAATTTGTCTTTTAGTGTTTTTTCTATGTTTAGTTTAAATTAACTAACCTTTGGTTATGTTGTTTTCCCATGGGTTGGTCAAATGGTTCTTGGGGTCTTTTTAGGGACAAAAGGGTTATAGGTTGTGGGCCTTTCAAGGTTTGGGCTAGGCGCCATTGATAGTTGGGCTTAGCCTTACGTAACTAGACCATTAGGGTTTTACGGTTAGCTTAAGTAGTTAATTAGTTTATTTAGTAGTTTTATCTTATCAATTTAATTTAACTTAGGGCTTAGCAGTGTGGTTTTAATTTTGCTGCCTTCAAGTTGATTTTAGTTTAACCATGGATTTCAATGGGTTTGGCAATTTATAATTGATTGACCACGTAGAATTGTCTTGGGATAATTCTAATTTTAATTGAATTTATGATAGGTTTGATAATTTTAGTGTTAGGATTATTTAAATGTGGTAATTTTTGTTTTAATTTTAAGGTTGTTTTAATTTCTAGTGATGGCATTAGGTAGGATTTAACCCAACTTTGGTGGTCTAATTCTCTTTTAATTTAAATTTTGATGTTATGATTTTTTTTTAGTTTATGGTTTTAGTATAAAGGGTAAAACCTTTTCTAGTCTAGAGCTTTCCTCATGCCTAATGTGCTTCTTCTAGATCAAAGAGGGCTTTAGGGGTGGTTAGTGTGTCATCATAAGGATTCCTAAGACTATAGGCTCTATGGGCAGCCTAAGGCTATGTCCATCTATAAGAGTTTAACTTAAGACTATTGTTTTTACACTCCTCAAGTATCTTATAGATGTCGGGTGTCGAAACTTCCTACAGGGCATTATTAATTTTTACTCGCCCTCACCAAGTTTGTCATGGCTGAGTTACGATTGTTTTTATGCCCCTCGTGGAGTTTGTCATTGATGGGTGTTTATCATGTTAGGCATAGGATGATTATTTTTATGCCTCTCACGGAGCTTGTCATTACTTGATGTCAAAAATTCCTATAGGCCATTATCAATTGTTAAACACCATTCGCAGAGCTTGTCTCTACCAAGTGATAATTGTTTTACAACCCTGACGGAGCTTGTGGTTCCTAGGTGACAATTATTTTTACACCCCTTGTACAGCTTATTGCTACTAGGTGTTATGTTGTCATATTGTTTGATGATTCAATCCCGCAGCATAAAATTCTTGGAGTCACTTTTTCTTTTAATTCTTTTCTTAATTTTTGTGGGCGATGCATTTTAATCCCAAACAATGTAAATAAAAAAAGGGATAGGGAAATATCTCATTTATATGCAAAATAATACAAAGATGCATCATGTTCTCAATAATTTTCAAGTAAAGAAGGTGTGCAGGTTATCGTTGTACCAAGTTTGAGGGATTTCATTTCCTGCAAAAGTTTTGATCTTCTATGCTCCAAATTTGAACTTTGGGTGGATGATGCATGGATCAATCTTGGTCTGATTTAACTTCTTGAAGGCTTGTTGTCTTATCGCAGGATTGCCTTTTTCAATTCCAAGTCTCTAGGAACATACATGTCTTTGTGAACATTCTTATAAAAGTATTTTGTTGTCCTTAATCTGACTTCTTCTTGTTGAAGAGCTATCTTGGCTCAATTTTCCTCAATTAGTTTCAGTATCCCTTCGTTGTATATTTCATGCCACTCCTCAAAATTATCTTCATTGAAGGTCATGGTGGTGAGTACCCCCTAGCTGTAATTGTTTTATTTACCTAGTAACATAACCACCATTCCGTAGCAATGCATAAAGGGAGTTTGACCAGTGGATGAGGTCAGTGTTATTCAAATTCACCATAGTTCTGATGGGATTAGTTCTACCAGGTTTACCTTTGCTTCTTCCACTTTTTTCCTTAGTAGGTTCAGGATGATCTTGTTAGTAACCTCCTCTTGTCCGTTAGTTTGAAGATGGTGTACATAAGAAAACTAGAGGAAGATTCCCTAGGTTTTATAGAAATCTTCGACCATTTTTTCGGTGTACTGAGTTGCGTTGTTTGTGATTATGACAAGATGTAGTCTGTATTTACAAGTCAAGTCCATCTATTTTAAAATTTGAACCACTATCATCGTTATGTGAGTAAGGGGTTTTATTTCTATTCCTTTACAGAAATAGACAACAGCTACCAACAGAAACTTGCACTATCCATTTGATGGGGGAAAAGGACCAAGGATGTTGAGTTCCCACACAACTGAGGGATAAGGGTTGATTAAAGAATGGACTCTTAGTTCCAGTTGCTAATTTCAGGGGCCCTATTTTTGATATTATATAAAACTGTGTGAATACTATTCCTTGTTATAAGAAGATTTAGAAAAAATACCCTGATCGATGGAACATATGGGCAAGTGTTTTCCCTTCTAAGTGACTCCCACACTCGCTGGTATGGATCTCTCAAAGGATCTCTTCTATCCTTTTTTCTATAATACACTTTAGGTACAAAGATTTGGTTGGCTTCTTGAATAACATTTTCTCGACCAATAAGTATTTGTTAGCTTTAAATTTGAACCTCCTCAAATTAACAGTCTCTTCACTGATTTCTCTGATCTCTAACTAATGATTGTATGGGTTGAGGCAGCTTTTTTTTTTACTTGGTTTGATTTTCATCTTCTACGGTTCTTTGATCATAAGGCAATTGAGTCTTTGGGGTCGCTTTTCTTCGAAGCCTAGACTTCTAGACAGAAGGTCAGTGATCTAGCTTTCTTCTTTTGGGACATGCTCCATTTTGAAGCTATCAAATTTTGTCGATCTCCACCTTTACCTTTTTTAGGTACCTTTCCATTATCTCATCCCTCCTTCAAATTCCCCATTGACCTGATTGAAGAGTAGCTATGAGTCATCCTTTATGTGTATGTTTAGGACTCTCATTCTCACTGCTGAGCGAGGAGCAGAGATCAAAGTTATTTTTTTCTTCTTGATTTTAAGTTAGTTGAAAATTTACCTCCATTGAGTGATAAATGTTTTATCCCGCTAGGTTGCATAAAAATACTCCTAGTCCAGCGTCTGATCGGCTAGAAGCACCATCCGTAAATAAAGTTCAAATGAATTGGTGGCCCTTATTACTATCCAAAAAACATAAGAAATATCAAATTAATTGTGTTTAATAGCCAATACTTGCAGTTATCCTTTGTGTTCAAGGCAAGTGAAGATAGGCTTTAGCGGATGATCAGTGATGACTTGTATGGGATATACTTGAAAATATGGTCGGAACCTGCGTGCAAAAAGTATCTAAGAAAAATTAAATTTATCCATTACTAGATTTCTGAGTTCTGCAGCTCACAAAACATCAATTGTGTAGTAAACTAAGTAATGTTTTTTGGCTTCTTTTCTGACTAAAATGGAGCAGATGATCAACGGGCCAATTCCCAAGCAAAGAGAAAGTTTTTCTTTTGGTATTGGGCCTTAAAGAAGAGCGGGGGAGGTGAGGGTTTTCTTGAGGTCTTAAAGGCTTTCTCACATTTGGAATTCATTCAAAGCACTTGTATTTTCTAACACCTTTAAAAAGTGGGTGCATTTTATGTCTCAACCGAGAACTGAACCTACTAAGTCCTGTTATTCAATTAATTTGCTTTTGTTTCTCCATGGTGTTTCTGGGTGTGGCATAGATATGAGTGCTTAGATTTTTATGATGTTAATTTTCATTCCTTCCGATGTTAGTAGGTATCCCAGGAACTTGCCTATCTAGGCTCCAAATGTAAACTTTATGGGCTTAACTTCATATTAAACTTTTTAAGTGTTTGAAAGGTTTCATTTAGATCATTTTTATATCGACTGGCTTTTAACTTACACATTATCAATGTACACCTCAATGTTTTTTTCTGTATGATTTGAATAAATTACATCCTTGAGGTATTGGTAGGTTTCTCCAACGTTTATTTGGTTACATGATTGTTTGTTCGTTAAAAAATTTTAATTAAAAATTATTATTATTAAAATATAATAATAATAATAATAATAATAATAAAAGCATTTTTGAGTGTGTGTTTTTATTTCTATTTGAACTTTTACTTTTTAAAGCATAGTTCAGGAGCTGCAAACTTTCACTCGAATGAATCAGAACAAGAGAGAACTATTAGGAGGGTTATGAATAAGAAAAGACTCCATGACTTTTTTGTAGAAATGGTGGATTAATAATATAATGAATATCCATTTTTGGTTTATAATTCTAGTTGCATTGATAGAGTAAACCCGAGAGGGCTTTAAATTTTCATGAAGTTGTTATGCTGACTATCTTAACTTCTCAGGTTGTAGATATTGTGAGAAAGCTAGATCAATAAATAGAAAGTTATTCTCAATAACCATCTTTTATTGAGGACAATTCATTTGGACAATTGATTAAGGATAACTCTTTTGAAATTAACCATGAGATACACAATCGCTGAGGTAACCCTTATTCTGATTATTACAACACAGGCTGGGACAATTATTTCAACTTTAACTAAAATAACAATTTTGGAGGAGGAAATCAATTTTTGGAAGATAATCAACTTAATCAAATATGTAATTAGAATAATCAAGGAAATTTTAACATTGGACTTTCTTTTCCTCATAGACCTAACTTCAACTCACAGAAAGAGGAGAAAAAGTTGTTGTTAGAAGAGGTTGTTATTCGAATGGAGAGTCAGCTAGAAAGTCAAGGGGATGTAATAAGGAATTTAAAAAAACCATCTAAAGCAGATTGTTAACTCAATTAACAATTATCCTCTAGAGATTTTACCTAGTGACCCTGAGATGAAAACTAACTAGAAGAATGGTGGGCAAGATAAAGCTCTCTAACAAAGAAGTGGAAGAGAATTGAATGATATGGTTCAAGAGAACCTTTAGTTGAGTAAAGAGGAAAAGGATATTGAAAGGCTAATGGAAGAAATTCCTAAAAAATTAAAAACACCTATTTAATCAACCAAGATAAATATAAAAAGACCACCTCCACCATTTCTTCAGTCCTAAGGGGAAGAATTAGAAGATAAATCAAGATAGAAGAGTAACCTAGTAGAATTTGATCTGAAATATGAATCATCTGGAGATAATCTGATAAAAAATTTATGAGAACTTGAATTTGCATATAGAGATCCATTTCATATAAATTTTAAGAATGATATTAATATGCAAATTGAAAAAATCATTAGAAGAATATTGGATCTTGAAAGAAACATGAGGAATAATGATCTAAATCAATCTAAAAGGAAAAAAGTTGAGAGAAAGAAAAATTTTGAGGGTTTAGTAGGAATCCAATGAACTGAAGTAGATTGGGTGACTGATTAGGGATGACTTAAATGGTATTTGATTCGAGAGGAATCCATTGTTAGGCTGGTGATGTTAAAATAAGAGTTTTGTGAGGGGCACCACATGATTATCTTAGTTGGTGTGATTGTTTATGATTTGTGANAGAAACATGAGGAATAATGATCTAAATCAATCTAAAAGGAAAAAAGTTGAGAGAAAGAAAAATTTTGAGGGTTTAGTAGGAATCCAATGAACTGAAATAGATTGGGTGACTGATTAGGGATTACTTAAATGGTATTTGATTCGAGAGGAATCCATTGTTAGGCTGGTGATGTTAAAATAAGAGTTTTGTGAGGGGCACCACATGATTATCTTAGTTGGTGTGATTGTTTATGATTTGTGACTGTTGTCAGGCTGATGACGTTAAATAAAGCGCTTTGTGGGAGGCAAGCCATAGTTATAAGTGTAGATTGATTTTGATTTTTTTATTGTTGTGATGTTTTTAAGGAAAAATGCTATGTTAAAAGTACTGTGTAATAATGATAGCTACAAGATGAGAAGAAGCACAAAACACTAATTTTAATGGTTAAGATGAGGTCGGGACAAGTTAATTGGACCTAAGGGAAAGCTTCAATACTAAGCTTCATGATAGAAATGTTTAAGAAAAATCAATGGGTTGAAGGAACTAAGAACAATGATTTTTTTGAATATCTTCAATATCAAACTCTTACTCATCACCAACCCATGGATGTGGATGACATAGAAGATGAGGAAGTTGATGAAGAAGATGATGATGATGGGAGTAACTAGGTGTTTTTGCTTATGTGTCGAACTCTGATGTGTAGGTTTCTTAGTGTCTGTTTGTTTATGTTGGACTGATATATGTGTGTTGTAGGTGTGATGAAGTGATCATGTAGTAAACTATGTTTGCATTATTATTTTTATGAAATGAATTTTAGTGTTGTTTGTGTTATACAAATTTATCCTTATATTCATGCCTTATTTAGTATATAGTGATTCCCTTTATTAAATTGCAAACTTGAAAATTATGTATGTCTACTTTTATACTTAGTGCATGTACTAAAGTTTATACTTCCTTTTTAGTTTAGTCTAATTTTTAGCATATATTTATCAATTTTAATTTTTCTTCCTATCA
>NEWO01000513.1:223126-234023 GCA_003013225.1 Phalaenopsis aphrodite | reverse complement strand
GAGGTGACAATTGATGTAAACCTTCACGTCTCTTCTAGTTATGTAAACCTAATTGAATATTAAGCATACTAATACACTTAGAAGAGGGTAGGAAGACATATGTTCCTTGTTGGCACAAAAATAATTATATAATCCTATCAATTATTCTACTACTTATGCCACTATATTCCTTGCAAGAGAAAAGGGATTTTGATTATATAAAAACTTTGTAAAATCTAGCTAGCCTCCATAGATTATGTTTTTATTTAATTTAGTTAAGTTTAACTTTAAAGTAAAGTGATGATCTTAGGAGAATCAAACTTTTCATAAATTTCAAGCTAATAAGTGTTATTGTAGACTAGAACTTTTACAAAAGTCATTAAGAATTAACAGCTTTCCCCGTGGGATCGATACTCAGGGTTTTTGAAAAAAAGTTATATATTACTCCAACGATACATATACTTGCATAAAACCTCTAATGTCTAAATTATAAATCAATTTCTAAACTCTATAACATATCCAGTTTTCACACTAATCCCCTAAAGAAACTTGTTTATGTTTTTTATCACGAAAATAAATAACTGTGAAGTAATTGCTGGTCGGGACAATCCCCTTGATGTTGCTAGCACCCTTTAGCTTTTTAACCCCATCCTAAATTGGCCTTGCCAGAGTTGCAACTGAACTTCTGATTTTGCTTCACTGTTCATGCTGACAAGCAAAAAAATTAATAGATGCCATGTTGGGTTTATCGACACTCTAGGCTTCTAAGCTGTCAATCACGTGAAAACATATCGCTTCTCTCGGAGAGTTTCAATGAGTAGCAGTAAGTGCCTGCATCAAAAGCTTCACTAATGAAAAAAACATCAACTTGGTTCCCCTGAATCATCCAGGAATTAAAGGGTGGTTTCTTGGGTCTCAAAGCCACCTCCAAGATTTCTGGACATCCAGGGAGTCATACTTTACACTACTTACGGCTCATAAGTAATGAACCCCAGGGTGCTCTAGGTTCCCCTAAATTGTGATGATTTTTCTAACTTCAAAAAAATTAACTGTAACGTGGTAAGTAGAGACCACTGCTCTGAAAACGTTCAGAAGGGGTCGACCGAATATGACACTATATGTTGGGGGAGAAACCACAATGAGAAAATCCTCTATTAAAGTAGAATGCTTCCTATTCTCTCCCCATCTAACTCAGATTTCAATAACCCCAATCGCTTACTCTCTTTGTCCATTAAAGTCTTAAAATGGTCTAGCTCGTGCAGTCATTTGGTTGAAAGTAGGACTTAAATTATCAAACACATGTTTGAACAAGCTCTCTGTATCAATGAGGATGCTTCCCATTTGGTAGTTATTGATTATGGCTATTATTCTTTTGAAATCAATGTCAGGAATTCCTTCTGGAGGTAGATCCTCTTTAGTGAAGTAGATGGATTGATGGTTTTTTTATTTTGGAGTAAAAAAAATGTAGTGTAAAGTTCTTTTGTTTGTTGTCTCTTCTATATCGTTGAGGGTGTCGATGTGGATAGCAGGTACAAACCCTACAATATGGATAGCATTGGTGCAAATCGGATGCTCCACTCCTGCTTTTTCCTTATAACTCAGTCCTGACTCCTAGATGAATTCATTCATCTTCCCATGTTTTATTAGGTCTTTGATTAAGCTTTAAAGGTGTTTGTGCCTCTACGCTTCTGTGTTATGACTGTGGTCCCTCTGGTACTTACAATATTCCCTTCTATCTTGGAAGGAAGCTCTCTTTCACATTGGTGGTGCCTTCTTAAAATACTTCTTGTCCTGAATTGCATCTATTATCTTCACCATCGACACCCTCAGAGCAGCAGTGTGGTCGTTCACAATACTAGATTGATCACTTGTTGTGTGTCTTTGCTTATTTTCTTCGACCACATTGCTGATGGGCCAGGTATTTGTGGGGGTGGCTTTTGTGGCGCAGTTAGATGGGTGATCTTGCATTTTCTTTTACTTCTCTCTCAATGCTCCGTGTGGGTCATTTCTGATGACTTTGCTTGAGGGGCTCGGGTGCATTTTCATAAGCATTGATGTATTTATTAGCCATTTATGTAACTTGGTCGAACTTTGGGGCTTTTCTAGGTCGAGGTCAAAGCTCAAATAATGTTTCAACGTGACCTGCGCCATATCAGACTTCATATCATTCACTTCTAGTGGTTTACTCTGGTGTTTTACAATGAATGGTGCAAGCTCTCATTTAGTCCTTGCTTCGACAGCCATAGGGATCAGGCACTATTTTTGGGTCTTAGTTCGCCAACAAATTATGTTAGAAAAATTCTTCTAAACCTTGCATATCAGGTGATTAACCCATTAGTAACACATTGAACCATCTTTAAATAGATGATCCTAATGTTGTAAAAATAGTTTGCATTTGAAGGCATCCGAGATCTTCAGTAAGCATATTAAATATTTAAAAGAAGCGAGGTGGTTGTTGGGATCGACCATCCCTTGTACAACTCCATAGTGGGCGATATGAACTTCTCCAGGGAGGCTCAGCTCCAGAGATCTGCATTGAGAAAGCATTCTCTAGCTGCCACATCATTTCAATTCTCACAAGCCATTGCCTTTTCACCATAGGGGCAGATTAGGCACTAACTTGGTATTGCACATCCTCAACCCTCTTCTATAAGTGATTTGAACTAAGGCCCCTAAGAGCCTAAGATTTGAACTAAAAATGGTGAGAGTGAAAAAGGATCAAATTTGGAGCAAAAATAAAGAAGGTGTGCAATTGAACTAAGGCCCCTAAGAGCCCAAGACCGGCGCTTACGCGCCAGTTAAATAAGGAAAGCATTCATTAAGCACCTAATGCCCCGTGATTAAGCGCCATAAGTAGTTACTTCAACATTTAATGAATTTGAATGAATTTTTGAAGAGGTGTTCGAAGCAATCCTTGGTGAAAACGTGGGAAATAGTTACTGGTCACGAAAATTCATTCAATTGGCTTCTGAAAGGAGGTAACTTCTAGAAGATTAATTGAATATTGACACATTTTAAAGTGACTCCAAGACACCTTTTGGAAAATTATAAACGAAGACTTGGGTTGAAGAGGAAGAGAACCATCATCCATCATCACCAAAATCATTTTAGTAACCAACACGCCACCGCCGCCGTCGCCGCCACTTTTCTTTTTCTTTTTATTCTAAGTTGTAGTTTGTATTTTAAATGAAGGAAGAGATTCAAAGAAACTTCAAGACTTTATTGGAGAGGATTTGAGATAGCTTTTTTCCTTCGAGTCTAAATTTAGTTTTAATTTAAACATCTTGTTTGTTTGCATGATTTCTACTTTCAAATTTAAGTGTGATTTTGTTTTCTTCATAAATTTTGAGTAGTTTTTTTTATCTTTTTCCTTAAAATGAAAAGTGATTAAGTATTGGATAGAAGTTGTGTTAAGTATTAGTCTTTAATGTTGGAAGAAGTTGTGATGATTTTAAACCTTGTACTTCATTTACTTCTTCATTTGCCCAATTAAGATATTAATATCTGTTGTGAGAACATGTAAGATCCAAGATGGTATTATCTTAGTCAAAAAATGATAAGAATCACATGAAATTGTATGGATGAGAATGTAATTCATATGATTGAGTGCAAATAAATAGAGAAATAAACATTGAAGGGTGTAGAATTAAAGGACTTTAGAGTGACTGGCTAAAGCCCTCAATTTGATTTATAGTTTTAGGTTTTGATATGAGTATTTAGCCTCTAGGTGGAGGGAGAAGAGAGAACTCTAGAGTGAGAGCTAGTATCTTCCTTACTTAACTGTCTTCAATACTATTCAAACTTTAAATTAGCCAATATTTTTTGTAGCATCTCTAGTAAGGGAAAAGAATATAATTGCTCCTATTTGGCACAACACAAGTTGAATATTTCCACAACAGAATTCTTATAATTGTTACTAATTTATGATAACGAAAAAGATACTTTATTTATATTGCCCTCTTCTTAAGAGTATTTAGTTAAATTTAGTTAGTTGTTTACTTTCAATTATAAAAAGTTATAAAAAGAATCAAACTTTTATCCCTATTATAACATCTAAAGTTTGAGTTAGAATATTTTGCTAAGCATAAATTGTTATATATTTTCTTCTGATTTTTACGTGAATATTATTGTTGTCCCAGTGGGTTCGATTTTTAGGGGCTTAGTTAAAAAGTCATATATTACTTGATAATGATACGTATACTTGTGTAATATCCCATATTTAAATATAATAATTGTATTCTTATTTGCTTCGAAGTTAAGTTTTTGCCTAGCTTTTGCAGGTGATCAGACACCTTTGCAAAGTAATAGTCATAAGTAAGGAAAAATTAAGAATATATGTGCATACATGACATTGACATATATAAGTCAGGATTATCAGTCGTTTGGCAATCGTCCGTCGTTGATATCTGCGAAGGATTGGTCATTCAGTGTATCGCCCCTTTCTTCTAAAGTGTCTGATTTTCTTGAAATTCGTGACTAAGTATTTTTTCTATACTCTACTATATTATAGATCATGATGGTAGACTTATAATGGACTTTAATGATCAAATTTGATGATCATATTAATGGGAATAATTTTTTGAATGTACATAGACTAAATTTATGGCCACTAGAAAATGAAAATGTTAGACTATCCATTATTATATTGTAATGTATGTTCCTCAACGGCAATCTCTTATCACATATGGCTAATTAAATGAAGGTTTACAGAGATATTATAAATTCTAATCATATATATTTTATTTGAAAAATCACTGGCTACTAGTGATTGCAAGGCTAATAAGATACCATGAATACCCAAAACGTAGAGAATATTGGAAGCCTAGCGGTCGATCATACGAACCAATCCAGTGGATTAATTTTGTCTTATTTTGCCCCTAAAATTCTCATATTTGAATAGGTTTTGTGTCATTCCGCACAAGAAAAAGAATTTTTTTTTATAAATTCTCACTTTTTGTAACCCACTCATTGACTACAATACTAAAATCGAAATTTAAAATCGATTCAATTCATTTTTGCGTTATTTGATATTTATTCGTGTTGTAACAAAAAGAATGCTTCGTCGATTGAAATTTTATGAGCTCCAGAGTAATTTTCTTTCAGTTTTATCAAGAAAATTCTATCAATTTGCTGAAATATCCTCCAACTGTCATGCTATTCTTTCACATCAGTCTGTAGTATTTATGATTTTATAATGAAAGGATCATTGACCCATTTATCAATGGAGATGTTATATATTTACGTGTATGTCATCTAACTCTTATGTATTGACAAATTTATCCACTAAAGTTGGATATTTCTATCTATAATCTTTTAGTATTATAAACCAATGCATCACTTAAAAAAAAAAAAGTAAGAAAGAATGATATTTAAATATGCTGCCACAGATTTGAGTGATTTATATTTATATATGAAAATTTAGTTATTAGATATGTTAACAAATAAAAACTATATATTATGTATGTAAAAGCCCTTCTTCATTTATTATTATTATTATTTTTTTTTTTGCCTAATACATAAAAAAAAATTAGAGCAGGAGAACAAGAGGGGCAGTAGAGGAGGTCACATACATGGCTATGTTTTAAAGTTTCATGCACGCTGGTATGTGGGCTCACACAGGGGGACTTTGGGAAATATTTTTATACGGATTAGGCACACAAAGCTGGAGCGTAATAACCTCCACTTCACGGTTATTAGAGAATTATTAGGAGGTTGTTGAGGTATTAATTTCAATAACATATAACCCTATTAACTTTCGCGGGCTCTATTTTCTTGTTATTCATAGGTTATTATGGGGTATTGTGAGGTTAATAGAATACGCAGGCAGAGTTGCGTGTCTATTCTGTATGAAAATATTTCCCCAAGGTGAGGCATGGTGATGATAATCATGTTGGCTATCTTTTAAATTTTTTGTTATTTATTTTGTAATTTAAAAATATATTTATCTAGCATATTTTTTATGTATTTTTATTTTTTGCTTAAAAGATAAATTAATTTGTTTTTAAAAATACTTCAAATATCTAAGAATTATTTTAATATTTTCTAAATTATTAAAAAATAATTTATTTTAAATAAAAACAAAAATGTAAAAAAGGAAAACATAAATCAAAATTGTTGGTGATATTTAAAACTCCTTACTGAAAAATTCCTTGAATTTATTTTAGAGGTATTTGGAATAACTTAATTTTGTTATTTTTTAATTTTAATTATATTTTATTTTATTTTTATTTTGATTTGGAATACAACATATTTATCTATTTGATTAAAGTATTTTTATTTTTAAAAATATTTAAAACAACCAATGATTTCCTTAAATAATTTCAAATATATGTTTACTTTTCTTTTAAATAAAATAAAAAATAAATAAATAACATACTTGTTCAATCCTGATTTGTCCTTAAATCACATTCATGGACTAGAGAGATCGCATGAGAGAGAGAGAGAGATAGAGAGAGAACTTAAACATTATATCAATAGTGTGTTATTCATAAAATGAATAATTTTCTTATTTTAAAGGGAGAGTACAATATCATGATGTCACAGGTATTTTATATATATGATTCTATCGCTCGGTTGCTTTTTGGTTCATTGGCTGAGCTTTTTCTACATCAACTCAGCAGGACCGATTCGATCGGCTAGGTTTGGTCAGCATTGTCAACCGACTAATCTAATCTGACTATTGACTCTTGATAATAGTGGTCAACTTCTTCGTAGAGATTAGCTCTAATATCTCTTTGTCCAATTTTTTATTGAAAGGTTCAGACTCTAATCCATTAGTCGTCTTTTTGACCTCTCTGCCTTTGGCTTGGATGGCTGCACTCGGTTGAATAAGCGGTCCTCATTTTCTTCTGTTGGTGTTGGTGGGCTCTCTCGCATCGTACTCTTCTCCTCTAGATTGTTAAATCTCATCAGAATCAATGCCGAAAAATTTTAGATGCACAACACTAAATAAATATTTAAAAAAATGATCTCAAATAAATCTTTGGTGTTAATCAAATACTTAAAAAATTATTTTTGAATTTTTTTTTAAAATATTTCAAAGGCAGTGTTGTGCTCGATTTAATATATAACCAAACAGGATGAAGCAATTCGTGTTCAATTCCCACACCAATAGCCTACGAAAACAAAAGGTAAGTTTCACCAAGCAGGTGAGTACTACCCAACTCTCCGTTAGGCAAAGATTCCGACATTCAACCAACGAAATATTTCCCGCCTTCTTATTCAAAAGCCGTTTGGTTGTGACTTGACGCTACCCTGCGTTATTTTTATTCCTAAATCGGCAATCTATCGTTATGAAGTATTGATAAAAAAAAATGGATGAGAATTGTGTAACCTTACTTGCATAAGTTTAAGAAATTAATGCATATTATTTTTTAAATGATATTTAGTTTGCTACGAACTTATAAATATTTTAATATTTTATTATTATATTATGGATTTCATAATAAATATCTTCATTGATTTTAACTTTATCTATTAATTAAAACTAAATAATTTTTTGTTTTAAACATTGAAAAGTATTATGACCAAAATCGAATCAAAGTATCTTCATCTATGCATTTTTTCTATTAAATATCTCTTAATTTTTTAACATATGCCGAGAAATTTATTTTAATATGTGAATAACAAATTAGCAACACATTTTAATTTCAATTTGGTACCTTGAGTCAGCTTGTCGTTGTAGAAAATCTTAAATCTGCTTAGATTTTTTTTATTTAAAATTTGAAAATAATAAAATAAATTGTTAGCATCGTTCGTACAAACTTATAAAACAATTTTTAGCCACATACACTTATTTATAAAAAGATTTACATATCTGTTAGGCAACCAATAGTCTCACATCTTCAGAATGCGGCTAAAAATGTTCATTTAACCTCCACTTTAATAAAAAATACAACTGAAATTTAATATTAAATCATAATATATTACATTTTATCTTCATATCACACTATTCTCATGTATTAACGCCTAAACTTTTAGACTTACATGCATCAGCCCAAGGCACTCAAATCTTTAGATTCACATAAAGAATACCACTGTTGTTTTTTAAAATTGAAATACGCCTTCCCATGCATAGTTTTATGATAATAAAGTTTTCTAAATATAAATATGAACTTTTTTGTGAGCCTGTATAAATACAAAAGAATTATGTGGTACGTACATAAGTCTCCCTTAAATATCTAACCATGCAAAACAGAAAGATTTACCCAGATCATGTGATATGTTCCTATCCAAATGTCATATCATTTTAATATATGATAATTGAAACCTCACCTCACCTTATCGCTCATGTTTCTCCAACCAACCGTGTCATCTAAGCAATACCTTCTCATCAAAAACAAGAGCACACCTAAACACGCTATTATTAAAGAGCTCTCATTCCTTGAACACATAATTTACTTCTCGTTCAAAAAGAACTGAAAACCATATCATTTTTCATGAGCACCTTTTTTTCCTTCATCTTCCAATTTCTAGGCCTTGAGGATTTGTTCAAGACATGTGAAGAAAGCAGTGCAGAAGAACTTCAAATAGACTGTTGTGTCTGCTTATCGAGTCTGTGGGAAGGACAAGAAACAAGAAAGCTACCATGCCGCCATATGTTTCACCGTGAGTGTGTTGATCGATGGCTTGGTTTGTGCCGGAGAACCTGTCCTCTCTGTCGTCTATCTATTGATGCCAACATTTTCTCTTTTGGAGAATTGGATTGCAATGACGAGCTCGTGATCTGGTTCTCTACTTTTCTTGTCCCTGGATATTGAAAATATTGGTTCAATTGTTTGTTAATGCAAGGGAGTTGGAACAGATTGCTTAGAATGATGAAGGGCTGCATCATGAGATTTGCCATTATGAATTCTAAGTTCTTACAGATTTTTAGTTTTTTATTCTTTTTCTTAGGGTTATTTTCTTTTGTTAAGAAAAATGAGATTTGAAATAATTGAGAAATATGTTGCATCGAATTAATATGTCGTGGCCTTCACCAATACGTTTAAATATTCAAGTTGGAAATGAGCTGAGTGTTAGTGTAGTAGGCCCAATTTCAATTCTTTTTCAGAAAAAAATAAACCAAGCGCATCAAATTTCATTAATGTAAAGCAGAATTTAAAGGTAAGAAACGTTGTAAAATGAGAGCATGCTAAATTTGTGATACATGATGGAGAATAAACTCAGAAGGCCGTGGAAGTAAAAAATGCTGGGGCTCCGAATCAAAAATAGCACCTCAGTTTGATGCCATCACAATGGGAAACCAATCCAGCAAAATCTGGCACGCTGAAATATAGTAAGAGAGGGAAGATCCAAATTGTGAGTCACAACCATATGGAGAGACTGCCACATGAATCTAGAAGTAGCCATATTGGCCACAAAAACATGAATAGAAAATAAAAAATAATAAAAGATTACAGAACTAATCCCAACATTGAGAAATAGCTTCCTTGCCAGCAAAAAACTATAGAACTATAATGCCAAGAAAGCCAGTTGGAGAGGTGAACCTAGCAATGTTGCAGCTGCTTTTCATCATTGTCCCAAATGACAAAAAACTATGTTTATGACTAAAGAGGTCGTCAAATTCCATCAGCAAAAAATAGAGATGCTCAAGTGACATTCTTGTGAGAAGAAAGCAAAACATGACATCAACAAAAATTATACCAGAACCAATTGCTACTAAGAAGTAACTCCAGAAAGCATCCATCAATTGTCAAGGTATCTAACGTTAAAAGGGGAAATAAGGGGAGAGTAGCAGCCGATAAAATATCAAGCATAACCCAAAATAATGTTCAGGAATCTAGAAAAAAACCTTAATGCCATTTAAATCAATAGAACTAGAGATAGGAAAAACACTTATTCATGAATTTTGTCCAATCCTTTTTGTAATTCTAGCTATAAAGCTTAACACAAATTGCTAACTTCATTTTAAATAGAACAATGGAAAAGATTGCAATGTTGCTGCCAACCTTTCTACAATTCCTCTCCCTCTAAGAATGAAAAAGCACACAATGAATGGATAATAAATAATTTTTTTTCATGCCTCTAGAGATATCATTCATATTCCAAAATTTCCAAAAGGGAAGGGAGCATAAGAAAGGTGGAAGACAACGTCAACCAACCCTTCAAAATGGCATTAGGATAAGAGCAGGAAAAATAGATGAGATGTTGTTTCATTTTCAGAGTGTATAAAACAGTACATCTATTCAAAGAGCATCGTGGACGTCAAGCCAAGAGGATACAGAGTATCTAAGCGCATAGTTTTTATCACAAAGTTATTTAAACCAATTGATAGCGGAGTATGAACTGTAAATTTCCTCATAAAACATATTAAAAGAGGAGTCTTCTAGATTTTTTCTTTGGGTCGTCTCTGCTTGCTGGTGAAATCGGATGCTAAGAATGTTGCCTGCGAGAATGTGAAGATGATTAATTTCAATTCTTTACATTAGCAACTCATTTTGACATGAACATTGACCATGATTTCATATTGATCTGGATGGCGTTCAAATAGTTATAAAATGAATAAAAATTTTGTTAAATTATGTTCTTGATTTTAATAGTTTAGATATTTGCTGCAAATACTTTTATTTTTTGTGTTAGCTTCAAAAAAAAAAAAAAGTTTAATAAAGTTTAGATTTAAATTGTTACCTCTAATGCAAATAGAAATATTCAATGAAATGTTGAGTAGTTATGATTCCTTTAAGCTTATACCCTATTTTTGACAAGTAAAAAAAATGAAAGATAAAAAATAATAGTAAGAGCAGATTAAAGGGGACTTTAGAAAAAGCCAAAAGCACTATCTAAAAAAAAAAAGGAAATATAGAAGTCCCTGAAAACTGAACCAAATTAATCCATACATACATACATATACATATACATGTATATATATATATCAAATTAATCCACACACACACACACACACACACACACACACACA
>NEWO01000513.1:130841-178388 GCA_003013225.1 Phalaenopsis aphrodite | reverse complement strand
AATTATAGACTAAGACTTTAGAAAGCAAGACTTTAATCACAACAATGACGTTCAATTTGCTTCTCTATCACTAATAGGCAATTGAAATAAATAGATGATTTTAATAACTAATAAATAACTAATGATATAAAGTAGGGTTTAATTGTGATATTCAATATATAAGAAAACATCATTCTCCTTGTCAAGCAATTATAGTGAATGGATAAAATGAATTAGTTCAATTTATATTGTGTCAAATAGGAGCATACATATTATTTACCCTTTGGTCTAGGCATAAAGAACATTGACTAATCCTATGCTAAGTTACTGATTCTGCGGCTAGGCTGAGAGGATACCGGCTCTCACTTAAGAGCTACCACGTTCCCCTCACCTGAGGACTAACATCTATACACCAGCACCCAAATGATAGGACCGAATTGATGAATTTTGTTTGTGACTCTAAAATCTCCAATTCTTCGCGTGATAATAATATTTCCCTATTTATTTGCACCCAACTTTCAAGGGTTTTAACCTCCCTGAATCTTGGATGTAACCTTCACTTTAGTTGTAAAACTCAACATATTTTAACAAATCAATTGACCAGATTGAATATAAATTAAGATCTAAGTGAAAAGATCATCACAATTTCTTAAACATTTTCATGGCTTCACCAATTTAAATCACCATTTCACAAATTTCAAAACAAGGAGAAAGACAGAGAAAACTACTCAGAACTCATGGGGAAAACACAACAAAACTCGGAATTCTTATATAAAATCAAAGTCATACAAACTACAAATAAATAATTTATCTCTAATTTCTCCTCGAGAACACTCTTTGAAGTTCCTCTGAATCTTTTCCTTTTCTTACAGCACACAGAATTCCTCTTCGAAGTAGCAAGGAGAAAGAAATCTCTCACTTTCCCTCCACTCTTAGAATCTCTCGAAGAATTCCTCACAATTGTTACACTCAAGTAACTCTAGCACTTTTTAGACTCTTTAGACTTCTTAAAACTCTTCTAAAACTCCTCAATCTTCGACCAAAATATTCTTTTGAAGTTGTAGATGAGCTTTCCTAAGAGTTGCCTAAGCATCCCTTTCAAATTTGGCCTTATCCAAAGCTTGAGTAGGCATAACCGTCGATCTCACCGTCGGCGGCCTCGAGGGCACCGTCGGCGGGCTTCTAGATAATTTTTTCCTGTATTCTCTGGAAAATCTTACCGTCGGTGGCATCAAGGGCGTCGTCGGCAACCTAGTTCAAATCTTCTCATTTTGGTCCTTTTCACTCCAAATTTGCTCCTTTTTGCATCTTTTTGCTCCAATGACCCTAATTCCTTATTCCTGCAACAAAACATCAAAAATACCTTTCTTTAAAGTGCAATATCATCAAAAATAGTATAAAATAGGTATGAAAATCTTAACATATTTTCCTTTGGTCATTAGACCATCAGCTTCTAAAATTATTTCTCTGAATTCTTTTATAAAAAAATTAATGATTCAACAAGGAGATATGATAACCTTACAGAATTAGGTAGAAGGCACTAAATCTCACTTCTACCCTAGTGATGATATCATGTTGAGGAAGGTTGCGAGATACATGTGGGGTTATCATTCTATGAAATCTCCTACTCACCCCATTTTCACACCATATTGACCTTCTAAGATAGATGAGGTTATAGATTTGGGAGATGGTGTTGATGATGATGGTGATGATGACGCTGGTGATGATGAAGATGTTGATGTGTAGTGTGTTGTTTTTTTTCTTTTTAATGATATGTTTGAATATTTGGACTTTATTGTGTTAGTGATTATTCATATTTTTATTTGAGTGTGCTTGTATTTAGTGTCTTTACTTAATTGTTTCTGTGAAAATGTTAGTTCTCTAGTTTATCTTTAGCTTCTGTTTAAATGATAGAGTAGTGTCTATTTTATGTTTTTATTGTTATGCATGTTAATCTTAACTTTATAACTACTCAGTACTTACCTTTAATACTTGTATACCTACACTAATTTCCTTGTTTTAAATTAAATTATTTTTCTCTTTCTTAATTAACTTTCCTGCTTTAAATAGTTTAAAGAATTTAAGTTTGGGGGAAGGGAGAAAGCTCTTTTTAAACTAAACTTTATTTGACCTCGGGGAATTTTATTTTTCAAAATTATTTTTAACATAACCTGTGGTATGTAGGGTTAACTTTAGAAAACTATATTTTTTATTTTATGAATGTTGTAGAAAACCTAAGTAAAAGTTTTTAATAATGAATGTTAATTCTAGAATTAAGATTTAGTATGAGGGTTCAGAGTTATGCTTTTGCTATTTAAGGTAAAGCAAACTGTATTTTAGAAATATTAAGGATCTTAGATTTATACTTAAAAAGAAAGAATTGAGAATTTATGAAAAATCTTCAAAGATTATACACATTAGTTAAAGTAAGAAAATGTGAGATGTTTTTAACTTTAAGAGAAGGATAATGAAGCTCAAAA
This sequence comes from Phalaenopsis aphrodite, assembly GCA_003013225.1. Lineage (NCBI taxonomy): Eukaryota > Viridiplantae > Streptophyta > Magnoliopsida > Asparagales > Orchidaceae > Phalaenopsis > Phalaenopsis aphrodite. The sequence goes on along the minus strand of NEWO01000513.1, from coordinate 175,929 downwards.
TCATTAAAGGCTATCCAGAAATAGTAATCCTCGCAAGACATATAAAACAAAAAAAAAGGGGATTGAAAATGATCCTAAAAAGAAAAGAAAAAGAAAGGACAAAAGAGAAAATATGTGAGGAAAAGGTTGAGGAGATTCCTAATAAAAAATTGGTTTTACTTGAATCATCTTAAGGAAAGAGACTTAATTACATTTCTAACTTAGACTTAGAAGTATTAACACCTTTACTATTAAAGTTTTAAAGAAATTCTTTTTTCTGGTAATTTTTCTAAGTATCTTAAGTATGATAAATATGTGTTATTTTTGAAATATGTAGAAAATCAGAACTTTTAAAATTTACTGCAATTATTCTCATATTTTAGTTTTTAACCTGAGTTGATAAATTTTTTTCTGAAAGTTTCACTATAAAATTTATAAAGAAGAAATTATAGAAATTTCTATGTTAAATTTGCTACTACATGTTATAAAATTTTATATAGTATAAGGTGTTACTTGAGGACAAGTTACGTTTAAGTTTGAGGGAATTGGTCCACCTAAAAAAAACTTGTTTTAAGTACATATTTTATAAGCATTTTATGTACTTTTTTTATGATATTGCACTTTAAAGGAAGGTATTTTGCATGTTTTTTGGTTTCAGTTACATGGAATGGACTTTTACTGAAAATGAAGGCAAAATGGAGCAAAATTGAAGATTCCATGGCACCATATAAGAGTGGGATGAGTGCTTGGGTGTTTGAAGCAACCCTTGGTTATTTTTTCTATTTTCTATTTAATGAGAAGGATTTAAGAGAATTTAGAGACCTTTTGGAGCATCAATACTTCAATTGGGCGGCAAGTGAATTAGGCTTTTCATATTTTGTGTTTAAGTGTAAGTGTGAGTGTTTTTTAGTGTGAAAAAGTTTAAAGATTTCTTAAAGGAAAATCTATAAGTTTACTTGGGGAGAAGACATAAGGTACTTTGTATTTGTGTTTAGAATTTTGTGGTAAGACTTGGATTTCAATGCAAATGTTTTCTTTTTTATTTAATCTCCATGAATTTTGTGTAGTTATCTTTCTTTCTCCTTCCATATGGGACTTAATCTTGTGGAATGAGAATGGTTTAAGGATTTTTTTTTACTCTTAAAAATTGTGATGTTATTTTCATTGAATCTTCATTTACTTTACAAACTAGTCATTTGTGAGGTTAAAATCTGCTGAGAAACAAAATGACCCGGGAGGGGTATGATTTTACCCAACTAGTGGATTCCACACTTCATTCAAGACAGAGCCAGTGGGATCACTTAAGAGGGAGTGCAAATAAATAGAAAGATAAGTTTTGATGGGTGTAGAATTAGTTAGTTCTAGATGGACAGGCTAGATTCTTATCAATTTGGCTTATGTTTTGGTATCCTGATGTTGGGATTCGACCATCACAATGGCATAGGCTTAGGGGCATATAGAGGTAAGACACTGGATAGTTCTGATGCAGAATCGAGATGTTAAGGAATCAATCATAAGTTAGCTAATGTTCATTCCTAGCACTGGGAGGGGGTAAAGAATAAAGTATGCATCTATTTGTCACAATACATCAATTTTGTCTTAAATCATTTGAATCCTAAATAGGTTAAAATCTCTTTGTAAGGGGAAAGGTATTTCATAATATCCAAACTCACTGTTATAAGCTGTAACATTTAGTTGTTACTTTCTTTAGTAGTAATTTTTAGTAAGCATATCATTTTAGACCTCTTATCTATTTAACTTGTAATTTAAATATAAATTTGTAAGTTGATTTTAAGAGTTACCACTTTTTTTGTGGGATCAATACTAGGGTTTGAAAGAAAATCATATATTACTTGAAACGATATGTATGCTTGCGTAGTACCCCTAGTGTGAAAATTTATTATAAAATTCATAAATCATTATATTTTGTCACACTATTTGCTAGATATAATTCAATACATATTCTCTAGAAATATTTTGGAGATTAAAAATACACGTGACTGCAGGTTGGGTCAGTTAGTAAAGTGGTTGAAAAAGCACCATATTTGAGCTTAGAAATTAGGGTTTCGTGGTCGGTTTGAAGGCTTGAAAATGGTGGGGTTGAGCTTCCTACAAGTTCTAGAAGGGTTGGAGACAATTGGGCAGAGTTTCCCCTAGGTTATTGTACTTCTCCTTTTTTGGCTATTGGGTGGTGATGGTTTTATAGGTAGGGATTTAGGGTTCAATTGTTCTATCAATGGAGTCCAAGGTGCCACTTAGGTGGAGGGAGAGCAAATCTCAATTTCCTATAGGAGTGAGCAAAGTTGGAATTTTGAAATTTTTTTATTTTGACTAGGGTGGCATCTTGCGTTTGGTGTTTTTTGGTAGCTAGAGTGGTCGACCAACCTATGGGAGGCCACCATCTTTGTGAGAGATTTTAGGTGTGGAGAGTGGTGAAGTCAATTAAGTGGTACCATGTGCCATAAATGGAATGAAGTGGAATGGATTTTAGGCCATTTTTGGGTTTTACTTAGGATAGGTCCATGGAAAAGGCTTGTATCATCTCACTATGGTGGCTTACATGATTTTTTTTTTGGTTAGGTTCATATTATAAAGTCCCATTCATGGGGTTAGGGCTTGAACATAGGCTATGGTTGTGGTGAAGCACTTTCTTAGAGGCTTGAAATTAGGTCCTCCTTTTGCCATTTAGGGGAGGATGGCATGTGTAAGGCGAAGGAGGCTTTTTTGTGGCTTCTCCAAGATTTAGAGGCTTGCATATGGCTTGGTTATTTTTATTTGAAAGGGAGGTGAAAAATGGGGCACTTTCTGTGGTGGTGTCATGAGTCCAATTTTGGTTTATTAGATTATGAACTTTAGGACTTAGGGTTTGATTTTAATCAAATGGTTGAAAGGAGATTTTCATTTAATGTTGGCTCGTTTGATTTTAAAGAAGGTTAAAAGTTGTGCTTGGAATTTGGGCTTTTAAATGTAATGTAAAGGTTTAATTTCAGGTGTGGAATTTAGGCTTCTGAAATTGGGATTCTAAAATCGGCATGGTGAGTTTGGTTGAGTTAAAATGTGGTTGAAAATTTTTCATGATCTATTTCGTAAATCCTTGAGTGGAGGTATAGGGAATTGGGTAATTTGGAAATTTTGGTGAGAACTAGACACTTTGGGTAAAATTGGTCAATTTGGGGAATTTGGCATATTTGGGAATTTTTTGGTGAATTGAGGTAAATGGATGACTAGGATTGGTTTTGGTGAAGTTTTGACTTAAATTGGGTGTTTTAACAATTTTTGGTATTTTTGGGAATTTTGGTAAATTGGAGAATTTTTTTGGTATTTTGGACAATGTTGAATGGTTTTAGGTGGTGATCAAGCAAGTCATAGAAAACCTTCTTAAAGTCATATGAGACTTATAAGATCTCACCTTGAAGCCCCCGCATGTTGGTCTTAGTCATCCTAACCAAAGGTTAAGGACTTAGGACCACCCAAATGACTCTTCAAAAGAGTTAAGGAGTGGTTGTGGACCTCAATGGAGAGATTAACCAATTTAGGTGAATTGATGGTTTTGGGTGTGTTATGGAACTTGTGGTGAGTCCAAGTGTGTGTGTGCAAGACCAAGCGACAGAGGGTTGCCCTAAGGTTAATTGACCCTATGTGAACTCATTCATGAGACTTCCCATGTTTTTCTTAGTCATCTCAAGTGACAAATGAGGTCTTGTGATCACCCATGTGGGACTTCACAAGAAGAGTCAAGAAATGTTTAGAATTTCTATGTGAGTGGGTTCCATTACTAGTGCTCAAGGATAGTTAACAAAAAAATCTTATGCCTACATCCTAGGTTTCTAAAGAAGTGTATTAGACCTCATAAAAAATGAGGCTAAGAAGATCAGGCAAGTCTACAAGAGAAGATATACATTTATCGAGGTATTAGATGTAGAAGTATAAAGAGAGTAAGGTTGATCTACATAATCTTTTTAATGTTTTGGAAAAAGATTGTTATAAGGTTCCAGGATAAGTTATTTGGAGAGTTCTAGAAAATAAAGGTTTATATTCAAGTGATTAAAAAATGCATACTAGAGTTGTTACTTGTGCTAAAACAAAAGGAGGATTGACCAAGTATTTTTCCATTCTAGATGGATTGCATCAAGGATCGACTTTAATCCCTAATAATTTTTGCTTTAGTTATAGATGCTCTTATTGGACATTTAAAAGAGGACATACCTTGGTGTATGCTTTTCACTGATGATATCCTTCATGTGGATAAGACTAGAGAAAGAATTTGGAAAAAAACTTGAATTGTGGAGGTCAACTTTGGATTCTAATGGCTTTTGATTAAGTCAATCTAAAATTAAATATATGGAAGGTAGTATTAGTTTTAATAGCTCTAATGGAAATATTATAATCATGGGAGATTAAATCATTATAATATATGAACATTTTAGATATCTTAAGTCTATTTTTCAAATTACTGATAACATATATGGGGATGTTATTAGTAGAAATTTGGTTTATTAGTCAAAGTGGAGGAATGCATGAGCCTTATTCTATGATGGAAAAGTATTGGTTAAAGTTAAAAGAAAATTTTATATGATAGTGGTGAGAACTATAATGATATATGGTGCAAGAGGATGACCTTGAAAGAGAAGCACAAAATAAAGTTATGAGTTGTTGAAATGAGAATGTTTATGTGGATGAGTGGCTTGAATTTTAGAGATAAGATGTGAAATGACTCTATCCATGAAAGGGTTGGTTGAGTTCCAATGGCATACAAGATTAGAGAGAACCTTTTTAGATTGTTTGGTCATATTAAATGTGAACCATCTGATGTTCCAATTAAGAGTAGATATTTTAGATCCAACTTATGTTAGTAAAGGAAGAGATAGACCTATAATGACTTTGAAATATTGTATAAGAATGTTCTTTATCTTTTAAAATTAAATGAAAATATGACACTCACTAAAACTCATTAAGGAAAAAGGATTCATGTAGCTGGCTCCATTTAGTTGGATAGAGGCTTGATGTTATTTCTGTTGTTGTTGTTGTTATATAGGTAAAGCTCCAATTACAAGGGATTTCTCTTAATTCATTTGAGATTTTATCCTCAGGTTCTACATCTTTTTCAAACCTTGAAGATCAATAATACTTATGAATTTGATAACCACTCAATTAGAGTGCCACTTTAACTTTCAACCTTGCCACCATATCATAGGATAGTTGGGGTTAGAGCAAAAGTATTGACATACTAGTTGATCTTCTAAAAATTTGATAACTCAAACTTGGCTTGTCTTGAGATAATTACCTTTTCTTTTTTGTCATTTTCTTCTAAGGAGATTTTTCATGGGGTTCCTACTTTCATTGGTATGATTAACCTACCTACACTACATGACCTGTCATTTGGGCTGGACACTAAGGGTCTGTTTGGGGCAGCTGTAGCTTATCCAACTACTGCTAATAAGCAACTAATCCTGTTAATCTGCTGATGAGCAGCTGATCCGGATAAGCTGTCTAGTTGTTTGGTTGACGCTTATGAAAAACAGCTGATTCTGGAAAATTGACCATTCTGTCCCTGTTCTGAATAAGCAGTTTAGCTGTTTGGTTAGTGTGTTTTGTAAACAACTTATTTAGAAATAAAAATTTAATTAAATGAATAATCTGTGCAGCTTAATTTTTTTATTTTCTCAACAAAATTAAATATCACTATTCAGATAAGAAAATACAAAAAATTTGATATATATTTATATAACTAAAACATATCCGATCACATCAAACGAATATGTTACACATACAAAAGTCAAATGCACATGCACATACTACTACAAAGTATAATGAGCGCCCATAAAAAAGAAAAAATAACATGTTAAAATTACAAGTAAAAATATGATAATGTTAACTTTATAATGTAGCAGCATATCACGACCCATGCCATCTGGCTCTGAAACTACAGAACCCTGAGCAAATCTGTCCGACTAGGATACCGTAGAAATGGTAGCACTCAAAGCAGATGCAGTGTTCTGAAATGTTGATATAATGAACTCTGATCTGGGGTATCCTTCTAGGATATCATAGAAATAGACTCCCTGTCGGCCCATCTGAAGAAACTGCAGTCCTCCTGTCGTTGTGCCGACCTTGGGCACCTGTAAAATTGCCTTCCAAAGCTATGTGTCTTACGTGGCGTGAGTAGCAAGGATGGTAGTCCGCACCGACACATCATTTTCTCGGACTTCCCTGAATATCTGGAACTCATTGTCCTGCAGTTAATAAAATAAGAATAGATCAGTCCAAAATTTAAAGAAAATGACATACAACATTGTACAACAGGTTTTAAGAACGAATAGAAATTATAACCATACCTGATGTTGTCAAGTCGGATAGATTTATGGCACAAAAATATTTATGGCTTTCAGAGATTGTGTCACATTTATATAATGTTCATGTATGTGGTGCTTTTTTAGCATTATGATTTCTAGATTTTCTCCTGATTTTTTATGAGAAATTATGGAGAATTTTGGTGTGTTAATTTATGATCCTAATTTTGTTTATAGTTGAATAATATCTTCCTATCGACGTAGGCACATTTATGTGGTACCACGTAAATCATATGTTTTTTTTGGTTTTTGTCTATTACGTGAATTTGTTTTGCACATTATTTTATAAAATAATTTAGTGTCAATTATGAAAGATAACATTAAAATAAAGTCAAAATATATATAAATATAAATAGAGGATGCAAATCATCAAAATTTATACTGTGTTATTAAACGATTTATAAATATACAGGCTAAGCAACATAAAAGTATGCTTGTCTACACTCCAATGCTTCTCATAGTTCACGGATTGGATTTCAAGTCAAAAAGAAGTGGTGAAATCGATGCTTAGAGTTCTAACAAATAGTTGGAGATTTGGAAGCACAAATCCAATCTAAGCCAAACTTCAAAACATTCAAATAACCTACAAGCTTAAATTCAGTTTAAGCAACAAACATCTGGTATCCACAATTTCTAAGTTCTTACATAAAACATTTCTTATTAAACACAAAAGCAACCATTTTGAGATTGTAAAGCCAGTTAAAAAAGATAAAATACAGTATAACCACACTTTCATGATTTTTAATTGGAAAACCTTTGTACAAATTGGAGGAGAGACTCACATGTATTACAAGAACAGGACATGTGTATATGCACCATAACCCCTTTGTAAAGGTAGTAGTAGTTTAGACTAAATACAAAATTCAAAATAAATATAGGCTAAATACAAAATTGAGACTAAATACAGACAAAATACAAAATTCATACTTAAATTCAGACTAAATACAAAATTCGAAGATGTATAAACTAAACACAAAGTGTAGTAGTAGTTTTCTTTGCATTCTTACTTGTTCCCATAAGCCACGAATTAAATTCTGAAGCATAAATAACAAATATAAATAAATGTATTTAGATGCTAAATTGATAAAATTAGAATCCAGTAGCTGCCTTTCCCTCCAAAAAAAATGTAAATACATGTTTTTTTTACGTGAGGAACACATCAGTAAGTTGAAACTCAGAACTCAAATAAAACTAAAGAAATGAAAATTTACATACATACCACTAAATTCCTTTAAAAGGTAAACCTTAGATGCTAGATATGTAAATACATTGAATTGGGTGGTATGTATGTAGTTATCTCGAATAAAGGTAAGAATGACAAATATAATTCTAAAATATAATGAGAACAAAGAAAATAGGGAATATCAAAACTAGAAGAGCAGGCTAGAAGAGCATGTTCTAAGTTCTTATTCTTCTCCATTCCACTCTTTGTGAGAACAAAGAAAATAGGGAAGATCAAAACTAGAAGAAAGAAGAGCATGCTATACAGGTTCACACGTGATAAAGAAATGCAGTGAAAAACTAGGTTTTGATCTATAAATGGCATTATTTTCCTTAAAATGTGTACCTTTAAAGATAATGTAAGACAATGATGCCGATACACTCAAGTGTATTTGCCACAATATTTTAGAAGGCCCAATATTTTTATATCATTCAAAAAGAGTAAAACACATATTCTACCATGTAACAAAAGATTCAAGTATATTATACTTTCAGCTTTGCAGCCATTAGAAGACCAAAATTCACATGCCATATTCATCTCAATGTCCTTTCACATCTAATTTGACAATGCCAAAGTCAGTTCAAACCATGCCAGAAAAAACTTGAGGGGCCATGTGATTGATAAAATTAGAAGACAATTGAAACCATGTTGGCATGGATTGAGAACGAAGTTTATAAAAGAGGATTGCAGAATCATTTTTAGAGATGAAGCTATAGAGAGGGGAAATGAGATGTGCATAATTAAGGTTAATTTGGCTACAAGCATGTTGAAGGACTTTGTAATAAGACAACACAAGATATTGAAGCAAAAATTCTATATAAGATATTGAAGCACAAAATCAACATTTTAGATTGCAGAATATGGTAAAAATTCTTTATAAGGTTCACTTTGAAATGAAAAAGGATATAAAGATATTGAAGCACAAACGCACTCTCCGACCAATGAATCAGGTTTCCATGTATTTGTATTTCTAGCACTTGACTTAAATTCTTTTTATACATGCCATTCAATACTTTAGTTGGAACTACCTAACAACGCAAAAGACTTAGCATTTTTTCATATAAAAAAAAAAAAACTATAAAATGAAACATAGCTTCTTAAAAAGAAAGGAAGATTACATGTCATTAACCAAACATGGAAAAATAAAACAAATCAAACATGTTGGTAACACACTTAAAAACAAAAATTAGAATCTTTCACCATCTCTTCATCTTGGAAGTGTTGCAAAGCTCCTAATTTTGACTAATTCTTCTTAAAAATAAATTGAGTGCATGTAAATTAGAGGAAGAAAACATAAACTAATAATTAGCAATACCAAAAGAGTCAATAATGCACATGAACTATCTTTTCATACAACTTTATCAACCATCCATACTTGATATAGAGTACAATACTAACAAAATGTTTGATAGGTGCATCATCATCATCGTTATCGCCACCCTCGGAATCAAAACATTAGGCCAAAACTAAAGTATATGAATTTGACTACAAAATTCCTCCACCAATTATTTCTGTTGATTGTTAAAATAAATAAGACAATAATATTTGAAAGTTTTGTACACAATTTCTTACTCTAACCCTATGTTGCGCTTACAATCAGGGGTACAGATGCATAAAAAAATCCCACTCATATGGTATGCCTTAGAAACAAACATCTGTCTATGCAAATGGAAACAAAAGATAATTTTTTTTTTTATGAATGTAAAAAGATTCCAAATACAAATTCAAAGCAATCAGGATCAAATATTTACCTTCGAAGAACAACGGTGTGCAATCAAAGCGAGACCGGGATTCCAAACTACAGTCCGACTTCGAACGGATCCGCAAGACCGCAAGACCGCAAAACCGGGATACAGAGAATAGCGAGAGTAGAAGCCGGGATACAGAATAGCGTTCGGATCCACAAGACATTTCCCTTTTGCGTCCAGCAACGACTTCGAACAAGGGAGATCTGGTTTTGAACGGAGAAGCCAAGATATAGAGTGGTGACGGGAGCGAGAATGCAACGACTTCGAACGGAGAAGATCCGACTTCGAACGGAGAAGATCCGGCTTCAAATCGAGAAGATCTGGCTTCGATGGGATTGAGAGAAGAAGATTCGGCTTCGAATAACCGAGAGAAGTGAAGTGCTAGGTCACGGGAGAGGTCGCGGGAGAGTCGAAGGGGACAGACAAAGGGAGAGGCGAATGAAAAAAGGCAAGGTCACGACAGTTTTCAGGAGGGGTATTGCGTAAATATGAATCACGAAACGCGGACCACGGGGTTCAGCCCGCGGTCCCCGAGTTTTAGAAATTCAAAAACGTTTTTTCAAATAATCTCCCAATAAGCGCAAACCAAACGGTAGGGCGGCGTTTTCAAAACGCCCGCACTTATAAGCTGCCCCAAACGGGCCCTAAGTCAATATGCAGTATGAAAATTTTATCCTTCAGATTTGGTAGTGAGGTTCTTACGGCTAGTGCCTAGTTCTCATCTAGAATTACTCCATAACTTCTCATGATTTTATAACCTACACAAAAATTTGGAGAGGTGGAGGAGCATTCCAATATCACTTGTAGTTTGTCGTTATTATCTGATGACATCTCTTTTCTTACTTTTTTTATCTTTTTCTTCTATTGCTATTTCTTCTTTAATCATTCCTTTTGTGGTATATTTTTTATTTTATTACCAATTTATTTTAAATTTCCTTTTTTATGGAATTTTCTATTTCTTTATTTTATTTTTTTATTATCATTCTTTTCTTTTTTTTTAACAATAAAATTGTGAGCATTTTCTTAAAAATTATCACTTTTTACTTCGTTATGGATTACACCATGTCCTTATAGATGTCTATTTTATGGTTAAGAGGTTGTAGGTCACTTTTGATGTACTGCTCTATAACTTCTCTCTAGTATTTGATGCATTAGTGGAGAAAATAAAGTAATATCCAGTGTTTGTGAAGCCAAGGTCTTCCAATAAGTGTGTTGAAGGTAGTTTATAAACCGATGATATAGAACCTTACATTGATTTGGAAATCTCTAATTTTGAGTAAGAGGATTATTCATTCGAACTCTAACACCTTTCTCATTGAATCCGCATATTAAAACTTATCTATTGAGAGTTTATGTTTACCAATATTGTGGTAAGAAAGATTTTTTCATATTCATTTTGCCTATAATGCACTAGGATCAACAAGAACTCTGGACAAGTAGAGTCATCTAACATTTATAAAAATGTAAAGTGGTTGATTATAATTGGGTTACCCTAGTGCGATGTCATCATTAGATAAAGTTATTTTTCAAACTTCATTATAGTGATTTACTACTCCATTTAAAGGATCACATATCAATTGTGCCACACAAATTTTGAGAACTAGTAAGGCATTAAACAATATTGTCTCATCTCTTTGAACAATACGAGAGCATCGAAGATACTGAATCTAGATGGGAGTAAATCAGCTTTACTAAAAATGATTGGAGGATGGGGCTTCCTATTTGAGACAGCATCAATAGTGCTTACTCACTTGATTGAGTCTTCATTCAGTCAAATTTATTGACTAATTCTGTTCTCATTATCATCTTCATTCAATATGGATAGTGCTAGCTCATGCATGTCCATCTGATTCATCTTATGTCGTTACTTTTCCCTGCCATCAAGTGTGTGCTTCTAGGGCCACAAACTCTTTGAGCTTCCCAATCCAAATTAACTTCTCAATCAATCTACAGAGGTGCATGTTCTCCTCTTTATCTTGGTCATGGTTTTTATGATACTTGCAAAACTTGTTGATGTTTTGGAGGGAGGCTCCCATTTTCATTGGTGGTGCCTTTCGGAAGCACTCCATTCCTTGAATAGCTTCCACTAATTCTGCGATTAAGACCCTTAGCTATGTGGGTCTCAAAGTACCTCAATCGCTAGCTGAGCAATTATTCGGTTGGTTGTGCCTTCTGGTGTTACGGTCGACTTCCCTATCCTTGTGGGACGATAGGTCTTATTCACAATTACGACGAGGGCCACCCTTCACCTTGGATCTATCATCTCTTGAGCCTTACTTGGCCAACTTTTTGTCAATTTTTTTTTCTTTTGAGAGAGTCTGGTTCACGTACTCCTCCATTGTAAAGTGGTTGTTGGCCATCTCTAGGAGTTCCGTCAAAGTTTTGATTTTTAGCATCCCAAGGAAATAGATAAATTGGTGGCCCTTTAGCACTTGTGCCAACACAACCTTTGCCATCACCGACTTCAGATCCTATACTTTAAGCATCTCTTTATGGAACTGTATAACATATGCTTGTATGCTCTGCTTCACTTCTTTCTTTATGTACCACAAGGATTATGAATCTATGTGACACTTTTAGACGTTCGTAAACTATGTTGTAAATAAATTCTAGAAATCTTTCAAGGATGTAATAATCGTTATGGAGACTCAATTGAAAAACTTGAGGGATGAAACCCTAAACGTAGTTTAAAATAGTTTGCATTTCTATGCGTCAAAAACTTTCATAAGGCATACAACCTACTGAAAGGGTGTAGTACAATCGGCTCGATCGCTTCAACCCCTTGTATGACTCCAAAGATGCAACCTTGAACTTTTCAGAGGCTTTTGCATCAATAATATGTCTAGAGAATGCATTTTATGGTCAACGGTACACTTCTATTTGCCCCTCTTAAAGCTGATTCCTCAGCATGGATCCATCGCTACCTTTGTACTAAGATTCTTCCATGCTTTCGACTTCTTGAGCTTTCTGATTATCTTACTACTAGGATTCCTGAGGATTAGGTTGTGGGAGGCGCTGCGCCCTCTCCTCAACCACCACAAGGGTCAGTTCCATGATATTACCAACCATCTGGTCTTGGAGCTTTTGAAGTATTTCTTGAACGAATTCTCTGACAAACTCAAATATTAGATGTTTTTCCAATGTTTGTTCCTTCTCTATTACATGCTTCTCTTGTTATTGAAGATATGACTCTATACTCATCGCACCTTTTGTGAAGTTGAATCCCAAAATTTCTTTCGGTTCATGCCCAAGAAATAAAGTTTTGATCGGATGAGAGAAATAAAGGAAAGTAGTTGAAAGACAATAAAGAGTAAGCCACAAATAATGTTAATTCTTTACAAATAGATTAAATAGTCTTCCGCGTGTCCCTCCTATATTTATATCAGAAGGGGATATGATAAACAACATGATTATCTGTCACTTAATTGGAAATTTATAATGACTTTATGAGTCATTACATCTTTATGTATTTGTAACTTACATTAACAACTTTTGACCTTTTAATCGTTGTTGGCACCATTCCATATTCTTAGCTATCCCTAACACTGTTTCATATTTGTAAGTATTCTATCTGGTCGATTGGCCTTCGCTCGATTGGCTAAAGGTCATTCGGCCAACCGATAGGCCTTCGGTCGACACTTTCGAGGGAATCCGTCCTGAAGACTCGTTGTCGTCAAAAAGGGTTATTTCATCAAGCAGAGGGTGCATGATCGTAATTTGAAAGACAGTCTTCTTTTTGACAATAAATTTTCATGGAAAGTTGGGTGAGGATTCCACTAAGCAATCGTTGATCTTGTGAATGTTTTGATGTTGGTTAAGTTATCGTTGGTTGAGGCGCGTAGCTTCCTTTGGTTCGAACAAACTTTAATTCGGTCGACCCATAATTTGATTGAACAAAATTGCGCAAGATAGCTCGACCGTTTTCTACTCTTTTCACGCAGTTCGTTGTGTCACTTTGAGATTCGTGGAGTCACATTTTTAGTAGAATCACATCCATTCCCATCAATTTTTGTGTATTTGCATTTCGTATATTTAACATCAATTTATAAATAAAAAAGACAGCTCAAATTCACACCTCAATTCTTATCTATTCATGAAAATATATTTTTTACTTTTAAAAAAATTAATCTAATATTTATTTATATGTGATAAAAAAATTTGAAATGTATAAATATAAAAATAAATTTAGATATGAAATAGGTAAATATAGAGAAATTGAGTGATATGTATATAAATGACTAACCTTTTCCATACATATCACATATAACTGATTTGCAATGGTCACATCATCGTGGCTTTTGCCAAGCATCAATCGGCTACTTTGAGTGAAAATTAGGCTGGCAGACTGCTGGTGGAGAATATTGATTGAATTTAAGAAATAATTTACTTCTAATTTTTAAATCGAATCTGCATTCGGCTATCTTCATCGACTTCCCTAAATTTTATGTTAGAGGCCTGTAGTTTTCTGCGTACTATTGATTAAATTTAGAAAATTTTCATGGCCGAATCCGGGTGGTAGCGATCCGTGCATTATTCCCTGTCCGAAGACCGAAGATACGTTTGTTGAAATGTCGCTCTAGTGTCCCTTCAACTTAAAGCCTAAAAACCCGCATATCGTGCGGAAAATCAAGTATTTTCTATGCTGCAGCTTAACGCTTCGCCGTCTCAAGATAATTAAGAAAAGGGCAATTTGCTTTTTTTTTTTTTTAATATTTACTTTTAAAAATAATAGTATTTTCTCTAAAGTTAAGAAAAATAATCTTAAAAATTATTTTTCCTTTTTTCTTATAGGGCGTTGTCAGATCACGAATTGTGTTTGTGAATATGCCTCAAGAGTTGGAGTCGAGCGACATAAAGAAAATAGAGTAAAGCGTTTCAAGATTTTGTTATAGAGAGAATTTGGAGATGAGAGCGAGTTCCTCTCTTTTATTCATGTTTTTGTCTCTTATTTATAAGAGCATGTTTTATATAATTACATGAGGGGCGGAACAATTATGAAAATTGTTCTTAATATGATTAATGTTCTAATTATTATATGGATTTCATACCATGTATGTATTACAATTTAAATTTTTAATATGACAGTAACTGGTTGGGCAGACTTGTCTGAGTTTCGTTGATTGAGGCGACCGACCGAGTAAAAACAATGCTTTTCGGAGTGTGTGTCAGTCAATCCAAGCACTATGTCAAATGGCAAGCTCGCTCGCCATGGGTCAGTCGGCCAACTGTGGTTTGGTGCTCTTGTACGCACTTCGAACGGTCCGAGCTGGAGTCATAACCCTCTGGTTGAACCCTTTGTGATAGTGTATCAGTTGATCCTAATCGTGTGATCAGTTGTTAATTAGTGAGATGCTTTGATCGTTCGACTGTTATTTGGCTTGTCTAGCAGTTTTGAGATTCGTGCTGATATTTCTGGTGTATACATATTAATTCCCTGAGTTTTTCAATTCATTGATAGCGACGGCCACAATAAGGACATGAAAATTTATTAAGAATTGTTAACATTAAATTCATGGATTGATTGATCATTTGACTTCCCTTGGGATTTCGTGTTTGTGTACTCTATAAATGGGCATGACCCGAGCCTTGTATCATTTGTTGTTGGTTTCTCTTTTTACAGTTGAAAAGCGTTATGGTTGATGGTTCGAATCAGATCATTATGGGTCCTTAAAGGCTAGCGAAGGCGAGGTATCGACCTCTACCTCTGCAAAAGGAAAAAGGTGACGAAGGAAAAATGTGCATGGGTTGAGCATACATCGACTCATTTGATGACCACGAAGGTTAGTTGCTATGGAGTCCTCACCAAGAGGCTTTGGAAATTTGTCCGGGCTCGAATGTCGAGGGTCAGCCATTCTTTCTTGTCAAGGCAAGCGGAAAGGAGCGGTTCTCACCATCCTTCCTCAGTCCTTGCTACAGTAAAGCAAAGGTATCTCAGTGAGAGAGAGAGAGAGAGGGACTTTAAGACCCTCTTTTCCATAGAAAGATTCATAAATGAATTGGTCGGGTTGTAGAATTGTCGGGATTGCAGGGCTGCGAGATGTCGAAAGTTGCCACTAATTCTGCTCTTGCTGCGGTGGTTGGTTTGCAGTTCGTAGAAGTTGGGCTTCGGACGTTGTCAACCATGGTAGTTCATCAGTTGCCCAACCCCTTAAACGCGATAGATCTCCAACTAGGGAGACAAGCATGGGGAACACCATTTTCGTGGCATCACAAAGCAGTAGCCAGGCCGGACCGAACTGTTAGTGGTTGTCAATCGACCCTCTCAAGAGAGTTTCTTGGGGTTCGGCTGCGAATCCTATGTGAGAGCTACACGTTTGCCTAAATGTTGAAGTAGCGGCTCTACAGACGGAGCATGTTGCTCTGTAAGGCAGACTCACTGAGGTTCTAAACGAGTATTCAGATATGGTGAGGTTCAATTACGAAGCTAATTTGGTGGAGCATATTAGGTTTGGCGAAGAGTTATTTCTTCAAAATTTGAGCGGGCATGTCCCCTCGAAGGTCTTGGAAGAACATTTTATCAAACACTTTATTCGAGGCCTATAATAATGTTCTTCATAGTAAAATGAATTTTTAATGAGTTTTTAAATGATGTTTGGTGTGTCACTAATCATTATGTTATGTTTTGTTTTATGCACCCGCCTTATAAATAGGAGAACGGGCCGCTTCTTTTCACTTTATTCTCTTTCAATTTTTTGTCTTCGGTCTTCTATTCTCCCCTTATCTTTTGGTCTTTTCTACTTTTTTTTTGTGGTATGGCACCCAAAAACTCCACTACTCTGTTCAGTTTGGTCAGAGGCACCGAATCTTTATTGCTGATGGAGCGAGGTGAGAGAGTTGCGAAGGAGGTATGTTCTCGATGACAAGATTAGTCTTCAGAAGTTGCTCCAGTTGGCGCAAGCAACAGATCATCCGTGTAACGACCTAGTCTTCTAATCAACCTAAGAATAATCTGTTTTAGTGCATATTTTATAAGCACTTTATGTCCATTTTTTATGATATTGCATTTTAAATGAAGATATTTTGCATATTTTTTGTTTCACGTACATGGAATGGAAATTTAGTGAAAATAATGGCAAAATAGAGCAAAATTGAAAATTTCTATGTAGCGCTATAGCGCCACCCCTTGGTGCCATGGTGTCATATATGAGCGAGATGGGCGCTACAGCACCCCAGACTGACATTATAGCGGCAATAACTACCTTTCTTAGAGATCAACTGAATTGTGTCAAATTTTGGAGGGGTGTTTGAAAAGTATTTAACCAAATTTAGAGACATTTTGGAGCATCAAAACCTTAATTCAATGGCAATAGTTAATTAGTATTTTCATATTTTTTGTTCAATCATAAGTGTGAGTGTGTTTTAATGTGAAAAAGTTTGAAAATTGCTTTAAGGAAACTTTAGAAATTTATTTGGGGAGAAGACATAAGGTACTTTGTATTTATGTTCAAGTTTGTGTTGTAAGACTTGAATTTCACTGCAAACATTTTGTTTTTTTTAATCTCCATAAATTTTGAGTAGTTCTTTTTCTTTCTCCTTGCATATGAGACTTCATCTTGTAGGATGAGAATGATTTAAAGATTTAAAAATTGTGATGGTATTTCACCAAATCTTCATTTACTTTACAAACTAGCCACTTGTGATGTTAAAATACATTGAGAAACATAACGACCTGGGAGGGCAATGATTTCACCAAACTAGTAGATACCACACTTCATTCTAGGTGGCCATTGCGATCACTTAAAGAGGAGTACAAATTAATATGGAGATATGTTTTGATGGACGTAGAATTGGTTAGTTCTAGAGTGACATGCTATAGAAAAGTTGGTAGTCAGCCATAATTCAATGGCTGACTCCAAACGTCAAGGTACTAAACCTTAAGTGAAATTTATAATATAATTCGTAAATCAGTACATTTGTTCACAGTAGCTACTAGATATAATTTGAGACATATTTTATAGAAAATTTTTAGACATAAATTAAGGGTCGTGTCAAGTTTTTAGTGTCGTTGACGGAAATTGTGATGAAACTTTTTGACTTACAATTTTATTTGAATTGTAAATTTAAAAATTAGAAGATTTAAAAAAAATTAGAAAAAATTAGAAAAACTGAAAAAATTTTAAACATAAAAATTCAAAAATATAAATTTTCATTTTTGGTGTGTTATTTTATTTTATGCAGTTTTTTTTCACATTGTTGATGTGTAGTTCTCGATCTAAAAATTTAGTACCTTGTGATTAAGAATTGGAAAAGACTATTAGAAAAATTCGAAAAAAAATGCTGACTTAATAATTCTTAAGAAATGACTAACACATCATAAAATAATATTGAAATTCAAGCTGCTAAAAATGAACATCATAATTTACAAAATCCTTTAAGGGATTATCGATCCTGATTTTCTGTATGGATGTTAATTGCGATATATTTGATTATATGCTTAATTTCTTTAATAATAATTCTTTCTTTGCAGCAAAGCCAAAAACTTGATCCGAAGCAAAAGTTAGGTAAATTCTTTACTATGAAGCAAGCAAGAGTAAAGTTATAATATTTAAATATGGGATACTTCGCAAATTTATGTATCGTTATCAAGCAATATAGGACTTTTGATTAAGCCTCGAATATCGAAACCGCACGGATAATACAATATGAAACTTCACAAAAAAAAAATTAGATAACAAGATTCTACTTAATAAAATATTCTTACTTAAACTCTAAATTCTAAAATAGGAATGAAAGTTCAATTCTTTTTGTAAATTTTTTATAATTTAAATTAAAGTAAGCAACTAATCAACTTAACTAAGTACTTGTAAGATGAAGACAAAATGAATAAAATATATTTTTTCTTATCATGAATCAATAACGAGTATATAAATTCTGTTGTGGAAGTAATCCAATTGTTTTGTGTCAAATATGAGCAATAATATTCTTTACCTTTACTAAAAAGGCTATAAAGAACGTTGGCTAATTTATAGTGTGAATAGTTCTGTAGACTGATTATGTAGGAAAGATACTCGCTCTCACTCTAGAGTTCTCTCTTCTCCCTCCACCTAAGAGCTAACATCATGTATCAAAATATAAAACATTAAATCAAATTGGGGGCTTTAGCTTGCACTCTAAAGTCCTCTAATTTTATACCCTTCAAAGTTTATTTCCCTAATTAGTTGCACTCAACCTCATGAACTACATTCTCATCCATAAAATCAAGTGTGTTTCCTACCATTAGTTGACTGAGCAATACCATCTCGGACCTTACATGTTCTCACAACAGGTATTAACTTCTTAATTGGCCAAATCAAGAAGTAAATGAACTACAAGGTTTAAAATCATCACAACTCCTTCCAACATTAAAGTCTCTTACTTCACACAACTTCCTTTCAATACTTAATCACTTATCATTTTAAGAAAAATAAATAAAGAAAACTACTCATAATCCATGGAGAAAGCACAATCACAATTGAGTTTAAAAGTATAAATCACACACACAAACCAAAAATCTAAATTAAAACTAAATGTAGTCACAAAAATACAAACTTATCTCAAATTCCTCTCCACCAAATATATTAAAGTTCCTTTGATTTCTCTTCCTTTAAACACAATACAATCTAAAACATAAAATAAAATAAAAGGTGGTTGTCGGCGGCGACATCGATGGGTTATGACGGTGGTAGTTACATGGATGAATGATGGCTATTAGATGTGGGTTAGCCTCTTCCTTTAATGATCCAAGTCTATTTTAATAAAAATCCAAGAGGAGTCTTGGTGTCTCTTCAAATTGTGTCTCTATTCAATGAATCTTCTAGAAGTTGCCTCCTTTCAAAAGCTAATTGGATGAATTTTCGTGTCCTTAACTATTTCCCACGATTTCACCAAGGGTTGCTTCAACCACCTCTTCAAAAATTTATCCAAATTCAATGAATCGTCAAATAACTACTTTTGACACTTAAGCGTGAGATATCTGGTGCTTAGGAGTGGCTATCTCAGAATAACTGACGCGTAAGCACCAATCCAGGGCGCTTAGGGCCTTAGGCACCTTAGTTCATTTTTTGCACCTTCTTCATTTTCGCTCAAAATTTGATCATTTTTTACTCCTTTTACCATATTTTTATCCATTTGATTCTTGAAAAAAAACAAACAAATATCTTTCATTAAAGCACAATATCTCAAAAATAAATATAAAAATGTGTATAAAAAAACTATATATTTTAGGTCTATTAAAATCCCCTAAAGTTAAAATGTTACTTGTCCTCAAGCGACACTTTAATCTTTAAAAACTAAATAAGTATATGATGTATATGAGTTTATTTAAGAATTTATAAAATTTTGATGTAGAAATATAGTAGTCCAATTTAGAATAAATATTAGTGAGTGAGACCAACTTAGAGTTTACAATTTTTTATTGTAAAGAAGTCTGAAAATATGAGTTTTTATTTAACTCAGAAATACTGTAAATTTTCCAAATATAAAGTTTAGACATTTTATCTTCTCCACTTAAAAAAATTTATTAAGCATAATTTTACTCATTATATTATATCTTTAAGCTTAAGAGATTCTCAAGACTTTTTCTTTAAAAAAATCAGATGTGGAACCAATTTTTGATTAGGCACTAATCCTTAAGTTTCTCCTTCTTTTTCAAATTTTCTTTTCTTTTTTGTTTCTTTTTTTCTTTTTCTTTTCTTTTTTCTTTTCTTTTCTTTTTTCTGGCAATGATTACTATATCTGGATAGGACTTTAATGATTTTGAATTTCACTCTTCCTTTCCTAAAGCAAAGAGTTGATATATTTCCTTCACATAAAAACATCATAAAAGTTTTTAAAAATTACATTACATAAAAGAAATTTATGTTTTGAAAATAAAAGTCTAACTCTTCTACATTTTTCAAAAAATACAATCTCCTACTAAAGAGAGTTACACAATATTTACCATTTCCACATTAAAAAAAAATTTAAATTTTTCTTCAATACTATAAATTTTAACTAAATTCACTTACTCATATCTAAGCTCAAAATTTTATTTCCATAATATAACTTCATACACATGATCATTTTTTCTTCAAATAAAAATCTAATTCATTTGAAATGCATTTGAGAACAAATAAATTTCAAGTCTTTAGAAAAATTTTCATCCGCCCCACAAACTTTAATTTTTAATAGAATGAAACATTTTATCATCATATAGAAATAGGCAGGAAAGGAAAACTAAAAATACATGCTAACAAGAATCTTTACATCCTAAGTATGCAAGTGCTAAAATTAGAAATAAGAGTAAAAATTAAATTGATCAAATTTTAACTTACTTAACAATAGAGATTCATTAGACTTATATGCAGTGGATAATAACATAAAAGCAAATAAACACACTAACAAACATACACATCTGCAAAATATCTAGTAGTTAATTGAAAATTTTAAACATGAAGTTTTTAAGTAAAAGTTAGAGATATTCTAAACCTTCCCAATATCAAAATTAAGTTCAATACAAACTAACTAAAAATACTAAACAGCATAGTTAACACAATTACTATCACAAGAAAAACATTACAACAATGTCTATCAAAACAAAACACAAACAAAACTAATAGTCTAAACAAATGCAACACAAAACACAATGAAAGTTTAATATAACTGCAACACAAACAGTTCACAACAATACATAAAAGAAAAACTAAATTAAACTACAAAACCAGTCTAATCATCTTCTTCCTCAACATTACTCTCGTCACTATGCCAAGTAGTAGCAAACTCATATGAAGGATATATTGGATACTGAGGAAAAACTGCACCCTGTTTACCCTTCATGAGGCTTTCCATATATGAGTTGTATTCTTCCTCATGATCACTACTTTTTTTTCATGTGTCCATCTATATGTTCTGTAAAATTTTCTAAAGTTAATACCTTATCAAGAGCATAGTTAACATTGTCCAAAATCCTCTGTAATACTTTGACTGAGAATCCAATCTAAAAGTCTGACCCTGTGATGTAGAAGCACATGAAGTAGAAGCTCGAGATGTCAAAGCAGTTGAACTACTGGAAAATCCACCTCTCCAGCCAAAAATTAAATGATGTTAAAAAGCCTTCACATTCACACTAGTAATTGGTTTGAGTGGCTGCAATATCTCCTCCTAACTACCAAATCAAACCCTACCTTGCTCACATAATGAAAAGATCAAGGATATAAATCCCAAACCTTCAGTAGTAGTAGCAACGACATAACTGGTAATAACATTATAAACCAAAGCTTCAATGTTGATGGGCTTGAACTGTTGAATACAATAGTTCAAAGTTGCTCGATCACGGTTCACTTCACTAAGATGATTGGTAGGCAGCACACCAACAAAAATGAAATGGTGCCATGCCTTTGTAGTGGCATCTAACTTTGAAGTGGAGAATTTGACTCTCCTTTCATTAGTAATCTTTCATAATCTTCTTCCTCTAGTCAAAAATGAAATGATCTCGTCTAACTCCTCCTCATTGTACTATAGTTTGAATAAAAACATAAAGTGCTAGGGGACAAATGATAAAACTGATTTATTACCTATGATGAGAAAGGCTTTGTCTTTCCTCTAACCATGACTCATTCAGCCTTGAGGAGATTTGTATAAAACTCTAACACACCTGAAATAACTGCCACAACAGAAAAACAACAAAGCCACTCCCAGCAGCGGTGAACAATTAAATCTTTTATAGCTCCTCCCGGACTTTTGAGACAACGCTCAACAATCAACTTCTCAATTGGAGTGCATCAATGTATCGATCATGATTTACACCACTGACAAACTTGCTTGAATCAAATTGAGTTTTTCCCCTGCTCCTTTTCATTCTTGGAGCCATTTCTAAAAATCACATAAATTTCATGGTAAATTCTAAATTAAACTCTAAATCATTAAACTTATCTCCTAAAAGCTTAGACTACCAAATCTATATATTATTCAAAGATTTTTCTCAAATTTTTATCATGAATAGTGATTAACAGATTGCTCTTTAATGTGCTCAAAATACATCATGAAAATAAAAAAGTTTCAACATAGAAGTAAAGCTCTTACCTCAAGGATATCAAGTCTAGCATTATATTCTTCAAATCACCAAGAAATTTTCAAAATAAGGTGTGCCTAACATCAAAATCAAGAATGCTAGAGGAAGGGGACGAAGTTGAGGTGCAAAAATGGAGATTTTTTAACTGATTTGTCACTTTAAATTGTTTTTGAATCAATTTACGTGAATTGATGCTTAAGCACGAATGGTTTGGGCGCTTAGGCACCCGGCTCTCAGTTTAGCTAGCGCTTAAGTTTGAGGTCTTGGCGCTTAGGTACCAGTGCTCAAATTTTAATGATTTTTTTTTAAGTTGAATGCTCTTCTATCCTAAGGGCCTGTCTGGGGGTAGCTTAAAAGTGTGGCAGCAATTTAAAAACACCGCCTAACATTTGTTTCTCATGTTTGAGTAGCATTTCAGAAAATAGTGTTTTTTATTTTGTATTACACGCAGACCGCAGGTATATCCCTGCGATCCATTTTCGGCCTCCAAGCTTTTACGGAGCTACCCTTGCAAACAAGCTCGCATCCCTCAACTTTCATCAAACTCTTGGCATCAAACCTGCCTCTGCTCCGCAGGTAAGAAATCTCTTCTCCTCGCTCCACTCCTCCATCCTTTCCCCCATTTCACCGAAAGGCTTCTTGATTTTGGACGATCAATGTGTTATTTATGGTGAATCTAGAAGTGTTTAGTGGCTGAAAACCTAGAACCAGTTGTTAGGATCCAATCATGTTGAAATGGCTGGCTCCTGCAATTTTACCTGTCTGTAGTGGCATTATTTTCGGTGTTAGAGAATTTCTCCAGGTGTTTAAATTTATGAGAATTTGTCACTTCATTTTCTTGGGATCCAAGGAGGCTCATGGGTTTGTATAGAAAGTATGTATTCTTTTAAGCATATGGAAGCTTTAGATGCATACCACCAACCTTTTATTTGTTTACATCTTGCCTTTTAAATATTGATTACATCTTTTATGCATAGTCAAGGAGGTAGGTATGTGAAATTGAGGCTTGGGTGCTAAACATGTAAAATACATAAGGGCTAGAGGTTTATATGCACCTTATTTCAAGTTTCTTATTTATTTTCCTTCTATATTTACATTCACAACACTCTAGCTGAGTTTGCACATATGTTGTTTTTGTCATTTTTAATGTCCAATGATTTTATTGAGATAATTGTGGAGCAGCTTGGATAGCCACAGAACTTTGTTGTCGGCAACCCCTGCCTCAATACTTTGGTATGTTGATTTTCTTTATTTCCTTTATTTATTTCCTTTATTTTTTGACTGATATATTCTCTTTTGAATATTTGCATGACAATGAGTTTTAGATATTCATGGAAGTCTGAGCAAGTGATGTACAGCTGCGGGCTACCGACCTTACTGCTTACGTCATGCCAGCCACATAGCTACAGGCGACAATTCTACAGGTGCCCGTGGTGGGGACACAGACTAGAAAACTGCATATTCTTCAGGTGAGCCAACATAAATTTCATGTCTACGATAATCTAAACGGATACCATGGCTCGAAGTTTAACGGTGTCACAACTTGAGAACCGAGCTTGTGGTTCAAGTGCTTCAGTTTCTTTGATATCCCAGTTAGATAGGTTTGCTCGGGGTTCTGGGGTACCAGAACTGGGCAACATTCGTCGTGATATGCTTTTACATTTTAAAGTCAATATTGTATTTATTTTTCTTGTTATTTTTTCTTTTTTTTGGTCTCATTATACTCCATATTAGTATGTGAAGGTGTATTTTACTTTTTGTATATGTAACCGTGCTTCTTTGATGTGATCGGAAATATTTGAGTTATATAAATGTAACTCAACTCTTTTATATTATCATGTCTTAACATTTGAACTATAATTTTGCTGAAAAAATTACAAATTCGGCATGATTGATTGTTCATTTAACTAAAAAAAGTCTATAAATAAGTTGTTTACAAAACACTCAAACCAAACAACTAAATAACTTATCCACAACATGGGCCGAATAATCATTTATCCAGAATCAGTTGTTTTCCAAACACACAAACCAAACAGCCAGCCAGCTTATCCAGATCAGCTGCTCATCAGTAGATTATCAGGATAAGCTGCTTATCGGCAAAAGCTGGATAAGCTGCAGCTGCCACAAATAGAAGCTAGATAAGTCGCAACTACCCCAAACAAACCCTAAGTCAACCAACCCTACAAGGTCTCACACTCTTTAATTACTCTTTTTTCCCTATAAACTCTTCTCTTTCTCAAGATTCACCAATCTTAACTAATTTGATTCAACGCTAAATACCACAAAATGTCACAAAAACAAACAGTTATATTCATTCACAAACAATTACAAACATTTTCAATACATAAATTATCAATCCAAATAGTCTTGCTTGAGAAAATTCGTAACACAAACACTAGATAATCTTAACATTAGAAACATAATAAACACATTTAACAATAACAAAGAAACACTAAACACACAAACACTGAACAAAGAACTTAATTCCACTCTGTGTTTGGTGGAATAAATCCTGGTCTATCATTAGTCTCTCCTTCACCATTGGAATGTAAATCTGATAAAACAGACGATGATTAATAACTGTAGTTGAATCTTCTTCAATCCACTTATTATTTAAATACACAACCTTGTCCGCTTCTTCTATAAAACTGGTATGGCTAAACGGTATCCTAATTTGCAATCCTATATGATCAAAATTTACATTAACTTCCATCACTTTTGCTTCAATTGAAGCCACGTCAGCCCCAATTTTAGTGATTTTATCTGTTATTCTTTCGATACTAACGACTTGGAAATCATTGTATAATTCTTGTGCACTCTGACTAATGAACTTCTTTCTCATTACTGCCTCCTTTTTCTTCAATTCACTCTCCCAAGATGACATCTTTCCAAAATATCTCTCTTCATACTTAGAATTTAGGGGTAAATGGAAGTGTGGTAAAAATCCTTACATAACTCCTATATTTATAGGCTTCAAACTCCCCTATAACTCTTAGGCACGTCCTAGAACTGCTATCCCATGTTAAAGCTAACCAAATCAGAGTTAAAACTTCTAGAAACCAAAATTCGAACATTTTTTTAACTGTCGCGCTTAAGCGTTGAATATTAGCGCTTAAGCGTAAGTGCTCAATTTAGCACAGGTCAACTTAATGTCCAAATACTCATTCTAACATGTCTAAGTCATCTTTTAAGGTCTTAGAATAATCACTAAATCATTATATATTCAAAATATCACAAAAATTTTCTAAATTAAAAACAAAAACATAACATTCAAAACAATCTCACAGATAACTATTGCTTGCCTCCCATAGAGTGCTTAGTTTTACTCCATCAGCCTGACGTAACCAGTGCTTTTTCTAGTTGACCCAACATCATAAGATTATTAAATTTAAGTTGGTCACCTAAAAAGTATGGTTTCAGTTTATGACCATTCAAAATAAATATGTTATTAGTTTTAGGATCTTTGATATACATAGCTCCACAGGGATAAACTTTCATCACAACAAATGTCCACCCGGACTTAAGTTTGCCTGGAAATAATCATAACCTTACATTATAAGAATAAACTTGTTGTCCTAGCTCAAAATTTTTAGCAAGAATCTTCTGATCATGCCATCTTCATCTTTTCTTTGTAAATCATATCACTTTCATAAGATTCATTACTTATCTTTTCAAGCTCATTTAATTTCAATAGTCTTTAACTAGTAAATGATAAGTTTTCCTAAACATTAGCCTATATGGGCACATTTCTATAAGAGTTCTATATGCAGTCCTATAAGCCCACAAAGCATAATTACGTTTGACTAACCAATCCATTTTAGTTGGATACAATGATTTTTCCACTATTCTTTTTATTTCATGATTAGATAATTCACCCAAACCACTTGTCTAAGGATGATAAGTAGTAAGAATTTGATAGCTTATATGATATTTATTTAATATTTTCTTCGTCATTGCATTTTTGAAATGAATTCCCCCATCAATTATGATCACTCTTGACATCCCAAATCAACAAAATATATTTATATTCAAAACTTTACAACACTTTGAACTTTACATTGAGGTAAGGCAACATCTTTTATCTGTTTAGATACATAATCTACTAGTAACAGTATATATTAATTTCTGAAAGATGAGATGAATGGTACCATGAAATCTAATCCCCAAACATCAAATATCTCAACTTCTAACACATAATTGAGGGGAATCTCATTTCTTCTAGAAATATTGCCTACTCGTTGACATCGATCACAAATTTTTATATAAGTGTTAACATCTCTAAAGATTGTAGGCCAATAAAGTAAAGGTTGCAAATTTTGTATGATGTTTTATCAACACCAAATTGTCCCCCAAAATTAGAATTATGACATATTTGAATAATTTCCTAAGTTTTTTTTGAAGGCACACATCTTCTAATAATAAGATCCATTTGTTGTTTATATAAACACGGGTCATCCCAAAAATAAGTCTTAGCTTCAAATAAAAATGTCCTCTTTTGTTAGTATGTCATTCCATAAGTTATAATATCACTAACAATGAAATTCACAATGTTTGCATACCATGGAACATCACTCATTAATATTGTACAATTCTTCATCTAGAAAATGCTCATTAATTTCTTTTTCAAAATCGAGTGGTTTCTCTAATTCAAGGTTGGATAGATGATCAGCAATTTGATTCTCAACTCCCTTTATATCCACTATCACAAAGTCAAATTCTTGCAAAAGAAGAACCCATCTTATAAATTTTGATTTTGCATCCTTCTTTTTAATTAACTACTTGATTTCATCGCTAATTTACCTTACCCAATACATTTAGTTCCAATTAGGTATGAACTAAATTTATCAAAAGCATATAGTATTGTTAATAACTCTTTCTCAATTCTATTGTAATTAATTTGAGCTTCTTTAACAGTTCTACTGGCATAGTAGATAACTTTCAAAATCATATCATGTTTTTGTCCTAAAACAGATCCAATTGCATAATCACTAACATCACACATCAATTTAAAAGGTTTTTCCCAATTTGGTGAAATAATAACTGGTGTAGTGACTAATTTCTCTTTTAATAATTCAAAATGTTTTAGACACTCTTTCTCAAAATTAAAAATTACATTTTTATTATGTAAATGACATAGAGGCTTCGCAATTTTTGAAAATTTTTTAATATACCGCTTGTAGAATCCAACATGACCTAAAAACATCCTAATTTTCTTCACACTTGTTAGGTAAGGTAAATTAGCAATCACTTGATATTTTGCAGGGTCTACTTCCATACAAATTTCTAAAATCTTATGTCCTAAAATAATTTCACCTGCTATCATAAATTGACATTTTTCCCAATTAAGGACCAAATTTGTATCTTCACAACACTTTTCTAAACATGATTCAAATGAAGCTACAAACACTGAAAAATCATCCATAAAAACTTCAATCCCTTTTTCAATTAAATCACAAAAAATAGCCATCATACATCTTTGAAATGTAGTAGGTGCATTACATAAACCAAAGAACATTCTTCTAAATGAAAATGTACCATAAGGGCTGGTAAAGGTGTTTTTCTCTTGATCCTCAGGAGCTATTTGTATTTGGTGATAACAAGTATATCCAACCAGAAAATAAAAGTATTTACGCCCATCTACTCTTTCCAGCATTTGCTCTAGAAAGGGTAGTTGAAAATGATTTTTTCTTATGTCAAGATTTAATTTTCTATAATCAATGCATATTCCCCATCTTGTGACTTGTCTTGTTGGTATTAACTCATTATGCTCATTCATAGTCACAGTCACTCTTTCTATCTTAGGAACACAGTGAATCAGACTAACCAATGCACTATCTAAAATAGGGTAGATAATTTCAGCATCTAACCACTTTAAAATTTCTTTCTTAACTACATTCATAACATGATTCAATCTCCTCTAAGGATTAGCCCTAGGTTTGTAGTTCTCCTCCATATCAATTATATGCATACAAATTGAAGGACTGATTCCTTTTATATCAACAATTGTCCATCCAAAAGCTTTCTTAAAACTCTTTAAATTTTTCATTAAACTAATTTCTTCTTCTGAAGTTAAATTTGAGGAAATTATAATAGGTAATGTTGATGAATCACCTGAAAAGACATACTTTAATTATACAGGAAGTAACTTCAACACAAGCTCAGGAGATTTTTCAATTGATGGACAAAAAGATGTATCTTTTTCTATCGTGTTCGAAACTACAAAACTCTCTCAAACACAATTTGAAAATTCCTTATATAAATCTTTATATTGATCCAATTCCTCTTCTTACTCATGTTCCAACTCTTTAATTTCAGATTTGTCTTCATAAATTTCTTTGAAATGACATTCACTTAAATATCATACTACCTCCGTTCTATAGCATTGAACATCTTTACATTTTGTAGGATATTTCGTTGATTTAGAAATATTAAATGTAAGTGTCTGATCATTAACATGCATAGTTAATTCGCTTTTATGCACATCTATCATTGCTCTTCCTATAGCTAGGAAAGGTCCCCTCAAAATGATAAGTATCTACTTATCTTCATCCATATCTAACACAATGAAATCGACAAGAAAGATAAAATAATCCTCTTTCACTAAGAAATCTTCTATAACTCCTTTAGGATATATTATTGAATGATATCCTAAACCTAGAGTTACAGCAGTAGAGGATATTTCTCCTAATCTCAATCTTTTAAATATTGATAATAGCATAAGTTTGTTGCTTTCACCAAAATCACATAAAGAATTCCCATAAAATTTGTCTCCTATTGCACATGAAATCATAATGCTACCGGAAACCTTAAGCTTTTTAGGAAGTTTTTTCTAAATTATAGCACCACAATCCTCACTGAATGCATGAGTCTCATTATCTTCAAACTTTCGTTTCCTGGTAAGAATATCTTTCATAAACTTTACATAGATTGGCATTTGTTCTAAGTCTTCAGCA
Organism: Phalaenopsis aphrodite; assembly: GCA_003013225.1. Classification (NCBI taxonomy): domain Eukaryota; kingdom Viridiplantae; phylum Streptophyta; class Magnoliopsida; order Asparagales; family Orchidaceae; genus Phalaenopsis; species Phalaenopsis aphrodite. Next base: position 146,650 of record NEWO01000513.1, on the reverse strand, counting down.
AATGAATTATTAATTGTAAGCTTCTTAAAACTTTCCATAAATTTTGAAAATTATTTGTCAAACTTTTTTTGACTGAGCCTCTAAGGAAATGGAGGTGGTAATATTTCTAAATCAACTTTAAGTGGAGAAAAAGGACTTTCTAAACCTTTCGAAGTGTCCTCTTCAGGTTTTTCAATTTTTTCTCTATCTACTTCAATCTCTTTTTGAACTCTACCTTCCAATTCTCTTCCGCTTCTAACTTAAAGTGCTTTTACTTGCTCTTTATTCTATTCATTTGAATTTATTTCAATATTACTTGTAAGTGATCCGTGGGATTTATTAATTAATGAATTTTTTTGTCTCAATTGATTCTCACTATTTCTAATTGTAACCCCTTGACTTTGCAATTGATTTCCCATTTGTAACACCACTTCCTCTATAGAGAAAATTTTCTCCTTAAATTGTGGATTATTGTTAAAACTTGGAGGATAAGTAGATCTCTAATTACTATTCCCTATGTTGTTCCAGCTTCCCAATGGGTTTACTTGATTGTTCCCTCATTGCTGATTATTACCACCTGAAATATTATTCCATTTAAAATTAGGATGGTTCTTCCAACCTAGGTTATAATTTTTTGAATATGGGTTATTCTACTTGTTATTTATGACATTCAAAGTTTCTGATGATGCTTGAGAATCTACCATTTGGCCTAATGGATTCTCTTCAATCATTGCAATTAGTTGAGAAAAATTCATTCCAAATTGGTCTAACTTCCTTGAAATTACAACTACTTGATTTGCTAAAATTATTTGTAGCCATCTCTTCAATTAAAGCATAAGTGTCATTAAATGGTTTTGACATCAATGAACCACCAGCAACGACATCAATAATAGATATAAGAGATCCAACTAATCCATTGCAAAATGTTTAAATTATTAACCAATTTGGTATAACATGGTGTGGACACTTTCATGAGAGTTCTTTAAATCATTCCTATGCTTCATAAATAGATTCCCCTTCAAACTGACAAAAAGATGTAATATCATTTCTAAACTTTGTAGTTTTTTACGATAGAAAATATTTAGCAAGAAATTTCTGCATTAAATCACCCTAAGTTCTGATAGATCCAGTTGATAGAGGATGTAACCATATCTTAGCCTTATACCTTAGTGAGGAAGGAAATATTCTAAGTCTTATAGCATCATCTGATACACCGTCATAATTAAATGTTGCACCCATTTCAAGAAAATTGGTAAGATCTAAATTTGGATCATCAGTTGGTTTTCCCCCAAACTGATTTTTTGATACTATTTGGATAATAGTGGATTTAAGTTTGAATGAATTAGCCACTACAGCAGGTTTTTGAATACTACATTGAAGTTCATCCACTGTAGGGTTTGCGTAATCTTTTAAAGGTTATAACTCTTCAATATTCTGATTATTTTGATTTGTCATTTCTTAAATTTTTTGAAATTTTTCAATAATTTTTAATTTTTAAATTTTTATAATAGTTCTTTCTAATTCAAAATCATAAGGCACAAGTCTTATGGAACCTGAACTACTCATACATTACCATAAAACACATAAAATAAAACATAAAACATAAAAAAAATAAAAACATGCCAACAAGAACTTTATATAAAAACAACGTTAAAATATTCCTATAATAAATCTTAAAGTTTAAATAAGACTTTATAAAAGTAAAAATTTTACTTTCTTAACAATTTCTTTAAAAATTTTGTTAATTATCCGCGACAACTATGCCAGTAGCTTGATCTTAAGTTTCTGTATGGATTTTAATTGTGATGTATGTGATTATATGCTTAATTTTGTTAATAATAATTCTTTCTTTGCAACAAAGCCGAAAACTTGAGCCGAAGAGAAATCTAGGTAAATTCTTTGCTATGATGCAAATAAAAATAAAGTTATAATATTTAAATATGGGATACTATGCAAGTATACATATTCTTATCAAGTAATATCAGACTTTTTGATTAAACCTCAAATATCGAACCCATAGGAATAAATACAATATGCAACTTCACAAAACAAAAGAACTTAGATAAAAAAAATTCTACTAAGCAAAATATTCTTTCTTAAACTCTAGATGCTAAAATAGGAATGAAAGTTCAATTTTTTTGTAAACTTTTGATAATTTAAAATAAAGTAAGCAACTAATTAACTTAACTAAGTACTTGTAAGATGAAGGCAATACAAATAAAATATCTTTTTCCTTATTATGAATCAATAACAAGTTATGAAAGTATTCTAATTATGCTTTGCCAAATAGGAGTAATAATATTCTTTTCCCTTACTAGAGATGTTATAATGAACATTCGCTAATCTGTAGTTTGAATAGTTTTGAAGACCGATTAGGTAAGGAATATACTAGCTCTCACTCTAAAGTTTCCTCTTTTCCTTCCACCTAAGGGCTAACATTTCATATCAAAACATAAAACTATAAATCAAATTGGTCGCTTTAGCCTGTCACTCTAAATTCCTCTAATTCTACAACCTTCAAAGTTTATTTCCCTATTTATTTGCATTCAACCCCATGAACTGCATTCACATCCATGAAAAAGATATAAACTATCAGCTTGTGATTCCTACCATTTGTTGATTGATACAATATCAGCTTGGATCTTATATGTTCTCACAACATGCATAAACATCTTAATTGGCCAAATGAAGAACTAGACGAAGTAAAAGATTTAAAATCATCACAACGTCTTCCACAATGAAAGTCCCATACTTCACACAACTTCCTTTCAATACTTAATCACTTATCATTTTAAGGAAAAAGATATAAAAAATTACTCAGAATCAATGGAGAAAACACAACCATAACTGAGTTTAAAAGTAGAAATCTTGCACAGAAACAAGAAATCTAAATCAAAACCAAATGTAGTCACAAAGATAAAAATTTATCTCAAATTCCTCTCCTCCAAATGTCTTTAAGTTCCTTTTAATTTTCTTCCTTCACTTACAATACAAACTAAAACTCAAAATAAAATAAAAAGTGGTTAGTGACGGTAATGGGCGGCGACAACAGCAATTACTTGGATGAATGATGACTGTTGGATGTGGATTGGCCTCTTCCTTTAATGATTTGAGTATTATTTAATAAAACTCCAAGAGGTGCATTGGTGTCTCTTCAAATTGTGTCTACATTCAATGAACCTTCTAGAAGGTGCCTCCTTTCAAAAGCCAATTGGATCAATTTTTGTGTCCTTTAACTATTTCTCACATTTTCAACAAGGGTTACTTCAAACATCACTTTAAAAGTTCATCCAAATTAAATGAATTATCACATAACTACTTCTGTGCTTAAGGGCGGGGTACCTGACACTTAGACGAGGCTATATCTAAATAACTGATGCGTAAGCACCAGTCCTTGTCGCTTAGGCGCCTCAGTTCATTTTTGCACCTTCTTTATTTTTGCTCCAAATTAGATTCTTTTTCACTCCTTTTATTATTTTTTATCCATTTGATTGTACCTAATAGAAAAACACACAAATATCTCAAAATTAGGTATAAAAATGTGTATAAAAAGACTATATCTTTTAGATATATTAATTATGAAAACCATTTAGTAGATGAAATTCATGTAATCTTTCAAACTCCTATTATAGAGGCTAAATAACTTCAACTTAAACCTTTAATTATACAAATGATACAAAATTCTTAGTTCGGAGGAACACCATCTGAGGATCCCGAATTACATTTAGCAAGCTTTTTATAACTATGTGTAACATTTAAATATAATGGCGTCTCAAATGATGTCGTTAGACCTAAACTTTTTTCTTTTTCATTAAGGGATAAAGCTAAGATGTGGTTAATTTTGTTAGCACCTAGATCTATGAGAACTTTAGGAGATTTAGCTAAAAAATTTTTGGCTTAGTATTTTCCACCTTTAAAAACTGCAAAGCCTAGAAATTATATTATTTCTTTTACTTAGTATAGAGGGGACTCTTAATAAGAAGCTTGAGAAAGATTTAACTCCTTAGAAACTGTCCACTTCATGCTTTACAAGACTTGTAAATCATTCAAACTTTTATAATGGGATAGTAGGATCACTTAGATCAATTATAGATGTTGTTGGTTAATCTTGATTCTCTTTATAGATGTCAAATTGTGATGTATGTGATTATATTCTTAATTTCCTTAATACTGATTCTTACTTTACAACAAAGCCAAGAACTTGATCCCAAGCAAAAGCTAGGTAAATTCTCAACTTCAAAGAAAAAAAGAATACAATTATAATATTTTAATATGGGATGCTACTTAAGTATACGTATCGTTATCAAGTAATATAAGACTTTTTGATTAAGCCCTAAATATCAAACCCATAGGAAAAATTATAATATACAACTTACAAAATAGGAAAACTTACATAACAAAATTCTACTTAGCAAAATATTCTTACTTAAACTCTAGATTCAAAAATAGGAATGAAAGTTTCATTCTCTTTTTTTATTTGTAATTTTTAATCATTAAAAAAAAAGTAAGCAACTAACTAACATAATTAAATACTTGCAAAATAAAGGCAGTATGAATAAAATATCTTTTTCCTTATCATGAATCAGTATCAAGTATAGGAACTGTATTGTGGAAGTATTCAAATTGTGTTGTGCCAAATAGGAACAATATTTTTCTTTACCATTACTAGATATGCTATAAAGAACATTGGCTAATCTATAGTTTGAATAGGCTTGAAGACGGGTTAGGTAAAGAAGGTACTAGCTTTCACTCTAGAGTTCCCTCTTCTTCCTCCACCTAAGGGCTAACATCTTGTATCAAAACCTAAAACTATAAATCAAATTGGGGGATTTAGCTTGACACTCTAAAGTCTTCTAGTTCTACACCCTTCAAAGTTTATTTTCTTATTTATTTTCACTCAACACCATGAACTACATTCTCATGCATGAAATCAAATGTGATTTGTACCATTAGTTGACTGAGACAATACCATCTCAGATCTTACATACTATTACAACATGTGTTAACATCTTAATTGACCAATTCAGGAAGTAAATAAAGTGCAAGGTTTAAAATCATCACAACTTATTCCAACATTAATGTCTGATAGTTCACACAACTTCTCTTCAATACTTAATCACTTACCATTTTAAGGAAAAAGATAAAGAGAACTACTCAGAATTCATGGATAAAATACAACCACACTTGAGTTTGAAACTAAACGTCATGCGCTCAAATAAGAAGTCTAAATTAAAACCAAATGTAGTCACAAAGATAAACATTTATCTCAAATCCTCTCCCTCAAATGTCTTGATGTGACTTTGAATCTCTTCCTTCACCCACAACACAAACTAAAACACATAATAAAACAGAAAGGTGGGCAGCGGAGGCGATGGCATATGGTGGTTACTGATACATCAAAACAATATATTGTGTTAAGTACCTATTTTATGCTTATTTTTTATAATATTGCATATTAAAGAAGGGTATTTCTGTGTTTTTGTTGCAATTATATTATTTTTAGGCATTTGGAGCAAAAAAGGCAAAAATGGCAAAATTTGGAGCAAAAAGAGCCAATTTTAGGTTTTGGCACATCATGCGTCAAATTGGCGCATGATGCGCCAAAATTCAGAGAGATGGCGCATGATGTGCCAGGGACAAATTTTTCAAATTAAGGCAGTTAGGGATAAATTTTGTGTGAACTTTCAATGAGACACTTGCTTTATACACCTCTTGGAGTGATTCAATGCATCTAGACATTTTGGAAGGTTCTTTTATGAAGGGATATGACTCTTGGATAAAATGACACATCTTTTGAATTCAAAAGAGTTGAATTCTGGAGGGAATTTTAAATTCTTTTCCGAGGAGGCAGCCCAAATTAAAAGAAGAAGACTTCAAGAGGAAAAGATGGGGACAAAAATAGAGTTTTTGGTGTGTGGCATGAGGGTTAGAGGGAGAGATAAAATTAGATTTTCTTCTAGGTTTGTAAGAGGAGAGGGAAGGTGAGAGATTTTTTCTTCACTACATTTATAAGAGAGAATTGGGAGTGTTTGTAAAGAGAGAAAGACTTGGAGAGAACTTCTAGAGATTTGCATGGGAAGGATTATGAGATAAGTTGTATTTTTATTTCTTTTATTTTGTAAACTCATTTATATATATGAAATTTGGGTTGTTTTGTATCTTTCTCATGAATTTTTAGTAGTCTTCTATATCCTTCTCCCTACTTTGAAGATATGGCTTTGTGAAGAATAGATTTTATTTTCAATGATTTTAAATGATAATAATTTGTGACGATTTGAACTCTGATCTTCATTTACTTTTTGATCTCCCTAATTCAAATGTTAAAACTTGATGAGAGACATATGTTCTTAAATGAGATATGATTTCTATAACATAAAGAGAATCACATTTGATTTCATGGGAGACTATGTCATCCATGAGATTGAGTGCAAATAAAAAGGAAATATACTTTTGTTGGATGCAGTATTAGAGATTTTAAGGTGACATATTAAAACCCCCAATTTGGTTCAATTGGTTGGAAAATAATGTGAGATTGGTAGCCCTCAGGGAGGGGAGTAGTGAGAGCTCTAGAGTCACAGTCTGTATCCTCCCAGCCTAATCACAGAGTTAGGGACCAAACTCAAGATTAGTCAATGTTCTTTTTAGCATTCAGAAGAGAGTAAAAAATAGAATTGCTCCTAATAAGGACAAAACAGTTTTTATATATATTTTCAAATGATTTCTATTTCTTCATAAACCATATACTCATTGTAAAGGGAAGGACTATTTCTTAAATTTGAACTTTCCATAACAACAAATACTTTGTTTAATTTTTGCAATTTTATTTCCGAAATTTTAATATTTAGTTTAGTTTAATTTCAGTAATCTTACATCTGCATTTTAGTTAGCAATCATCTGAGTAGTCAATTTTCAAAGTTCACGCTCTACCTTTTTTTCTTATTATAAAATAATTTTCATAATTTACTTTAGGATTTTCCAACTTCCCTATGGGTTCGATATCTAGGACCCCATTAGAGCCCTTTATTACTTGCACGATACGTATACTTGCATTGATATTTAGGTGAGATTCAGTTTAAAAAAAGAGTTTAAAATGATAAATTTTATTTATAAAAAGCATTTTATTAGGATTATATTTCATATTTATTATAAATCCGCATGCATCAAGTTTTTTGTACCGTTAAATGGTGTGAACTTCAAAATTTATTTCATATAAAAATCTCTCGCATCAGTTACTCTAGATGGATGGATGATGATTAGCCTCTTTCCGTGATGATCCAAGTTTTCTTTAATAAAAATCCAAGAGGTGCCTTGGTGTCTCTTCAAAATGTTTCTTCATTCAGTGAATCTTTTAGAAGTTGTCTCCTTTCAAAAGCCAATTGAATGAACTTTTGTGTCCATTAACCATTTCTCACATTTTTTTCAAGGGTTGCTTCAAACAACACTTGAAAAATTTGTCCAAACTCAATGAATCATCAAAGAACAACTTCTGACGCTTGAGTGAAGGGTATCAATTTTTAATGTAGAAATATAGTAGTCCAATTTAGAAAAAAAACATTAGTGAATGAAACCAACTTAGAGTTTATAAATTTTTAAAGTAAAGAAGTATGAAAATATGGGTTTCTATCTAATTTAAAGATATTTTAAATTCTCCAAATATAGAGTTTAGGCATTCTATCTTCTCCACTTAAAAATTTTTATCAAACATAATTTTACTTACTATAGTGTATCCTTAAGCTTAAGAGTTTCTGAAGACTTATACTTTAAAAAGATCAGAAGTGAAATCAATTTTTGATTAGGCACTAATGCTCAAGCTCCTCTTCCATTTTTCTACTATCTTTTTCTTTTTCATTTCTTTTCTTATCTCTTTTTTTTCCTTTCTCTTTTTCTTTTCTTTTTCAGGCAAGGATTACAATATCTGGATAGGCTATTAGTGATTTTGAATTCCACTCTTTCTTTCCTAAAGAAATGAGTTGATATATTTCCTTTACTTAAGACATTATAATAGCTTTTTTAAAATTACTTTTAATAAAGGAAATTTAAGTTTTGATAATAAAAGTCTAATTCTTCTGCACTTTTCAAAAATATAATTTCTCCTACTAAAAATAATTACACAATATTTATCATTTCTAAACTAAAAATTTTTAAAATCAAGTTTTTCTTCATTACTGTAAATTTTAACTAAATTTTCATACTCATTCCTATATTCAAAATTTTATTTCCCAAGTATAGCTTCATATACATGATCATTTTTCTTCAAATCAAAATCAAATTTATTTGAAGTACATTTGAGAACAAATAAATTTAAAGTTTCTAGAAAATTTTTCATCCCCGCATACTTAAATTTTTAAAAGATAAAACATTTTAGCATCATATATAAATAGGTAGGAATGAAAACTAAAAATAACATGCTAGCAAGAATTTTTACATCCTTAATACATAAGTACAAAAATTAAATATAGAAGTAAAAATTAAATTTGTTACCAAATTTTAACTTTCCATAACATATAGAGATTCATTAGACTTCTATGAAGTGGAGGATAATATAAAAGCAAACAAACACACCAACAAACATACACAGCGTAAATTGAAAATTTTAAACATAAAGTTTTCAAGTGAAAGTTAGCAATATTCTAAACTTTCCCAAGATTCAGAATTAAGTTCAACACTGACTAACTAAATACTCTAAACGACATAACTAACATAATTACTACTATAAAAACTCAACATAAATTCTCATAAAATCATAAATACATCATAGCAATGTCTACAGAACAAACACAAACAAAACTAATAGTCTCAACAAATACAACTAAAAAAATAATAAAAATACAGTATAACTGTACCACAAAAGCTTCACACTATTACATAAAAAAAACTAATCTAAACTAAACTATAGAACCAGTCTAATCATCCTCCTCTTTTGCATCACTCTCATCATAATGTCAGGCAGTTGTAAGCTCTTGTGAAGGATATTTTGGATATTGAGAGAAAATTACACTATCGTTTGTTCTTATGAGGCTTTTCATAGATGAGTGGAATTTTTCCTCGTAATCACTATGTCTGCACATATATCCATTTATATGTTCTATAAAATTTTCTAAATTTAACACCTTATCAGCGTTATAGTTGATGTTGTCCAATATCCTCTGCAATAGTTGTGATTAAGAATTAGATCCAGAAGTTTGACCCTGTGATGTAGAAGCACGTGAAGTGGAAGCTCGGATGTAGAGGTAGCTGAACTATTAAGCAATCCACCTCTCCAGCCAAAAATTGAATGATGTGAATAAGACTTTACATTCACACTAGTAATAGGCTTGAGTGGCTGCAGTAACTCCTACTAGCTATCAAATCTAACTCCAACCTCTTCTTAAAATGAAAGGATCAAGGATGTGAATCACAAACCTGTAATAGTAGCAATGACCACAGAAATGGTAATAACATTATAAATCAAAGCTCCAATATCGATGGGCTTGAACTGCTGAATATAATAGTTCAAAGTTGCTAGATCTCTGGTCACTTCACTACGATGATTGATAGGCAGTAGACGAGCAGAAATAAAAAAGTGTCATGCCTTTGATGGAGCATCTAACTTTGAAGTGGAGAAGCTAACTCTTTTTTCATTGGTAATCTTCCATAATCCTCTTCCTCCAGTCAATGTTGAAATAATCTCTCCTAACTCCCGAACAACAGAAATAACTGCCACAACAGAAAAACAACAAGACCGCTCCCACTGGAGTTCCTATCTAATTTAGAGAAGTTGTCTCCTTTTAAATAAATACTATATAATTGTTCATCAGGAAAATTTTCTAAATTTTCATTTACAAAATTAGTTAATATTTCTTTTTTCTAGTCTAAACAAATGATCAACTATTTGATTGTCATTTCCCTTTCTATCAACTACAAAAAAATTCAACTCTTGTAATAGAAGTATCCATTTAATTAATCTTAGTTTAACATCCTTCTTTTGCATTAAACATTTAATAGAAAAATGATCTGTATGCACTATACATTTATTTCCAATTAAGTAAGGTCTAAATTTATCAAAGGCATAAATAATATTTAATAACTCTCTTTCAGTAGTATTGTAGTTAATTTGAGCATCGTTCAAAGTTTTACTAGCATAATGTATTATTTTAAAAACTTTGTTGTGTCTTTGTCCTAAAACAGCTCCAATAGCATAATCACTAGCATCACACATTACTTCAAACAAATTTTCCCAAACAGGTGGTACTATTATAGGTGCAGTGATTAATTTTTCTTTAAATATATCAAATGCTCTTATGCATTCCTCATTAAAATCAAATTTCATATCTTTTTTCCTAAAATTTGGCATAATGACTTAGTTAGTTTTGAAAAATTCTTTAAATAACGCTTGTAGAATTCATCATGTCCTCAAAAACTTCTTACCTCTCTAACCATAGTCGGTGGTGGTAATTTTTTAATAACTTGAACTTTTATAGGATCTACTTTAATGCAATTTTTAGAAATTTTATGCCTAAGTACAATTCCTCCTGCAACCATAACTTGAAGTTATTCCTAATTTAGTACTAGGTTGATTTTCTTACATAATTCTAGAACTTTTTTCTAAACTATTTAAGCATAATTCAAATGAAGTCCCAAACACAGAGAAATCATCCATAATTACTTTCGTTCCATGCTCAATCAAATTACTAAATATTGACATCATACATCTTTGAAATGTTGGAGGAGCATTGCATAGTCCAAAAGGCATTCTACGAAGAGAAAATGTTCCATAAGGGCTTGAAAAATGTTTACTTGTCTTGATCCTCATGAGCAATTAGAATTTGATGATAACCGGTATATCCATATAAAAAACAGTAATATTTATTTCAAGCCAATCTATCCAACATTTGATCCAGAAAGGGTAAAGGAAAGTGATCTTTCCTGGTGGCCAAGTTTAATTTTCTATAATCTATACAAATTTGTCAATTAGTAACTTATTTTATTGGAATTAATTCATTTTCTTATTTACTTCAACGGTCACTCCTCCTTTCTTTGAAACATTGTGAATTGGGCTTACCCAAGCACTGTCTAAAATAGGATATATAATTTCAGCATCTAACCATTTAAAATTTTTTTTTACAACTTCTTTCAATATTGTGTTTAATCTGCTCTAAGGATCAGCTTTAGGTTTGTATTGTTCATCTAATGAAAATCTATGCATACAAATTGAAGGATTAATTCCTTTAATATCCGCTAAAGTTCATCCAAAAGCCTTTTTATATCTTTTAACATTTCTATTAATTTTTGTTATTTAATTTCAGTTAACTCAGAAGATACAATAATAGAAAATTTAGATGAATCTCCTAAAAGTACATATTTTAAATGAGTAGGTAATACTTTCAGTTCAAGTTCAGGTGGTTTAATGCCTTAAGTAATAAGATTTTTATTAGCATTTTCAAACAAATCTAAAGTTTCAAACTTGTTCTGAATATAATCTAAATTTTCTTCTTTTATTTCATACTCATTTTCACTAAATTCTTCTTTCTTTAATTTCTCTTTAAACTCTTTCTTAAATTGCTCATTACTTAGATAATCAATAACTTTCATCCCAAGACATTCATTGTCTTTTTCTATTGTATGATATTTCATAGATTTTGTAATATTAAATTTTACTTCTTGATCATTAACTCTCCTTACACATCTATCACAGCTCTCCCTATTGTAAGAAGTGGTCTCCCCAAAATAATAGGAAAATATTTATCTTTCTCCATATCTAATACTATAAAGTCTACAGGAAAAATAAATTTATCCACTTTTACTAACACATCTTCTATAACTCCTTTAGGATAAGTGATTGATCGATTAGCTAACTAAAGAGTTACAATAGTATGGGAAATCTCTCGTAAATCTATACGTTTAAAAATTTATAGAGGCATAAGACTGATACTTGCTTCTAAATCACATAAGGCTTTTCCATAAAATATTTTACCAATTACACAAGGTATCGTAAAACTACGAAGATCTTTTAACTTTTCAGGAAGTTTTTCTGGATAATAGCGCTACACTCTTCACTAAGTGCAATAGTCTCAAGATCTGCAAATTTCCTTTTCTTACTTAGTATATCTTTCATAAATTTCACATAACTTGGCATTTGTCTAAAGCTTCAATGAAAGGAATGTTTATCATTAAATTTTAAGGATTTGCAAAGAAAATTGTAAATTGTTTGTTTGTATTCTTCTGTTTTAGTCGTTGAGGAAATGGAGGTAATGATTCTTTTAAAGGAACTTTTTTTTTTCTCATTTTCAATATGGTCACTTTTCATCTCTTCCTTCTCCCAAACAACTTTTGTTTGTATTTGGATTCTTGTTTCAACTTCTTTTCCACTTCATAATTGATTTGCTTTAATTTGTTCTTTATTTTGATCTTTGGGATTAACTTCTACAGTGCTCAGAAGAGTTCCTGAAGATCTATTACTAAGTGTAGTAGCAATATTTCCTAACTGATTTTCAATATTTCTAATAGAAGCCCCTTGATTTTGTATTTGATTTCCCATATTCAACATTACCTCTTCCATTGTTAACTTTTTTTCCTTAACTTGTGGGTCAGGATTAGAGTTAAATCCAGAGGGATAGAAAGGTCAATAATTAGGATTTCCTTGGTTATTTATATTACCTGAGGGGTTAATTGAATTGTTATAAATATTCCAACTAAAATTAGGGTGATTTTTCCATCCAGGATTGTAATAGTTTGAATAAGGATTGTTATTTTGATTATTAATGGCATTCAAAGTTTCATAAGATGGTTGAGTGTCATTTATCTGTCATAGTGAATTTTCCTCTAATACTGGTGGTATTTAAGAATAGTTCACTCCAATTTGATGAATCTTTTTTGATATAGCAACAACTTGAGATGCTAAAAAAGGCAATGTACAAGATTCATGAATACTAGCTACTCTCTTAGGATTTACCCGTTCAGAGGGCCATTGAAATTTATTAGTAGCAACTTCTTCTATTAAAAAGTATGCTTCATCAAAAGGTTTTCACATTAAAGATCTACCTATAACAACATTTATAATACATCTAAGTGATCCTACTCATCAATTGTAAAAAGTTTGAATTATTAAACAATCTAGTAGAGCATGGTGTGGACATTTTCTAAGGAGATCTTTAAATCTTTGTCAGGCTTTATATATCATTTCCCCTTCAAACTGCAAAAAGATGTAATATCGTTTCTAAGAATAGCGGTTTTCGAGGGTGGAAAATATTTAGCCAAGAATTTTTATGATAGTTCTCCCTAAGTTATGATAGATCCAGGTGCTAATGAGTTTAAAAAAGCTTTGGCTTTATCTCTTAATGAAAAAGGAAAAAGTCTAAGCCTAACAGCATCATTAGAACTCCGTCATATTTAAAAGTAGCACAAATCTCAAGAAAACTAGCAAGATGTAAGTTAGGATCTTCTGTAGGTGTTCCTCTAAACTGATTATTTTGTACCATTTGGATAATAGAAGGTTTAAGTTCAAATGAACTTGCACCAACATCAGGATTTTGAATAATTAAGTGAAGTTCATCTGTTGTTGGATTAGCATAATCTTTTAAAGGTCTTTGTCGATTTTCATTTATTTGATTATCTAAGTTATTCATCATTTTGTTTAATCTTTTAATTTATTTTTGTTGTTTTCGAATTTTTTCTAATAGTACGTTCTGATTCTGAGTCGTAAGGTACTAAACCTTCAGATCCACTATTTCGTATAAATAAATATAATAAGCAAAGAAAAATTTCTTGAAAATACTCTTAAATATATATAGCTATATACTTTTGGATTTTTGATTTTATAATTTTTTTTAAATTTTTGTATTTTGTATATTTTTATCTCTAAATTTCCTAATTTACCAAATCTATTTAATTTACCATTACCTTCCCTGTAAACGATGCCAAAAACTTGATCCAGGAAAATATAGTTTTGTAAAATTTATAAAGTTGACTCCAATTTGCGACGGTGCCTTAAAACTTGATGTGGTATTTTATGAATGATAACGTTAAGCACTTAAATTTGGGATTTTATGCAAGTATACTTACTATTATAAAGTAATATAAGACTTTCATTTTAAGTCTCAAATATTAATCCCATAAGGAAGTTTTAAATTTGAAATGATAAATTAATTAGGAAATTCACAGAAATCAATCGAAATCACTCTCTCGCTTTAGTTTTTAAACACTAAGATCAAATTGGAGTATTTTTATTCTGTCACCTTAGAAATCTCCAATTCTACACCAAACAAAGCATATTTCCCTATTTTCTTACACTTAACTCAATGAACGAAATACTTCTTCATTAACTTAATTATGATTCTCACTCTGTTGTAGAACTCATACTCCATTTTCTGGATCATATGTTTCATAACATATTTTAACCATTCAATTGGTCATTTCGAAAAGTAAATTAAGAGCGAAGTTGAAAAACCATCAAAATTTATTTTAAAATTTAACATTGGCATGTCCACATTATCTCTTCATTACACCATATCTCAGAGTAGAGAGAAAGATAAAGGACTCTACTCAGACTTCATGAGAAAGATACAAAAAAACATAAATTTCATAAATAAAAGAAAGTTCATACAATTATAATAATCAAACAACTCTTATCTAAAACTTTTTATTAAAGCAAATCCCTTGTAGTCTCTCTTAGGAAACGTAGGCTGAAGAAATCTCTCACTTCTCTTCCTTTCTAACACTTCATAGAGAAGAATTCACACTTATACTCACCACAAAAACTCAAAACTATAAAAGCAATAACTAATTAATGGTGTGGAATTGTGTGGAATGTAGGTGTGTGAAGAGGAAAACTGAAATGAGTGGAGAAATTTGATATGGTGCAGGGGGGCGGGGGACTTTTGATCAAATTTTGGCCCTAAATAGAGTCTAGGTCATTTCTCTAATAGGTGCATCCAAAAACTCTTCAAAAAGCATCCAAATTCATCAATTCTTCTGGCTACCATTGACACTACTGTCGTCGACGCCCATCCTGGCACCATCGGCGTCAGAGGCTCATAATTAAATCTCAATTCTCTGTAAAATGACACCGTCAACACCCAGTCTGGCGCCGTTGGTGCTGAACAAATTATTAAATTCTCTATTTTTGCTCCAAATTCAATCCTTTTTGCTTCTTTTTTGCTCAAAATCCTAAAAATCAATAGCATGCAATCAAACATAGAAAATACCATCCATTAAAGTGCAATATCACCAAAAAAAAGTATAAAATGTGGGTCTAAAAATGCATATATTTTTGGTGTATCAATACTCAAATTGATCAAATGCCCATAATCCCACAAAATCAACTCAAAATCACTCCAAATTTTTCTAAACTCTTTTTAACAATAATCCATGCCAAATTGCTCAATCGATTGGGCTCAATGTCATGTCTAGACTAACCCAAACCTAACTTTTAGGCAATTTAATTCAAATTGAACTTATGCACCAAAATTGACTTAGACATACCAAAGTGACCAAATTATTGTCACCACAGTAACCATTTGGACTCTATTGACCAACCTAAACCATCTAGGTGAGCAATGGACTAATGGTCCCTTGATTTAAGGGATCTTACCCATATTTAGCCTTATTTTGAAAATACTTTGCCATCATCACTTGACATTGGAAGTAAATCATAATTAACCCTCCCCTGACCTCCTTGAGCTAAGAAGTGACCATACCCTAGCCAGCCAACTCATCCATTGGAAACAACCTCATTAAGGGAGCCCCAAATGACAAAAAAAATGAAAATTAAACCCCTCTGAATTTGCTAAGACCCAATGGCCACTTGAGATTTTCTGCCCTCCACATCAACAAGCTTTTGTACGCATCAAACC
>NEWO01000513.1:108398-123729 GCA_003013225.1 Phalaenopsis aphrodite | reverse complement strand
TTTAAAGATTTAAAAATTGTGATGGTATTTCACCAAATCTTCATTTACTTTACAAACTAGCCACTTGTGATGTTAAAATACATTGAGAAACATAATGACCTGGGAGGGCAATGATTTCACCAAACTAGTGGATACCACACTTCATTCTTGGTGGCCATTGCGATCACTTAAAGAGGAGTACAAATGAATATGGAGATATGTTTTGCTGGACCTAGAATTGGTTAGTTCTAGAGTGACATGCTATATTATTATCAACTTGGCTTAAACTTTAGTACTTTGACGTTGGGAATCAGCCATCATGGTGGCATAGGCTTAAGGGCATCTAGAGGTGAGAGGTTAGATAGTTCTGGTGCAGAATCAAGATGTTAAGGAATCAACATTAAGTTAGCCAATATTCTTTTGCTAGCACCGGGAGGGGGTACAAAATGAGGTATGTTTCTATTTGTCACAATAAATCAATTTTGTCTTAAATCACTTGAATCATACAAAATTTATTTGTTTTTTTGCAAGGGTAAATGTTTTCATTAATATTCAAACTTGCTGTTATATTTTATTATGCTCTTACATTTAGTTCTTGCTTTCTTTTTAACTCTTTAGTAGTAATTTTTAGTAAGCATAACTTTTTGGACCTCTTATTTGTTTAATTTGCAATTTAGAAAGAAATTCAATAAATTGAATTTAAAAGTTACCACTTTTCTCGGGGGATCGATACTTGATTTTTTAAGGAAAATGTATATTTCTTGAAATAATACGTATACATGCATAGTACCTCTAGTGTGAAATTTATAATATAATTCGTAAATCAGTACATTTGTTCACAGTAGCTACTAATATAATTTGAGACATATTTTATAGAAAATTTTTAGAGATTAAAAATATACGTAATTAAGGGTCGTGTCAAGTTTTTAGTGTCGTTGACGGAAATTGTGATGAAACTTTTTGACTTACAATTTTATTTGAATTGTAAATTTAAAGATTAGAAGATTTAAAAAAAAATTAGAAAAAATTAGAAAAACTGAAAAAATTTTAAACATAAAAATTCAAAAATATAAATTTTCATTTTTGGTGTTCTATTTTATTTTATGCAGTCTTTTTTCACATTGTTGATGTGTAGTTCTCGATCTAAAAATTTAGTGCCTTGTGATTAAGAATTGGAAAAGACTATTAGATAAAATTTGAAAAAAAATGCTGACTTAATAATTCTTAAGAAATGACTAACACATCATAAAATAATATTGAAATTCAAAATGCTAAAAATGAACATCATAATTTACAAAATCCTTTAAGGTATTATCGATCCTGATTTTCTGTATGGATGTTAATTGCGATATATGTGATTATATGCTTAATTTCTTTAATAATAATTCTTTCTTTGCAACAAAGCCAAAAACTTGATCCGAAGCAAAAGTTAGGTAAATTCTTTACTATGAAGCAAGCAAGAGTAAAGTTATAATATTTAAATATGGGATACTTCGCAAGTTTATGTAACGTTATCAAGCAATATAGGACTTTTGATTAAGCCTTGAATATCGAAACCACAGGGATAATACAATATGAAACTTCACATAAAAAAAAGAAATTAGATAACAAGATTCTACTTAATAAAATATTCTTACTTAAACTCTAAATTCTAAAATAGGAATGAAAGTTGAATTCTTTTTGTAAATTTTTTATAATTTAAATTAAAGTAAGCAACTAATCAACTTAACAAGTACTTGTAAGATGAAGAAAATTGAATAAAATATATTTTTTCTTATCATGAATCAATAACGAGTATATAAATTCTGTTGTGGAAGTAATCCAATTGTTTTGTGTCAAATATGAGCAATAATATTCTTTAACTTTACTAGAAAGGCTATAAAGAACGTTGGCTAGTCTATAGTGTGAATAGTTTTGTAGACTGATTATGTAGGAAAGATACTAGCTCTCAACCAAAGTCACCTAAGAAGACTCTCAATAAAAATAAGGAAATATTATCTTCAAGGAATTTCAAAGGGTAGGACTTTGAAATGAGATCGAACGCAGAGGTGTAAAAGAGATTGGTTCAAATTTGGAATATTTTGTTGTAGAATCTAAAGGAGGAAGAACTGGGGATATGATGGATCCAAAGGAGAACCTCGGTGACTTCCCAAGCTATCCTAATGTTTGGCTTCATTTTTTAGAAGAAATTTTTAGGTGTTTTATCCTACCAATTTTATTAGTTAGGGCTTACATTCGTGTGAAATAATTACACAAATTGCTTGGAAGATGTGAGGATTTAGGTCGTGATAAAAAACAACCTCGAAATTCTAAAACGAGTTAGGGCATATATTGTATAACAGGACTATACAAAGGTCTAAAGATAAGGTGTGAATTTACACTGCATAAGCAAGCAACCTCGAAGTCCTATGACTTTGTTGTTTAATTCTAACGAAAGAAGTTTGGTTTAGCTAAGGAAGACAGGTTTTGTTGTTGAAGATGACTGTGCTGCCCACCATGCTAGCGCCAAGCTCCTTGCCACAACGAGTTTAAGTTCTCTAATGTGTTAAGTTATGATGTTCAATCAGGTGGCCTTTTGGTTGAAGTTCTTTAAATTTTATGGGGGCATATTAAAGTTGATTAGAGCAACACCGGTTAGGATCCTACGGTTCCCTCGTTGAGACACCACAATTTTCTATTGGATTCACTTATTCCAAATGAATTTACTAAACTCAACTTAATGAGTTCCATAATTTCATTTTGACCGTGGGAAGCCTTGTTAGCAACTGTAGGTTACCTCCTCCGAGGGATTCTATATCATCCGATAGAGACATCTTAATTTAGTTGTAGTTTTGTGTGATGTTTGTGATTAAATTTTGAGTTGTCTTATATTTTGAATGTTGTGGCGGTGAATTTTATCTTAATTGATTTTAGTTTTGGTTTTGGTTTTGTGGTTATCCTGATAATTTTAGTTTTTCATGCAGAGTGACAACGTTGTTCAGCATGCAAATTTACAGGTATAAAAGTATAGTATGAAAGTATAAGAAAGATAAAGCTGAAAACTGTAAAAGCCTACCTAGCGAGTCTTCTCGTTCCACCACCTGAAACTCAAAATGCATGTTAAGGCAGTTTATATGAAACAGGGAAGTTAAATTTTGACGACCTATCTAACCTTAGGTCACATCTTGGTGGGTCCTTAGGAGTTTATTTAAGGAAGATGTTGCCAAGAAAAACATATTAAGTTTAGTAGATCTGCAAGATATCCAAAAGATCTAGAGAAAGAAGCAGGTCCGTACTACTCTCTCGCTGCGTGGTGGAAAATCCCG
Organism: Phalaenopsis aphrodite; assembly: GCA_003013225.1. Lineage (NCBI taxonomy): Eukaryota > Viridiplantae > Streptophyta > Magnoliopsida > Asparagales > Orchidaceae > Phalaenopsis > Phalaenopsis aphrodite. The sequence goes on along the minus strand of NEWO01000513.1, from coordinate 120,445 downwards.
AGTTCTTTTGAACTTATTATGTTGCTTAATAATTCATCCTATAAATACCCTTAATGCTCAGTGAACATTTATGTCTCAATTATCTCTAAGAATAGGTTAATTATCACTTGTGATTCAATTTAAGAATTATGTGGGTGAAGACCCTTAAAGGGGCAAGTTAGTGTTGTTAGAACACTTAACCAAATTTTAACCTTAATTGGGCTTGTAGTATTTGAAAGATGTTTTAATTTTCAATGATATTCACTTTTCTAATCCTCATTTAAATGAAACTTGATTTAGCTTAACTTAAGACCTATGTGAGTGTCTTAATTAGCTTTGAAAAGGTTAAGCTTTAGGTGGTCATGATTCATGATTTGAATTTTATTTTAAAAATCAAAATAGGGGTATTAAATTAATTAAGTATTGACTTCAAAAGTCACACCTCTAAGTCTTACATTCATTTTATTTTAATAAACTTCCAAATTTTAATAATTTAGAAATTTATTAACTTATCTTTTTCAATTAAGAAAGTGAGATTTGTTTCTACCAATTAACCCCCTGTGTTTCAAACATCAAATAAATTGATTAAGATCAGAGGTTACCAACTTCCCTCCTTAAATTAAGCCTAAATGTTAATTAAGGCTAATTTTCCAAAATTACACATTTGCCCCTAAGACTCTATCACTTCATAATTTATCAAATTTAATCCAAATGACTTTGAAATTTTTATCCTATCTCATTCATGGGTCAATTAAGACATCAGAGGAGAGAATGTGATTTTTTAAAATTTGATTTAATTTATATAATTATTTTTTTATGAAAAAATAGGATTTTTCAAAGAAAATTCCTAACTTGGCCAAGGTCACTTCTAATCCAATAAAATTTTTACTGGAGGTAACTTTAGACCATAGAAGCCTTTGGACCACATTTCATGATTTTTTGAATTTTATGTGAATTTTAAGAATTATTTTAAGTTATAGGGTATTTATTAAATATAAAATATTTTAAATGGAGAAATTAAATTTTATATTTCTGAATAGTCTCCCTGAGGTCAAAGAACATAGAAGAGAAGATTTTATATTTTTTTCAATTTTATTTGATTTATTGGAATTATTTTAATGGAAATCCATTTTTATAGCCTTTAAAAATCATTTTTAAGCTTTAAAATTCAATATAATTATTTAGAAATTCAGTAAAAATATTTTAATTTTTCCTAGGTGCTTAGGAAGCAATTTAGAATATTTCCATGAGTTTTATTATTTTTGTGATTTTTAATTATTTAAATATTTAAAAAAGGTTAAATATCAAGTTTTTATTTTAAATATTATTTTATTTTTAAAAAAACCGCTGATCACAGAGAACTCAAAAAACTAAATTTCATAATTTTTTTATTTGTATTTTTGATTTTTAAAAAATCATTTAAATGCCAAAAGTAATGTTTATCTTTAAAAATCCAACTTAAGTTGTCAAATGAACTCAAAATATTTTGAAATTTTTATGGTGAGCTCTCTAAATCAAGAGCCACATTAGAGATAAAAAATAAAGTCATTTAAATGTTTATATTTTCCAAAGTTAATTGTCTTAATGATTTAGCGTTTGTGAAAATTAAGTACATTTTAAATGACTTGACCTATGAAATTATTTTTAAAAGCTTCTATGGTCATGATGGACCTTCAANTGGTTGATTTTAGTTTTGGTTTTGGTTTTGTGGCTATCCTGATAATTTTAGTTTTTCATGCAGAGTGACATCGTTGTTCAGCATGCAAATTTACAGGTATAAAAGTATAGTATGAAAGTACAAGAAAGATAACGCTGAAAACTGTAAAAGCCTACCTGGCGAGTCTTCTCGTTCCACCACCTGAAACTCAAAATGCATGTTAAGGCAGTTTATATGAAACAGGGAAGTTAAATTTTGACGACCTATCTAACCCTAGGTCGCATCTTGGTGGGTCCTTAGGAGTTTATTTAAGGAAGATGTTGCCAAGCAAAACATATTAAGTTTAGTAGATCTTCAAGATATCCAAAAGATCTAGAGAAAGAAGCAGGTCCGTACTACTCTCTCGTTGCGTGGTGGAAAATCCCGAGTTCTTTTAAACTTATTATGTTGCTTAATAATTCATCCTATAAATACCCTTAATACTCAGTGAACATTTATGTCTCAATTATCTCTAAGAATAGGCTAATTATCACTTGTGATTCAATTTAAGAATTATGTGGGTGAAGACCCTTAAAGGGGAAAGTTAGTGTTGTTAGAACACTTAACCAAATTTTAACCTTAATTGGGCTTGTAGTGTTTGAAAGATGTTTTAATTTTCAATGATATTTACTTTTCTAATCCTCATTTAAATGAAACTTGATTTAGCTTAACTTAAGACCTAGGTGAGTGTCTTAATTAGCTTTAAAAAGGTTAAGCTTTAGGTGGCCATGATTCATGATTTGAATTTTATTTTGAAAATCAAAATAGGGGTATTAAATTAATTAATTATTGACTTCAAAAGTCATACTCCTAAGTCCTACATTCATTTTATTTTAATAAACTTCCAAATTTTAACAATTTAGAAATTTATTAACTTATCTTTCTCAATTAAGAAAGTGAGATTTGTTTCTACCAATTAACCCCTTGTGTTTCAAACATCAAATAAATTGATTAATATCAGAGGTTACCAACTTCCCTCCTTAAATTAAGCCTAAATGTTAATTAAGGCTAATTTTCCAAAATTACACATTTGCCCTTAAGCCTCTATCAGTTCATAATTTATCAAATTTAATCCAAATGACTTCGAAATTTTTATCCTACCTCATTCATGGGTCAATTATGACAGTAGAGGAGAAAATGTGATTTTTTAAAATTTGATTTAATTTATATAATTATTTTTTATGAAAAAATAGGATTTTTGAAAGAAAATTCTTAACTGGATCAAGGTGACTTCTAATCCATTAAACTTTTTACTGGAGGTAACTTTAGACCATAGAAGCCTTTGGACTACATTTCATGATTTTTTGAATTTTATGTGAATTTTAAGAATTATTTTAAGTTCTAGGGTATTTATTAAATATAAAATATTTTAAATGGAGAAATTAAGTTTTATATTTCTGAATAGTTTCCCTGAGGTCAAAGAACATAGAAGAGAAGATTTTATATTTTTTTTGAATTTTATTTGATTTATTGGAATTATTTTAATGGAAATCCATTTTTATAGCCTTTAAAAATCATTTTTAAGCTTTAAAATCCAATATCTTTATTTAGAAATTCAGTAAAACTATTTTAATTATTCCTAGGTGCTTAGGAAACAATTTAGAATATTTCTATGAGTTTTATTATTTTTGTGATTTTTAATTATTTAAATATTTAAAATAGGTTAAAAATCAAGTTTTTATTTTAAATATTATTTTATTTTTAAAAAATACCCCTGATCACAGAGAGCTCAAAAAACTAAGTTTCATAATTTTTTGATTTGTATTTTGATTTTTAAAAATTCATTTAAATGCTAAAAGTAATGTTTATCTTTAAAAATCCAACTTAAGTTATCAAATGAACTCAAAATATTTTGAAATTTTTATGGTGAGTTCTCTAAATTAGGAGCCACAGTAAAGATAAAAAATAAAGTCATTTAAATGTTTATATTTTCCAAAGTTAATTGTCTTAATGATTTAGGGTTTGTGAAAATTAAGTACATTTTAAATGACTTGACCTATATAATTATTTTTAAAAGCTTCTATGGTCATGATGGACCTTCAAAAATTTTCTTGGAATTTTCTAATTAACATGCTAATTTCCATAATTATTTTAAGGAAATAATGTACAAAAATTTGAAAAATATGGATCTTTGTTTAGGAACCTCATCTGACTTTAGAAAAATCAGATGATGTTTTCGTTGACAGAGGCTACAACATGACAAAATTTCAAGCCAAGGTGATGTGTCAATATGCATGGAAAATCAAATAATTCAAAATAGTGTTTAACTAATTAAAAATAAAATATGCATCAAATGGACTTGAAATTTAGTCCACATTGTTCTCCTCTATTCACCGAGCAAGAGGGTATTTTTATTTTAATTTTGTGATTTTTCTACACAAAGTTATGAATTTTTGAAGTTAAAGGAGTTTAAATAAATAGAAAAAACCCTATTTATCTATTTAAACAATGTGTGCTGACTAGATCCTAGGCAGCTCCGAAAACACGTGTGGTGCGCTCTAGTTGGGCATCGCTATCCACGTAGTTGTTGACTCGTTCCGCGGTTTATGTTTTGAAGCGCTATCTGGCTTGATCCCCTCCATCCATTCGATACACGCTTGATGAAACTGCTCCCTGTCATCATCCCCGAGAAAATGATCCCGTGACCGTCCTCACTAAAACCCTAAGATCTTAGCCTAGACTTAACCAAATCACCTCAGGTTTGATCCTATGGACTCTTCTAAGTGAGACGAACACATCCATACTGTAATTATGCAATTAAATTAAGTCTAATTAAATGTAGAATCAAAATAGGCTCGGGAGGAGGAGAAGTTTTATACCTTTGCTCTGAGAAGGGAAGCTTCAATCAGAGGTGTTCGACACATTTGTTGGGGCCCAAGGAGGCTAGCGATTAAGCCTGTTTCTGTGGTGTAAGGCCTAGGTATGATTTTGATCAAGACTGATTTTGGGTGTTGATTAAAGTCTATACTTGGGGCTCTGTGGAAGTGGAAATTGATGGGGATTCTTCCTCTTTCACTATTGTGAAGGTGTGGGTGAAGTTAATTTAAGTTTAGTGGACTGTGGAGATATATTGGGCTCTGTTCTAGTTTCTGGCAAGGTTTCTTGCTCAAAATTGAACTCCGGCAAGGGGATTCAAGGCAGTGTGGTGGTTGGGTTGCACTGAGGAGGTCTCAAAGAGGCTTTGTGTGTGATTTCATAGACTCTCTCCAAGAGATTTTTAGCACTTTTTTTAATGGCTGTGGAGGTGGCCTTTCATAAAAATGGGGTTATGGTGGCTATCATGGCAAATTAGGAGGTGTAATGTGGTGCTTATGTGAAGAGCAGAGTAGCTCTACAACTCAATTTGGCTGAGCTGGCCTCTAGGCTTGATTTGGGTGAAGTCCCGTGATGGTGGCTCTTAGTTTTGAGTTTTTCTAGCCTCTAGGTTGTTTGGCCGGTCAGGGGGAGGTGGCTAGGTGCTCAGGGCATCCATAGGAATCCATCACAACAATTTAATGCAAATGTGTTTTGATTTGGCAAAGATATCTTAAGCATGTGTATTTTTTGGAATAAGATCCCTTAGTTTGGGGGACCTTTATTCCATGGCTTAGTTTAGGTGGTTAGAGGTGTTTTGGCTCAGCCTTAGGGGTCAACTAATGTTTGGGGTCGAGTTAATTTGGTTGCTTTAGGGTGGTTAGGTCACATTTAGTGCATGGGTCCAAGTGGGTGCAAATGACCAAATCTTGGGTTTGTTCTAGGCTAGACATGTCAATTGACCCAAATAAATGTTTCATTTGGTGTAGATTATCATAAGGAACAACTTTGGTGAAGGATGGAAGTGGTTTTGAGCTCAATTGATGGGTCAATTTGAGGGAATTTTGAATTTTAGTCAATTTGGTCATGTTGGGCTAGGCTTAGGTCTAGCTTGAGTTTGCCTTGGGCTAAGTCCAAATTGATTGTTGTAAATGGTCAATAGAGACCCCGTGAAGAGTTTTCAACATGAATTTGATGCCAATTTGGAGGTTAAGGATATCAATTGGGTGAAATTTGGGGACTTAGCCAATTTTGGGCTAAATCTGGGAATTTTGGATTTAAGCCAAAATCAAATGGATTTGAGGCTTCACCAAGGCCAATTGATGGTTGATTCTGATGTATAGGAATGTTATAAAGATTTTCTTACATTAATTGGGGCCAATTAACTAGGATATGGGTTCAATTTTGTGAGTTTAGGTCAAATGGTAAAAATTGGGGTTTTGACCTAAATGAATATTTGGTTCAAATCATGGGTCAATTAAGCTTGGATTTGGTTTAGTTGGGCTCAAATCATGGCCTAATTAAGCTTTAATTCGGTTTATTTTGGCCATATAAAAAGTTAATTTGAGTTTAGGATTGGAATTGGGGTCAATTGAGATCAAATTGATGGACATTTGAGTTGAATTTGGGGAAATTTGGGCCTTTAAAGGAAAATTTGGGGGTTTTGCTTAAATATGCTAAAATTGGCCAAATTGAGTCATGTAGTAGTTGAGAAAAATGAAATTATAAATATTTTGGATTTATTGAGATTTTTTGGGAATTTTTGGAATTTTGGGCTACGGAGGGGTATTTTGGTAATTTGGTCATTTTTGGAGATTTTGGGTAATTTGGGTGTTTGGAGGTTTTCGAAAGGTTTGAAATGAATTTTAATCAAATTTGGGTATTTTGGGCAAACTTGGGAATTTTGGCAAAGTTTAGGGTTTCGAGAATGTTTAGGTAATTTGGGGGTGTTTTGGGGCAAAAGACCAAGATGGGTATTTTTGATAGAATTGGGTAACTAATCACCCTAAATGAGCCATGAACCAAAGGAAATCCCATTTGGATCCTCTATGTACTGGTTTTAGTTAAACCATAGCCCTAGGTTTGGTAGGTTTAGGGGACCATCTACATGAGTATCCTCAAAAGATCAAGGGACCTGGGCTAGAAATTTAAGTTTAGGGTTGTGAGTGATTCTGAGTGTAGATGAGTGTAGTGAGTGCCCTAGCTCCAAACCAATACCCAAGGTAAACCTTAAGGTCCAACAGTCCTAAGGGTGACTCATCTTGAGTTCCTCTCATAGTGACCCTACCTACTAAGTGCTAGAGGTTAGGATCAATATTTGGAACTCCATGTTGAGTAGAGAAAATGTAGAATTTCTAATGGTGGGGGTTCCATTTCTAGTTTTCCAAGAATAGTCAATAGGAAAGTCCTATGGCTAGACCTTGGCTAAAAAAGAGGAAAAACTAAACATCAACCAAAAGTGAGGTCAACAGTGAGGAAAGTTCTCTAAAGCATATTATTGATTCTAACTTATCATATGAGACTTTAAATACCATTAAAAACTCGTATTCTAACTTTTACAACCTAGGTTGGAAGAACTATCCTAATTTTAACTAGAATCACACTACTTGGGGTGGAAACCAACAATGGAAAAATAATCATGCAAATCCTAATGGAAGTTAGAATAAATAGGGGAACACAAAATATAGGCCTTTATATTCACTGAACTCTAACAATGATCGACAATTTAAGGAAAAGAAGAAGTCTATAGAAAATGTGGTATTGCAAATGGGAAATTACTTTGGAAGTCAAAACGATACGATTATAAACATAGAGAATCAACTGGAACAATTTGCTAATTCGCTTAGCAATATACCCCANACCTATGAAATTATTTTTAAAAGCTTCTATGGTCATGATGGACCTTCAAAAAATTTCTTGGAATTTTCTAATTAACATGCTAATTTTCATAATTATTTTAAGAAAATAATGTACAAAAAAATTGAAAAATATGGATTTCTATCCAGGAACCTCATCTGACTTTAGAAAAATCAGAGGATGTTTCCGTTGACAGAGGCTACAACATGCCAAAATTTCAAGCCAAGGTGATGTGTCAATATGCATGGAAAATCAAATGATTCAAAATAGTGTTTAATTAATTAAAAATAAAATGTGCATCAAATGGACTTGAAATTTATTTCACATTGTTCTCCTCTATTCACCGAGCAAGTGGGTATTTTTATTTTAATTTTGTGATTTTTCTACATAAAGTTATGAATTTTTGAAGTTAAAGGAGTTTAAATAAATAGAAAAAACCTATTTATCTATTTAAACAATGTGTGCTGACTAGATCCTAGGAAGCTCTGAAAACACGTGTGGCGCGCTCTAGTTGGGCGTTGCCATCCACGTAGCTGCTGACTCGATCCGCGGTTTATGTTTTGAAGCGCTATCCAGCTTAATCCCCTCCATCCATTCGATACACGCTTGATCAAACCGCTCCCTGTCATCATCCCTGATAAAATGATCCCGTGACTGTCCTCAATAAAACCCTAAGATTTTAGCCTAGACTTAACCAAATCACCTCGGGTTTGATCCTATGGACTCTTCTAAGTGAGACAAACACATCCATACTGTAATTATGCAATTAAATTAAGTCTAATTAAATGTAGAATCAAAATAGGCTCGGGAGGAGGAGAAGTTTTATACCTTTGCTCTGAGAAGGGAAGCTTCAATCAGAGGTGTTCGACACATTTTTTGGGGCTCAAGGAGGCTAGGGATTAAGCCTGTTGTTGTGGTGTAAGGCCTAGGTGTGATTTTGATCAAGACTAATTTTGGGTGTTGATTGAAGTCTATACTTGGGGCTTTGTGGAAGTGGAAATTGATGGGGATTCTTCCTCTTTCACTATTGTGAAGGTGTGGGTGAAGTTAATTTAAGTTTGGTGGACTATGGAGACATATTGGGCTCTATCCTAGTTTCAAGCAAGGTTTCACGCTTAAAATTGAACTCCGGCAAGGGGATTCAAGGCAATGTGGTGGTTGGGTTGCACTGAGGAGGTCTCAAAGAGGCTTTGTGTGTGATTTCATAGACTCTCTCCAAGAGATTTTTAGCACTTTTTTTAATGGCTGTGGAGGTGGCCTTTTATAAAAATGGGGTTATGGTGGCTATCATGGCAAATTAGGAGGTGTAATGCGGTGCTTATGTGAAGAGCAGAGTAGCTCTACAACTCAATTTGGCTGAGCTGGCCTCTAGGCTTGATTTGGGTGAAGTCTCATGAGGGTGGCTCTCAGTTTTGAGTTTTTCTAGCCTCTAGGCTGGTCGGCCAGCCAGGGGGAGGTGGCTAGGTGCTCAGGGCATCCAGAGGAATCCATCACAACAATTTAATGCAAATGTGTTTTGATTTGGCAAAGATATCTTAAGCATGTGTATTTTTTGGAATAAGATCCCTTAATTTGGGGGACCTTTATTCCATGGCTTAGTTTAGGTGGTTAGAGGTGTTTTTGCTTAGCCTTAGGGGTCAACTAATGTTTGGGGTCGAGTTAATTTGGTTGCTTTAGGGTGGTTAGGTCACATTTAGTGCATGAGTTCAAGTGGGTGCAAATGACCAAATCTTGGGTTTGGTCTAGGCTAGACATGTCAATTGACCCAAATAAATGTTGAATTTGGTGTAGATTATCATAAGGAACAACTTTGGTGAAGGATGGAAGTGGTTTTGAGCTCAATTGAAGGGTCAATTTGAGGGAATTTTGAATTTTAGTCAATTTGGTCATGTTGGGCTAGGCTTGGGTCTAGCTTGGGTTTGCCTTGGGCTAAGTCCAAATTGATTATTGTAAATGGTCAATAGAGACCCCATGAAGAGTTTTCAACATGAATTTGATGTCAATTTGGAGGTTTAGGATATCAATTGGGTGAAATTTGGGGACTTAGCCAATTTTGGGCTAAATTTGAGAATTTTGGATTTAAGCCAAATTCAAATGGATTTGAGGCTTCACCAAGGCCAATTAATGGTTGATTCTGATGTATAGGAATGTTATAAAGATTTTTCTACATTAATTAGGGCCAATTAACTAGGATATGGGTTCAATTTGGTGAGTTTAGGTCAAATGGTAAAAATTGGGGTTTTGACCTAAATCAATATTTGGTTCAAATCATGGGCCAATTAAGCTTGGATTTGGTTTAGTTGGGCTCAAATCATGGCCTAGTTAAGCTTTCATTTGGTTTATTTTGGCCATGTAAAAAGTTAATTTGAGTTTAGGATTGGAATTGGGGTCAATTGAGATCAAATTGATGGACATTTGAGTTGAATTTGGGGAAATTTGGGCCTTTAAAGGAAAATTTGGGGGTTTTGCTTAAATATGCTAAAATTGGCCAAATTGAGTCATGTAGTAGTTGAGAAAAATGAAATTATAAATATTTTGGATTTATTGAGATTTTTTGGGAATTTTTGGAATTTTGGGCTACGGAGGGGTATTTTGGTAATTTGGTCATTTTTGGAGATTTTGGGTAATTTGGGTGTTTGGAGGTTTTCGAAAGGTTTGAAATGAATTTTAATCAAATTTGGGTATTTTGGGCAAACTTGGGAATTTTGGCAAAGTTTAGGGTTTCGAGAATGTTTAGGTAATTTGGGGGTGTTTTGGGGCAAAAGACCAAGATGGGTATTTTTGATAGAATTGGGTAACTAATCACCCTAAATGAGCCATGAACCAAAGGAAATCCCATTTGGATCCTCTATGTACTGGTTTTAGTTAAACCATAGCCCTAGGTTTGGTAGGTTTAGGGGACCATCTACATGAGTATCCTCAAAAGATCAAGGGACCTAAGCTAGAAATTTGAGTTTAGGGTTGTGAGTGATTCTGAGTGTAGATGAGTGTAGTGACTGCCCTAGCTCCAAACCAATACCCAAGGTCAACCCTAAGGTCCAGCATTCCTAAGGGTGACTTATCTTTAGTTCCTCTCATAGTGACCCCACCTACTAAGTGCTAGAGGTTAGGATCAATATTTGGAACTCCAAGTTAAGTAGAGAAAAATGTAGAATTTCTAATGGTGGGGGTTCCATTTCTAGTTTTCTAAGAATAGTCAAAAGGAAATTCCTATGGCTAGACCTTAGGCTATAAAAGAGGAAAAACTAAACCTCAACCTAAAGTGAGGTCAACAGTGAGGAAAGTTCTCTAAAGCATATTATTGATTCTAACTTATCATATGAGACTTTAAATATCATTAAAAACTCGTATTCTAACTTTTACAACCTAGGTTGGAAGAACTATCTTAATTTGAACTAGAATCACACTACTTGGGGTGGAAACCAACAATGGAAAAATAAACATGCAAATCCTAATGGAAGTTAGAATAAATAGGGGAACACAAAATATAGGCCTTTATATTCACTGAACTCTAACAATGATCGACAATTTAAGGAAAAGAAGAAGTCTATAGAATATGTGGTATTGCAAATGGGAAATTAGTTTGGAAGTCTAAATGATACGATTATAAACATAGAGAATCAACTGGAACAATTTGCTAATTCGCTTAGCAATATACCCCAACGAATACTTTGTAGCAACACTAAGATCAACCCTAAAGAGAACAATAATGAACAAGTAGAAGCTATCTAGTTAAGAAGTGGAAGAAAGATAGAAGATGTCATTAGAAAAGAAAAAGAAATTGTGAGAGAAACAAAGGAAACTAGAAGATCTGAAGAACATGTTTCTAAAGATTTGAAAAAATTATTATCTCCAACTAAAATCTATTTAGAAAGACCACCACCTCCATTTCCTCAAATACTAAGACATCAAGAGTTAGATAAACAATTCTCAAAGTTCATGGAAGTACTTAAGAAGTTAACGATAAATATTCCTTTCGCTGAATGTTTGGAACAAATGCCAAGTTATGCAAAATTTATGAAGGAGTATTAAACAAAAAAAGGAAATTTGGGGATTACGAGACAATTGCACCAAGTGAGGAGTGCAGCATTATATTTCAGAAAAAGCTTTCTAAAAAACTTAAAGATCCTTTTAGCTTAACAATTCCTTGTGTATTTGGAGAAAGAATATGTGGAAAAGCTTTATGCCATTTAGGATCGAGCATTATGTGATGCCTCCATCAAAATTTAGAAGAATAGGTATAGCCAATATTTCTCCCACTACTGTAACCCTTCAATTAGCTGATCGATCTATCATTTATCTAAAAGGGATTATAGAGGATGTGCTTATTAAAGTGGATAAATTTATCTTCCCTATGGACTTTATTGTTTTAGATATGGAGGAAGATAAAGAAAATCTAATTATTTTGGGGAGACTTTTTCTTGTTACTCAACAAGCTATGATAGATGTGCAAAAAGGAGAGTTTACTATGAATATTAATGACTAATAAGTTAATTTTGATATGTTAAAGTCTATGAAATATCTATCTGATAGAAAAGATGATGATTATTTTTGGATGAATGAAATTGATTATCTAAGTAAAGACCATTTCCAAAAAAATTTTGAGAGTAAGTTAACTTATGAGATCGAAATGGACTTTCATGATGAGTCTAAAATGTTGTTTAAAAAAGACTGTATATATTTTTAGGAGAGGTGAAATGATGGACGTTACCAAAAATAGTAA
>NEWO01000513.1:78488-103563 GCA_003013225.1 Phalaenopsis aphrodite | reverse complement strand
TAGAGTCATACTTTGGGGTTTTGTAGCTATACCTTCAACTACTCCTGTAATTTAAATTCTTTGCAAGATTATATATATATATATATATATATATATGTTGCCAAAGCTAAACTTTCAGTTGGAGGAATGAGGAGAATTGACAGGTACATTTTTAAATTATTACATTTAGCTTTCTGTACTTCTTGTCTCGAACTTGCTGTTAAACAAGGAATGTCACCCTGCATGTCAAAACCAAAATTGTTAGGATAGCTACAAAACCAAAGCCAAATTTTAAAATTTAACACGATAAAATTCACCACCACAACATTCAAAATATAAGATAAGTCAAAATTTAATCACAAACATCACAAGACAAAAATTGCAACAAAATTTAAATGTTTCTATCGGATGATCGAGAATCCCTCTGAGGAGGTAACCTATTGTTGCTAATGAGATTTTCCATAGTCTAAATGAAAGCACAGAACTCATTGAGTTGAGTTTTGTAAATTCATTTGGACTAAGTAAATCCAAAAGAAAATAGTTGTGCCAAAACGATGGAATCATAGGATCCTAACTAGTGTCACTCTAATCAAGTTTAACATCCCCATAATACTTAAATAATTATAACCATTGGAAAGATTTGATTTAACATCATAACTTGACTCATTAGAAAGTTTAAACTCGTTATGACGAGGAGCTTGGCGCTAGCATTGTTGGTAGCACAGCCATCTTCAACAGCAAAACATGTCTACATCAGCTAAACCATTCTTTCTTTAGAAAACAACAAGCCATATGACCTTGAGGTTGTCCACCTACATAAATCCTCAACTTATCTTTAGTCTTTTCTATGGCTCTGCTGCATAATATAAACCCTAACTCATTTTAGGATTTTGAGGTTGTCGTTCATCACGACCTAAACCCTCACATCTTCTAGTCTTTTTTGTGATTGTTTCATATGAATGTAAGCACTAAATTAGAAAAACAGGCAGGATGAAACATCTAAATAATTTCCTTCTTAGATTGAAGCCAAACAGTAGAATATTTTGGGAAGTCACTGAGGTTTTTCTCAGGATCCGTGACATCCCCTAGTTCTTCTTCTTTTGGATTCCAGAATAAATGTTCCAAATTTGAGTCATTACCCTTTCACACCTCTGTGTCCAATGTCTTGAGAAGTTCTATTCCTTTGAACTCCTTGAAGATAATATTCCCTGATTTTTATCGAGAGTTTTCTTAGGTGACTCTGGTTATCTAAGATGTAATTAACTATAGGGGCTTTCCCTTATATGAAGTTTTCTGAACCTAGCTTAATATAAACCCTATTTAATTTTTCATATTAATTAGGGGAACTTGCCAGCTTATAAATAAAATAGTTTTTGTAGACCAAACAAATGACATATAATATTTAATTTATTTAATCGAGACTTACCAGTAAGTAGTGTGCTTATCCTTCAAGATAGATACATTGCTTGCGGTATTTGGCTTGTTTATTTAAACTACTAGGAACATGAGATCAGTTCGGTCTTATATTTTCAAAATTTAAAATACTATCTTCCAAAAAATATATATATTAAAGTAAATTAAAACAGTTGTTGGGATATCCATCCTAGCAGCCGACGACTGAGAACTCCTTAACTTTTTAAATGTAGCAAACAATTCTAAAAAATAAGCAAGATGTAAATTTGGATTTTCAGTTAGTGCTCCCCCAAACTGATTATTTGATACTATTTGGATAATAACGGGTTTAAGTTCAAATTAATTATCCACTACAATGGGTTTTTGTATACTACAATGAAGTTCATCCACCGTACGGTTTGCATAGTCTCTTAAAGGTCTAAACTCTTTAGCATTTTGATTATTTTGATTTGACATTTCATGAAATTTTTAATTTTTTAATCTTTTTAATAGTTCTTTCTAATTTAGAATCATAGGGCATATGTTCTGTAGAACTTGAACAATGCATACATTATTATAAAACACATAAAATAAAATAAAATAGAAATTTGCTTTTAAATAAGACTTTATAAAAATAGAAATTTGCTTTTAAAAAATTTTTTTAAAAATTTTGTAATGTACCCTAACAATGGCACCAAAAACTTGATTCTAATTCTCTTTATAGAAGTCAAATTGCGATGTATGCGATTATGTTCTTAACTTAATAATAATTCTTACTTTGCAACCAAGCCAAAAACTTGATCCCAAGCAAAAGCTAGGTAAATTCTTAACTTCGAAGAAAATAAGAATATAATTATAAAACTTAAATAAGGGATACTACGCAAGTATACGTATCATTATCAAGTAATATAAGACTTTTTTATTAAGCCCAAAATATCGAACCTACAGGAAAAATTACAATCTGCAACTTACAAAACATGAGAAATTAGATGACAAAATTCTACTTAACAAAAGATTCTTACTTAAATTATAGATACTAAAATAGGAACGAAAGTTAGATTCTCTTTCTTTTGGTATTTTTTGATAATTGAAAATAAAGTAAGCAGCTAACAAACTTAACTAAATACTTGCAAGATGAAGGCAATATTAATAAAATATTTTTTCCTTATCATGAATTAGTAACAAGTATAAGAATTATGTTTTAGAAGTATTCTATTTGTGTTGTACTTTACTAGAGATGATATAATGAAAATTGGCTAATTTATAGTTTGAATAGGCTTGAAGATGGGTTACGTAAGGAAGATACTAGCACATATTCTTGATTTCCCTCTTCTCCCTCCAATAGAGGACTAATATCTCATATCAAAACCTAAAATTATAAATAAAATTGGGGGCTTTAGCCTGTTACTCTATAGTCCTCTAATTCTACACCCTTCAATTTATTTTGCTATTTATTTACACTTAACCCCATGAATTACAATTTCATCCATGAAGTCAAATGTGATTCTTATCATTTAATGACTAAGAAAATACTATCTTGGATCTTACATGTTTTCACAGCAGGTATTAAAATCTTAATTGGTCAAATCAAGAAGCAAATGAAGTACCATGTTTAAAATCATCACAACTTCTTCCAACTTTAATGTCCTATAATCCACACAACTTATCTGAAATACTTAATCACTTATCATTTTAAAGAAAAAAGATAAATGAAACTACTCATAATTCATGAAAAAAGCACAACCACACTTGAGTTTGAAAGTAGAAAACATACTCTCAAAGAAGAAGTCTAAATTAAAACCAAATGTAGTCACAACGATAAACACTTATCCCAAATCCTCTTCACCTAATGTCTTAAAGTTCATTTAAATCTCTTCCTTCACTCATAATACTAACTAAAACTCAAAATAAAAAAAGGTGGCCGGCAGGAACGGCGATTGGCGGTGACGGCTGCGACGATTGGTGGCGACGATGGCGGCTGGGTATGGTGGTTACTCTAAATGGATGGATGATGATTGGCCTCTTCCCTTTATAATCAAATTCTTCTTTAATAAAAATTTGTGTCTTAGTGTCTCTTTAAAATGTATCTCCAATCAATGAATCTTATAGAATTTTCCTCCTTTCAAAAGCTAATAGAATGAATTTTCGTTTCCATTAACCATTTCACACGTTTTTACCAAGGGCTGCTTCAAACACCTCTTCAAAAATTCGTCCAAATTCAATGAATTATCAAATAACTAGTTCTAGCACTCAAGTGCGGGGTACTTGGCACTTAGGCCCAGCTTTCTTTATTTAACGGGCGTGTAAGCGCCACTCTTGGGGGCTTAGGCCACACAGTTCATTTTCACACCTTCTTCATTTTTGCTCTAAATTTGATCCTTTTTCACACCTTTCACCATTTTTCATTCAATTGATTGTACCTGAAAGAAAAACACACGACTAACTTTCATTAACACACAATATCTCAAAAATAGATATAAAAAATGTGTACATATAGACTATATATTTTAGGTGTATCTCTGTTGGAGGTTCATTAATGTCTAAACGCTTTGATAAAGCTTATTCATTAATTAAAGAAATGGCTAAAAATAATTTTCAATGGCATTTTAATAGGGTAGATCCTAAGAAATTAGCTAGTATTCATGATAATGATGATATTTCAATGATTTCATGTCAAGTTGATGCATTGTCTAAGAAGATAGACCAAATTATAATGAAATGTTCTCCAACACCCCAAATGGTTAAAAAAATTAATTAGGACAAATGATTGATTCTCATACTTCATTGGAAACTATAAATGCTATCAATAAACTTAATAACCCAGGATGGAAAAACCATCCAAACTTTAATTCAAACAACAATCCTAGTGGTGGATTCAAAATTGGGGTAATGCTTAAGTANAGAAAAAGATAAATGAAACTACTCATAATTCATGGAAAAGGCACAACCACACTTGAGTTTGAAAGTAGAAAACATACTCTCAAAGAAGAAGTCTAAATTAAAATCAAATGTAGTCACAACGATAAACACTTATCCCAAATCCTCTTTACCTAATGTCTTAAAGTTCCTTTAAATCTCTTCCTTCACTCATAATACAAACTAAAACTCAAAATAAAAAAAATGTGGTCGGTGGTAGCGGAGATTGGGGGTGACGGCTGCGACGATTGGTGGCGACGATGGCGGCTCGGTATGGTGGTTACTCTGGATGGATGGATGATGATTGGCCTCTTCCCTTGATGATCAAAGTCTTCTTTAATAAAAATTTGTGTCTTAGTTTCTCTTTAAAATGTATCTCCAATCAATGAATCTTATAGAATTTTCCTCCTTTCAAAAGCTAATTGAATGACTTTTCGTGTACATTAACAATTTCACACGTTTTTACCAAGGGCTGCTTCAAAAACCTCTTCAAAAATTCGTCCAAATTCAATGAATTATCAAATAACTAGTTCTAGCACTTAAGTGTGGGGTACTTGGCACTTAGGCCCAGCTTTCTTTATTTAACGGGTGTGTACGCGCCACTCTTGGGGGCTTAGGCCCCACAGTTCATTTTCACACCTTCTTCATTTTTGCTCTAAATTTGATCCTTTCTCACACCTTTCACCATTTTTCATTCAATTGATTGTACCTGAAAGAAAAACACATGACTAACTTTCATTAATACACAATATCTCAAAAATAGATATAAAAAATGTGTACATATGGACTATATATTTTAGGTGTATCTCTGTTAGAGGTTCATTAACGTCTAAACACTTTGATAAAGCTTATTCATTAATTAAAGAAATGGCTAAAAATAATTTTCAATGGCATTTTAATAGGGTAAATCCTAAGAAATTAGCTAGTATTCATGATAATGATGATATTTCAATGATTTCATGTCAAGTTGATGCATTGTCTAAGAAGATAGACCAAATTATAATGAAATTTTCTCCAACACCCCAAATGGTTGAAAAAATTAATTAGGACAAATGATTGATTCTCATACTTCATTGGAAACTATAAATGCTATCAGTAAACTTAATAACCCAGGTTGGAAAAACCATCCAAACTTTAATTCAAACAACAATCCTAGTGGTGGATTCAAAAATTGGGGTAATTCTTAAGTAAACCATTGGTAAATTGAAATAATCAGGGTATTGCTAACTTTAGACCTACTTATCCTGCTAAATTTAATCAATAAGTTAAGGAGAAGAAGTTCTCTATAGAAGAAGTGGTGTTGCATATTGGTAATCATTTACAAAGTCAAAGTGCTATTTTTAAAATATGGAGAAACAATTGGGACAAATTTCTAACACATTAGCAATCGGCCTCAAGGAACACTTCCTAGTAATTTAGAGATCAGTCATAAAGACAAAAGTAAAGAGCCAGATCAAGCTAAAGTTGTCCAACTAAGGAGTATAAAGGAAATAAATATTGGAGTTCAAAAAGGTATTGAAGTTAAAGAAATTGAGTAACATGGAGAAATTATTTCTATAGAAGCAGAAACACCTAACTCTCCAACTAAGTTTGATTTAGAAAACCCCCCACCACATTTTACTCAAAGACTTAAATAGAAAAAAATTGATCAACATTTTTTAAAATTTTTTGAAATATTTAAAAAGCCTACAATTGATATCCCATTTTACTGAGGCTTTGGAACAGATGCTAAGTTATGCCAAATTTATGAAAGAAGTTTTAAATAAAAAGTGGAAGTTTTTAGATAATGATATTGTTGCACTCAGTGAAGAATGTAGTGCAATAATTCAGAAAAAGCATCCTCGAAAACTTAAAGATCCTAGTAGCTTTACCATACCTTGTGGATATAGAGAAAAATTTTGTGGAAAAGCTTTATGTGATTTAGGAGCGAGCATTAACCTTATGCTACTATCTATATTAAAAGGTAAGGTTTATGAGATATTTCTTCTACTACTGTAACCCTACTAGCAGATCAATCAATCACTTATCCTAAAGAGGTTATAGAAGATGTGCTAGTTAAAAGTGGATAAATTTATCTTCCTTGTTGATTTTATTGAATTAGATATGGAAGAAGGTAAATAAATTTATTTTGGAGAGACATTTCCTTTCTACTAGATGAGGAATGATAGATGTGCAAAAAGGAGAATAAACAATGAGAATGAATGATCAAGAAGTTGTATTTAATGTGCTCAAAATATTGAAGTATCTTGGTGGAAAATGTTATAGAATGGATATCATTGATGATATGATTGCTAATCATTTTCAAAACATATGTGAAGTCATATTGGATCAAAAAGATGATGTCATTTTAGAAGAGAATGAACAACAATCTAAGACTGAAAATGATTTTGAAGATGAATTAAATGAGATGATTAATGATACACCAAAATAATGTGTTATTTTAAGTAAACATTTAATGCTTATTTTTTGTGATATTACACTTTAAAGAAGTTTATTTCATGTTTTTACTATAGGTATATCAATTTTAGGTATTTGGAGCAAAAGTAGCAAGAAGGATCAAAATTTGGAGCAAAAAAAAAGAATTTTGTGATTCTGGCGCCTGAAGCACCACTTTACAAAGAGCTAGAGCCTGAAGTGGCAAAATTGGTGCCTGAAGTTCCAGAATTGGTACCTAAAGTGCCAGAAGTGGCGCCTAAAGTGCCAAAACCCATAACAGTGCGGTCTTAAGCAACTTGATGCCTGAAGCGCCAGAACCAGCGCTTGAGGAGCCAGAGAACTCTTCTTTTGAATTAAGACAGTTTGAGATGAATTTTGCACAAATTTCAAAGGGAACATTTGTTCTAAATGCCCTATGGAGTAATTCAATTCATCTATACACTTTGGAAGGTTCATTTATGAAGGGTTATGTCTCTTGGATCAGTTGACATATTTTTTAAAATTCAAAAGAGTTTACTTTTGGATAGAATTTTGGAGAGAATTTTGAATTCTTTTTGGAGAAAGGTAGCCTCTCATAAAAGAGTGGGAAGTCTAGGGCCTGAGTGTGACATGAAGGGGGGTTTGAAAGAGGAAATTAAGGCGTGAGACAGAGAGAAAATCAAGGGCTTGGAGATTTTCTTCTAGGGTTGTAAGATGAGAAGGATGGTGAGAGATTTATTCTTCATTACACTTCTAAGAGAGAATTGATAATGCTTGTAAAGAGGGAAAGTGCTTAAAGAGAACTTCTAGGGATTTGCATGGGAAGGGTTGTGAGATAAGTTGTGCCTTTTATTTCTTTGTTTTTATAAAACTATTTTTATATATGAAATTTGTGTTTTGTTGTTTCCTTCTATTGAATTCTGAGTAGTCTTCTTTATCTTTCTCCCTTTAATGAGAATCATCCAAATTTTAGTTAGAGTAACAATAACTCTAATGTTACTAATCCACAGTGGGGAAATATTTATGTGAACCCATTGGAAAACTCCATCTATCAAGAAAATCCAACTTATAAACCTTATTATGTTCTAAGTTTAATAATTTGAAGAGTAAGGAGAAGAAGTTGTCAGTGTGAGAATTAATTTTGCAAAGGGAAGTCAATTACAAATTCTAGGAGCTGCAATTAGAAATATGGAAAATTAATTGAGATGTATTGCTACTGCACTTAGCAATAGACCTCCAGGAACGTTGATAGTAATGTTAAAATAAATCTTAAAGTTCAGAACAAAGAATAAATTAAGGTTATTCAACTGAGAAGTGGAAAAAAATTGGAAACCAGAGTTAAAAAAGAAGTAGAAGTTGAAGTTGAAAAAGATGAGGTGGAAGATAAAAAATTTGGTAAAGATTTTCATTATGAGTCTGAATGTCATATTAATGCAATGAAATTCACTTTAGAAGCGAAAGATTTTTTAGAAAAGCTTTATGTGATTTAGGAGCCAGTATTAATCTTATGCCATTATTAATTTTCAGAAGGTTGGGTTTAGGAGATATTTCACCTACAACTGTAACTCTTCAGTTAGCTTATCATTCGATTATGGACCCTAACGGAGTTATAGAAGATGTTTTCGTAAAAATTGATAAATTTATCTTTTATGTGGACTTTATTGTATTAGATATGGAGAAGATAATAAAATTCTTATCATTTTAGGAAGACCATTTCCTTCCATTGGAAGAGCTTTGATAGATTGTGCAGAAAGGAGAACAAACAATGAGAGTTAGTGATCAAGAAGTTACATTTAGTATTGCAAAATCAATGAGATGCCTTAAAAAAGAGCAAGAGATTGAATGCTTCAAAATGAATATTAATGAATATTTAAGCCATAAATATTTCAAGAAGACATTTGAAAAGAAATTTGAGAAAGAATATTTGGAAGATGAGAATGAAATTCAAGACGAATCTACGGAAGTGAGTAATGAAGAATTTTTTAATGTTCAGGAACAATTTGAATTGTTATATATTATAAATAATAATAATAATTTGATTTCATTTATTAGAAACCTCATGAACTAGAAATGAAAACACTTTCTACACATTTAAAGTATGCATTCTTAGGAGATTTATCCACATTACCTGTTATTGTGTCCTCAAAATTAACTGGTATGCAAGAATAACAGTTGTTGGAAACCTTTAAAAGATACAAGAAAGCCTTTAGATTGAAATTAGTTGATATTAAAAGAATCAGTCCTTCAATTTATTTTACATAAAGTTTTACTGGAAGATCATCATAAACCAAGAATTGATCCTCGAAAGAGATTGAATCCTATGATGAAAGAAGTTGTTGATACACCAAAATAAAATGTTGTTTTGAGTATACATTTTATGTTTATTTATGGTGATATTGCTCTTTAAAGAAGGTTATTTTTATTTTTTTATTGCAGGTATATCAATTATAGGCATTTGGTGTAAAAGTGGCAAAAATGACAAAATTTAGAGCTAAAATAGCGAATTTTGAGATTCTGAGGCCTGAAGTGTCAGAACTAAATCTTGAGAATCTGGCGCCTGAAGTACCAGAATCAACGCCTGAAGCACGACTTTACAGAGAGTTGGCACGTAAAGTACCAGAAATAACACCTAAAGTGTCATTTGAAAGAGAGTTGGTGCCAAAAGCGCCAGATTTGGCGCTTAAAGTGCCAAAACCTAGAACAGTGTAGTCTTAAGAAAGTTAGCACCTGAAGTGCGAGAACCAGTGACTAAAGCGCCAGAGGCAACTTTTTGCAAGATAATTTGGTTCTGGACAAATTTTTTGCAAATTTTGAAAGGGAGACTTCTTCTAAATGCCCCGTGGAGTGATTCAATGCATCTAGTCACTTTAGAAGGTTCTTTTATGAAGGGATATGTCTCTTGGATCAATATACATGTCTTTTAAATTCAAAAGGGTTAGCTTTTGGACAAAATTTTTGAGGGAATTTTGAAGTTTTTTGGAGAGAGGCAACCTCTAATAAAGGAGAGGGAATTCTAGGGCTTGAGGTGGTGCATGAAAGGGGGGCTGAAGAGAGAGATTGACTTGAGCTTGAGAAAGAGAAAGTCAAGGGGTTTGGAGATTTTCTTTAAGAATTGTCAGAGGAGAGGGAAGGTGAGAGATTTCATCTTCATTACACTTCAAAAAGAGAATTGAGGGTGCTTGTAAAGAGGGAAAGTGCTTGAAGAAAACTTCTAGAATTTTACTTGGGAAAGATTGTGAGATAAGTTGTGTTCTTTTATTTGTTTATTCTGTAAACTTATTTTTATATATGAAATCATTGCTTAATCGTTTCATTTGATGAATTGTGAGTAATCTTCTTTATACTTCTCCCTACTTTTAGATATGATTTTATGAATAATTGATTTTATTTTATGCGGTTTTAAATGTCAATAATTTGTGATAATTTGAACTCCGATATTCATTTGCTTATCGATATGGCTAATTGAAATGTTTAAATGTGTTGAGAAACATGTGTTCTGAAAGGACTATGATTTCTACAACATGAGGAGAATCGCATGTGATTCCATGGGAATAGATATCATCCATGGGGTTGAGTGTAAATAAATGGAGAAATATACTTTGTTGGATGTCGAATTGAAGACTTTAAGGTGACACATTAAAATCCCCAATTTGGTTCAGTTGATTGGAAACTAATGTGAGATTGTTAGCCCTCAAGTGAGGGAGTGGTGGGAGCTCTGGAGTGGCAACTGGTATCCTCCCAGCCTGACCACGGAATTAGGGTCCAAACTCTGGATTAGTCAATGTTCTTTATGCACTTAGAAGAGGGTAAAGAATATGATTGCTACTATTTGGCACAAAATAATTTTTATAGAAATATATTTTTAAGTGTTTTTAATTTCTTCAAAAACCTTATACTCGTTGTAAAAGGGAAGGATTCTCTCTTAAATTTGAACTCTTCACAAAAAAAAATTATCTAATTTTTGTAAATTTCACTTTTGAAAGTTGAGAAATTAGTTTAACTAACTTAGTCTTTTAACTACATTTTATTTAGCATTCACTCATTTACTTTAAATTCAAATTTTTTACTTCACTTTTGTAGTTTAAAATTATAGTTTACATTCTTATGTATTTACTTATAAGCATTTCCAACATCCCTGTGGGATCGATATCTAGGACTTCGTTAGAGCCTTTTATTACTTGATTGATATGTATACTTGTATTATTTTTAGAAGATTTGGTAGTTTAAAGTTTTTTAAAGGATAAAACTAGTTTCACTAAAGATAAATTTGTTGGGATTAAATTGAGTATTAACTATTGTATCTGACGTGTGTATTTTGTAATATTGAAAAATATTTGCAAAATTAACACACTAAATCCACCCGCATCAAGTTTTTGGCCCCATTATCTTGGAAGTAATGGAAAATAGTAAGTTATTTAATAATTTAAATTATTTTTATTTTTAAACTTAAAAAATTGTTTGTAGTTTAGTTCAAATATTTTAATATTTTAGTTTGTTTGTTTTTTTAAAATACTTGTTGTGTTTGTTTATGAGTAGTGTAAGATCTGAAGATTTAGTACCTTACGATTAAGAATTAGAACAAACTATTTTGAAAAAATTTAAGACAAAAAAAGAGATAGATCATTTTAGCAAAATGGCTCGCAACTTAAGTAACGTTGGTAATGAAAATGAATATCATCAGAGATCTTAAAGAGATTATGCTAATTTTACAGCAGATGAAATTCTTTTGAGTATACAAAACCTTGTTGTAGCGGCCAATTCATTTGATCTTAAATATGTTATTATCCAAATAATACAAAACAATCAGTTTGGGGGAACACCAACTAAAGATCTTAACTTACACCTTGCTTGTTTTTTAGAATTATGTGCTACTTTTAAATATGATCGAGTGTTAAATGATTTTGTCAAACTTAGACTTTTATCATTTTTCACTAAGTAATAAGCCTAAGATGTGGTTAAACTTGTTAGCACCTAGATCTATCAGAACTTGGGGAGACTTAACACTAAATTTTTTATCTAAATATTTCCCACCTTCAAAAAGTGCTAAGCTTAAAAAAGATATTACATAATTTTATAATAGATAGGTTGGAATAAATATATAAATCCTGGGAAAGATTTAAAGATCTCTTTAAAAAGTCTCCACACCATGCATTGCTAGATTGGTTAGTAATTCAAACCTTTTATAATAGATAGGTTGGATCACTTAGATTGATAATTGACGATGCTACTGGTTGATTATTAACATCAAATCCATTCGATGAAGCATATACTTTAATTGAAGAGATGGCAACTAATAATTTTCAATGGCCCTCTTATAGAGTTAATGTAAAAAGAGTAGCTAGTATTCATGATTCTGATGCAATATCTTTGTTAGCTACTTAAATACATGTTATATCAAAGAGGATAAATCAATATGGAATGAATTATTCTCATACATCACCTGTGCTTAA
Organism: Phalaenopsis aphrodite; assembly: GCA_003013225.1. Classification (NCBI taxonomy): domain Eukaryota; kingdom Viridiplantae; phylum Streptophyta; class Magnoliopsida; order Asparagales; family Orchidaceae; genus Phalaenopsis; species Phalaenopsis aphrodite. The sequence continues at coordinate 91,411 of NEWO01000513.1, read as the reverse complement.
GGAAAACTCATTGGGACAAATGATAGAATCTCAATCTTCTTATGAGACCTTAAATGCAATAAATAATCGTTCTAATAATCTTTCTACCAGTTATTATCATTCTGATTGGAAGAATCATCAAAATTTTAGTTAGAGTAACAATATCTCTAATGCTGCAAATTTGTAATGGGGAAAAAATGTTGCGAATCCATTGGGAAACTCCAACAATTAAGGGAATCCAAATCATAAACCTTATTACCCTTCAAATTTTAATAATTTGTAGAGTAAGGAAAAAAATGTGTCAATGAAGGAATTGATATTGCAAATGGGAAGAAAATTACAAAGTCAAGGAACTACAATTAGAAACATGGAAAATCAATTAGGAAGTATTGCTATTACACTTAGTAATAGACCTTGAAGCACATTGCCTAGTAATGTTGAAGTAAATCCTAAAGATCAAAACAAAGAGCAAATTAAAGTTATTTAACTGAGAAGTGGAAAAGTATTGGAAACCAGAGTCCACAAAGAAATGGAAGTTGAAGTGAAAAAGATGAGGTGGAAAATGAAAAATTTGGTAGAGATTTTCATTTTGAGTCAAAATGTCCTATTAAACCAGCAAAAATCACAGTAGAAAGACCACCACCTCCATTTCCTCAAAGATTGAAGCAGAAAAATAGAGATAACCAATTTTCAAAAATTATAGAATGATTGAGAAAATTGACGATAAAAGTTCTATTTTTTTAAGCCTTGGACCAAATGTCAAGCTATGTGAAGTTCATGATGGATATATTTAATAAGAAAATAAAATTTTTAGATAATGAAATTATTGTACTCAGTGAAAAGTGTAGAGTTATAATTCAGAAAAAATTCCTAAAAAGCTCAAACATCCTGGAAGTTTTGCTATTCCTTGTGCTATTAGCGAACAATTTTTTGGAAAAGTTTGATGTGATTTAGGAGTCACTATTAATCTTATGTATTTATCAATTTTCATAAGGTTGGGTTTAAAAGATACTTCACCTACAACTATAACTCTTTAGTTACCTAATCGTTTTATGCTAAAAGAATTATAGAAGATGTTTTGGTAAAATTTAATAAATTATATTTTCTATGGATTTTATTGTATTAGATATGGAGGAAGATAAAGAAATTCCTATCATTTTATGAGGACTATTCCTTGTCACTAAAAGATCTTTGATAGATGTTTAGAAAGGAGAACTAATTATGAGAGTTAGTGATCAAAAGGTTACATTTAATATTGCAAAGCCAATGAGATACCTTGCAAAAGAGCGAGGTATTGAATACCTCAGAATGGAAATCAACAAATATCTAAGCCATAAATATTTCAAGAAGATATTTGAAAAGGAGTTTGAAAAAGAATTTGTGGAATATGAAGAAGAGGATAAAATTCAAGATGAATCTACAAAAGTGAGTAAAGAAGATTTAGATTATATACAGGAAAATTTGAAAGGTTAGATTCTACTGAATGTAACACATCTTTTAAGAAATCTCTTGAACTAGAACTGAAAACACTTCCTATACATTTAAAGTATGCATTCTTATGAGGTTTATCTACATTTTTTGTTATAGTATCCTCAGAATAAACTGATACGTAAGAACAACAGTTGTGGGAAACTTTGAGAAGATATAAGAAAGCCTTTGGAAGGACATTAGTTGATATTAAAAAAATTAATCTTTTAATTTGTATGCATAGAATTTTATTAGAAGATCAGCATGAACCAAGAGCTGATCCTCAAAGAAGATTGAATCCTATGATGAAAAAAGTTTTCAAGAAAGAAAGTTTAGAATAGTTAGATGCTGGAATAATATATCCTTTTTCAAACAATGCTTGGGTGAGTCCAATTCACTGTGTTCCAAAGAAAGGAAGCGTGACTGTTGTGATAAATGAAAATAATGAATTAATACCAACAAGCCAAGTCACTGGATCTACAGATCTGCTAACAGAAAGGTTCTTTTTCCTTCACGCTTTTTGCACTAGATGTTGGATAGGCCGGTCGGGCACATATAATTTCATTTTCAAGATGAGTATCTCGGCTATCATCAAATACCTACTGCTCTAGAGAATCAAGAGAAAATAATATTGATTGGTCCTTATGGAACTTTTGCTTTTCAATGAATTCTCTTTGGATTATTGATACATTAAAAATATATGCATTTTTAGACCCATATTTTATACTCATTTTTGGTGATATTGCACTTTAATGGAAAGTATTTTGATGGTTTCATGCAAGTTGTTGATTTTCAGGGCTTAAAATAAAAAAGAAAGCAAAAATGATGAAATTTGGAGTCAAAATTATGTTTTTGAAGAAATGCTTAGCGCCGGCAGCACCGAGGTCAACGCCAACGACACATAACAACTTAAGGCTGGAGATTTTTACTCAGCGCCGACGGTGTCAGACCAGCGTCGACGACGCGAAAGGCGGTGCAGACCCCGTTTCTAGAAGGTTTGATGTATTTGGATGATTTTTTGAAGAGTTTTTGGAGGCACCTCTTGGAGAACCGACCTTGGGCTCTATTTAACGCTGAATTTCATAAAAAAAAGTGCTCTTCTACGTTTTTCACTCGTCATTGTTCATTTTTCGCACCACATCATTCCATTCCACTACCACATTATAGTCAATTTTTTATTTTGCTTTCATAGTTTAGAGTTTTTGTGGTGAGATTTAAGGTGAAACTTTCTGTAAGAGTGTTGGAGAAGGAGAAAAGTGACAGATATCTTCTTCCTGCATTTCTAAGGAAAAGCTACAAAGGATTTTCTTTGAGAAAGAGTTTTCATATAAGTATTGTTTGTTTATCAGTGTTGTGTGAACTATCTTTTATATATGAAATTTATGTTTTGTTATTTATTTCTCATGAAGTCTGAGTAGTTCCCTTTATCTTTCTCCTTACTCTGAGATATGGTGAAATGAAGAGATAATATGAATGTGCAAATAATAAAATGTAAAATAAATTGTGATAATTTTTCAACTCTGAACTTAATTTACTTTTCTATCTGGCCAATTGAATTGTTAAAATGTGTTATGAAACATATGATCCTAGAAATGGAGTATGAGTTCTACAACAATGAGGATCACATTTGATTCCATGAAGGAGAACATCATTCATGGAATTTAAGTGCAAATAAATAGGAAAATATTCTTTGTTGGGTGTAGAATTGGAGAACCTTTAGGGTGACATACTAAAATCTTCAAGTCACTCTTATTGTTTAAAAAATGAAGCGAGAGCTAGCCTTCAGGTGAAGGGAAGTGGGAGCTCTGGAGTGGGAGCCGGTATCCTCCTAGCCTAGCCATGGATTTAGGGACTAAACACTGAGATTAGCCAATGATTTTCTATGCACTGTATCAGGGTAGACAATTAAAATTGCTCCTATTTGGCACAATACATATTATGAACATTTATCTCATCTCATTTTTCTGTAGCTTCATTCTAGTGGGAAGGAGGCTTTTTTCCCATAAAAATCTTTATTACATAAACATATTTAATAGATTAGTATTTACTGTTTTAAATTTTGTATTTTTGATTTGATAATAGTTTACAATTTTAATTTTGATTACATCTCAACAATTGAAATTAGTGACAGTGATGTCAATTGACTTTTTGTGAATTTCCTAGCAAATTTATCATTTTTAATTTAAACCTTCCCAGTGGGATCAATATTTGGGGCTTAAATAGAAAGTCCATTATTACCTGATAATGATACATCGACTTGCTTAGATTCTGAATATTAACTGATTATACTTATTTAAATTTTACACAATCTATTGCAACAAAAAAATTGGATTAATTATATAATGCACCTGCAATATTTCAATGATGTAATATATCAATTTTCAATGATTTAATTGAAAAAGAGATTGAAGTCTTTATGGACAATTTTCTGTATTTGAAACTTCATTTGAAATATGACTGAATTGAATCGAAGAGATTGAAGCAAATGCTTGGTCTTCAATTCGATCTTATCATTTGATGCATGGGGATTGGATTTTATGAGACCATTTTTACTATCATTTAGAAATATGTATATATTGATAGCAGTGGATAATGTTTCAAAATGGATTGAAGAAATTGCCTTACCTTGATGTGATGCTCGGAGAGTTTCAAAATTTTTAATTAAAAACATTTTCACTAGATATGGAATGTCGAGAGTAATCATTATCGATGGAGAATTTCATTTTAAAAATGCAAAAATTGTAATGTTGGTGGAAATATATAATATAATTCATAAAATTACAACTGCTTATTATCCCCAAACTAGTGGTTTGACATAAGTTTCTAATCGTGAAATTAAGAGAATTTTGGAAAAAAATGTGAAAAATAATAAAATGGATTGTTATGCTAGATTAGATATTGCATTATAGACATACTGAACAACTTATAAAACACCTATAGAAATTTCACCGTATAAACATACTGAACAACTTAAAAAACACCTATAGAAATGTCCCCGTATAGATTAATTTTTGGGAAGACTTGTCACTTACAAGTAGAATTAGAGCATAAAGCTTATTGGGCTGTTAAGGAATTCAATTTCAATTTGAAAGATGTTGGTGAGAAAAGATTATTGCAATTGAATGAGCTTGAAGAAATTAGGAATGAATCTTACGATAATGCTGGGATTTATTAGGAAGGAATGAAAGAATGGTATGATAAGAACATAATAAAAAAGGAATTTGAGCATAGATAGGAAGTTTTATTATACAATACATGATTTTAATTATTTCCTGGAAAACTAAAGTCTAGGTGTAAAGGACATTTCAGAAATGTAAATGTTTATCCCTATGGAGCTATTAATATTGAAGATCTCAAGACTGGAAGGATATTTAAAGTGAATGGGCACATATTGAAACCATATTTTGATGGTCAAACACCAGTTCTTAAAGAGACTGTAATGTTGAGTCACCCATAATAAAGACTGAAAATGTCAGACTGTCGACATTAGACCAAGTGTTTTGTGGGAGGCAATCCATATTTATCATTGTTTATTTTGATTTTATGTTTTTTTTTAATACTTAACATATATTTATATTTGTTCTTTCATAGATTCAGTGTATTTGAAAAAATTGACATTAAGAAAATAATTAGAAACATCTTTATTTATTTAATTTTAAGGAAGAATTGAGAATTCATTGCATTGAAATTGACATGGTGATTATTTTTGGAAATGGCGTCTGAAGCGCCAAATTCTAGAGAGTTGGCACTTGAAGCGCTGCTATGACAAAAATGCTTAAAATGTTTCAAAAGTCAATTTTTGGTAGTTTTTGACAGGTTCTTCTCCTTAGAACTCCTAATAAACTGATTCTAAAGTCCATTTTAGGGGGGAAAACGAGGGAAGAGTTACTAGTTCTCAATCTCTATGGCATTCTACTCTAAAAATTCTGCAAGATTTGGAATTTTCAACTGGAGAAAGTCTGTCAGTTTCAGTGCGCAAAAGTTACATGATTGAGTTCTTGTGAAGAAGAGGCTAATCAAGGGCATTTGCTAACCCGGGTGGAGAGATTGAGAGGTGGATTGTCGCCAGAAATTGGGAGAGGTTTTGTTACTTCACTACAGTAATGATTTTGCTTATGATTGGGAGTTTTATGCCGACTTGGTTCTTCATTGATGATCACATCCTTGTGAGAGGTAAGCAAGTTGAGTTTTCTAGAGAAATGATCAATGCATTTTATGGGCTAAGAAATGCATTTCATTGTGAATACGCTGCATTTGTGATGACTGATTCATCATTTGATGAAGTGATTAACTTTTTGACTGGTGGAAGAAGAGAATGGACGATTAAAAATAATAAGAAAGTTAACTTCTTCACTTCCAAGATGGCTATTCATTCAAAAGTATGCCACCACTTCATCTCTGCTAAATTACTTTCAACAAATCCTCTAAGTTAAATAACAAATGATAGAGCTATGCTAAGCTTCTGCATTTAGAAAATGATGGTAGTAGATGTTGGTGCCCTTATAGTTCATCATGCTCGAAACAAATGATAGAGCTATGCTAAGCTTCTGCTTTTAGAAAATGATGGTAGTAGATGTTGGTGCCAACTTGTTCCATGTAAGAAGTAAAGAATGAAAATTTATGAAAAATCATAAACTAATATGAATTTATGAAGTGAAGAAAGGTAAAAAATTTTTACTTTAAGAAGTGGATAGTGAAGTTCAAAAATTTTAAAGGCAATGTAGATATAGTAATCCTCACTTGAAAAGAAAGAAAATAAAAGAAAAATGAGTGAGGAGAAGCTTAAGGAGATGCCTAATAAAAAATTGGCTTCACTTGAATCAAATGAAGGAAAAGGCTTTATTACATTTTCTAGACTTATATTAGAATATTAGTAGCATTACTAGTAAAGTTTTCAATAAGTTATTTTTTATATGAATGTTATAAGTATCTTTGATATAACAAAGTACAATTCTTCTTGAAAAGAATAGAGATCCAGAAATCTTAAATTTGATTACTAAGTACTCTTAAACTTATAATTTAAATCTAAATTAATAAAGGTTTTTCTTAAATTTTACTATTTTATTTATTAAACTAAAGTATAGAAGTTATAAGTTAACCTCTATCCTAAGTCGTATGTTTTTATGTAGTAAAAGTGTCACTTGAGAACAAGTAACATTTAAGTTTGGGGGACTTTGATACACCAAAATAATATGTTATTATAAGTATACATTTTATGTTCATTTATGGTGATATTGCAATTTTAAGAAGGGTATTTTTCACGTTTTCATTGCAGGTACATATATTTTAGGCATTTGGTGCAAAAGTAGCAAAATTGATGAAATTTGGAGCCAAAACAACCAATGTTGGGATTCTGGCGCCTTAAGCACCACTTTACAGAGAGCTGGCACCTGCAGCTCCAAAACTCACACCTGAAGCACCATTTGACAGAAAGCTGGCTCTAGAAGCTCCAGATTTGGCACCTGAAGCCCCAAAACCCAGAACAGTGCAGTCTTAAACAAGTTGGCACCTTAAGCGCCAAAACTAGCGTCAGCGCCAGAGACGACTTGTTGAGGATTAAAGCGGTTTGAGATGAATTTTTTGTGAATTTTGAAAGGGACACTTTTTCTAAATCTCTCATAGAGTAATTCAATGCATCTAAACACTTTGGAAGGTCCTTTTATGAAGGGATATGTCTCTTAGACCAATAAACATGTCTTTTGAATTCAAAAGGGTTGACTTTTGGACATAACTTTGGAGGAAATTTTAATTTTTTTTTAAGGAGGCAACCTCTATTAAAGGAGAAGGAATTTTAGGGCTTGAGGTGGTGCGTGAAAGGAGTGGTGAAGAAAGTGATTGGCGTGAGATAGAGAGAGAGTGTGTGTGTCAAGGGCTTGGAGATTTCTTCAAGGGTTGTAACAGGAAAGGGAATGTGAGAAATTTTATCTTCATTACACTTCTAAGAGAGAATTGAGAGTGCTTATAAAGAGGGAAAGTGCTTGAAGAGACCTTCTAGGGATTTGTTTAGGAAGGATTGTGAGTAAGTTGTATTATTTTATATATTTATTTTATAAACTTGTTTTAAAATATGAAATTTGTGTTTTGTCGTATACTTCTCATGAATTCTGAGGAGTCTTCTTTATACTTCTTTCTACTTTTAGATATGACTTTGTCAATAATTGATTTTATTTTATATGGTTTTAAATGTCAATAATTTGTGATGATTTGAACTCTGAACTTTATTTACTTTTTGATCTGGCCAATTGAAATGTTAAAATGTGTTGAGAAACATATGTTCCGAAAGGACTATTATTTTTACAACATGGGGAGAATCACATTTAATTCCATGAGGTTTAGTGCAAATAAATGGGGAAATATACTTTGTTGGATGCAGAATCGGAGATTTTAAGGTGACCGATTAAAATCTCTCATTTGGTTCAGTTGATTGGAAACTAATGAGAGATTGTTAGCCTTTAGGTGAGGGAGTAGTGGGAGCTCTAGAGTGGCAGCCAATATCCTCCCAGCCTAACCACATAATTAGGGAGCACTCTAGATTAGTCAATGTTCTTTATGAACTTGGAAGAGGGTAAAAAATAAGATTGCTTTAACACAAAACAATTTATATATAAATATATTTTCAAATGATTTTAATTTATTCACAAACCATATACTCATTGTAAAAGGGAAGGATGCTCTCTTAAATTTGAACTCTTCAACACAAAAACTTTATTTAGTTTTCGTAAATTTTACTTTTGAAATCTTAGCAATTAGTTTAATTAACTTAGTCTTTTAACTACATTTTATTTAACATTCACTCATTTACTTTAGATTCAAATTTTGTACTGCACTTTTGTAGTGTAAAATTTTAGTTTACATTATAATCTTAAGAATTTACTTATAAGCATTTCCAACTTCCCTGTGGGATCAATCTTTAGGATTTCATTAGTGTCATTTATTACTTGAGTGATGTGTATACTTGTGTTACTTTAAGGGGATTTCGAAGTTTAAAGTTTTTTAAGGGATAAAACTATTTCACTAAAGTTATTTTTGTTGGGATTAAATTGCACATTTATTATTGTATCTGTCATGTGTAGTTTGTAATATTAAAAAATATTTACAAAATTAAAACACTAAATCCGCCTGCAACAGTTATCAAAAAAAAGATTTTTAAATGATTAAATGCTGGAATAATTATCCTACTTCAGACAGTGCTTGGGTGAGTCCAATACACTGTGTTCTAAAGAAAGGAGTTGTGATTGTTGTGACAAATGAGAATAAAGAATTAATACCAACAAGAGAAGTCACCAAATTATGAATCTTCATAGATTACAAAAAATTAAATTCCGCCACCAGGAAGGATCACTTTCCTTTACCCTTTTTGCACTAGGGTTTGGACAGACTGGCTGTGCACATATATTTTTGTTTTTTGGAGAGATATACTGGTTATCATCAAATAACTATTGATAAAGAGGATTAAAAGAAAACAACATTTACTAGTTCTTATGGAACTTTTGCTTTTCAACGAATGCACATTAGATTATGTAATGCACATGCAATATTTCAAAGATGTATGATCTCAATTTTCCAGTTATTTAATTGAAAAAGGGATTGAATTCTTTATGGATGGTTTTTCTATATTTGGAACTTTGTTTAAAATATGTCTAAATCATTTAGAGAAAGTTCTAGAATGATATGAAAGGATGAATCTCATATTAAAGTGGAAAAATATCAATTTATGGTTGTAGGAGGAATTGAACATGGGCATAAAATTTTAGAAAATGACATGGAAGTAGATCCTGCAAAATACAAGTTATATCTAACCTACCTCCACCTGCTACTGTAAGAGGAGTTAGGAGCTTTTTAGGACATGTTGGATTTTACAGGTGTTATATTAAAGATTTTTAAAAAATTATTAAGCCTTTATGCCAACTTCTGGAAAAAGATTTAAAATTTGACTTCAACCAAGAGTGTCTTAAGGCCTTTAAAACTTTAAAGGAAAAATTGATTGTTGCTCCTATAATTTTTTCACCTGATTGTGAGAAACTTTTTGAATTAGTGTGTGATGCAAGTGATTATGAATTGGAGTTATTTTAGAGCAGAGATATAATTTTTTTTTTAAAAGTTATATACTATGCCAGTAAGACTCTTAATGATGCTTTAAATTAATTACAACACTTCTGAAAGAGAGTTATTAGCAATTGATTATGCTTTTGATAAGTTTAGGTCATATATAATTAGAGCTAAATGTGTTGTGCATACTGACCACTCGACTATTAAATATCTGATGCAAAAGAATGATGTGAAACCAAGATTAACTAGACAAATACTTCTTATGCGAGAATTTGATTTTGTAATAGTCGATAGGAAAGGAAGTGATAATAAAATTGTTGATCATCTATCTAGGTTGGAATAAGAAGAAACAATTGACTTGGATAAAGAAATTAATGAAAATTTTCTTGATGAATAACTTTATGTTGTTAAAGGATGAAAAATATCATGGTATACTGATATTGTGAATTATATTGTTAGTGGTATTTTACCATATGGATTGACAAAACAACAGAAAAAGAAATTCATTCACGATGGAAAATCTTTTGTACAAACAGTTCAATGATTTCGTAATGAGAATATGTGTGTCTTATAAAGAAATTCAGGAAATTATCCAAAAATGTCCTTTTTCTGAATTTGGAGGTCATTTTGGCAATGATAGAACTGCTCATAAACTTTTGCAATCCAGATTAGATACTGCATTATGGGCTTATAGGATAGCTTATAAGACACAAATAGGAATGTCCCTACATAGATTAATTTTAGGGAAAACTTGTTATTTACCAGTAAAATTGGAGCATAAGGCCTATTGGTCCATTAAGGAGTTCAATTTCAATTTGAAAAAATCTGGTGAGAAAAGATTATTGCAATTGAATGAGCTTGAAGAAATTAGGAATGAAACTTATGATAATGCTAGGATTTATAAGGATAAAATGAAAGAATAGCATGATCCAAAGATAATAAAAAAGGAATTTGAGACTGGACAGGAAGTTTTATTATATAATACAAGATTGAATTTTTTTTCCTAGAAAACTGAAGTCTAGGTAGAAAGGGTCATTCATAATTGTAAAAGTTTATCCCTATGAAGCTGCTAATATTGAAGATTCCGACTGGAAAGATATTTAAAGTGAATATGCACAGACTGAATCAATATTGTTATGGTCAAAGACCAAATTTTAATGAGACTATAAGGTTAGATCACCAAGAGTAAAGACTGGGAATGTCTGGTTGAAGACATTAAATCAATCACTTTGTGGGAGGCAACCCATATTTATCGTTCTTTATTTTTTTTATATGTTTTTTTTTCGAAGATTATATTTATATAGATATATCCATAATTTTATGGATTTTGTGTATTTAAGAAACTTGAGATTAAGAAAATATTTAAAAACATCTTTATTTATCTAATTTTATGGAAGATTTGAGAATTTATTGGATTGAAATCAAAATGGCAAAAATTTTGGAACTGGAGTCTGAGGCGCCACTTTCTAGAGAGTTGGAGCCTGAAGCGCCAAAATCGGCGTCTAAGGCTCTGCGGAGATGAAAATGACTTAAAATATTTCAAAAGGTTGTTTTTGGCGAGTTCTCCTCCATATAACTTTAAAAAAACTGATTCTAAAGCCTATTTTAGGGGGAGAACGAGGGAAGGGTCATTACTTTTCAAATCTAATGGCTTCTCACTCTAAAAATTCCACGAAGTTTGAAATTTTCAACCGAAAAAAGTTCATCAATTTTGATGCGCAGAAGTTACAACATCGAGTTCGTGTGAAGACGAGGTTAATCAAGGAAAGGGCATTTGTGAATTGAGGATTCAACACACTGAATACTCGAGTGAAAGAGATAATTGCACAAAGACGCTGGGATGTGCTTTGCTTTACCATTGTCATCTTTTTTTGGCGTGTCAATCATCACTTTGAACAAGACCCGATGTATTCCTCCATTTCAACCAACCAACTTGAATTCTACTAATAATACCAATATATATCACCATCATTTTGAACATTTAACCCAATCGATACTTTCCTCCACTTCATTCAACCAACGTGAATTCTACTAATAACATCCCTTTCTACATCATCATCAATTTGAACAAGACAGGATTAATTCCTCAACTTCAACTAACCAACTTGAATACTACTAATAAAATCTTCATCTATATCTCCATCAATTTGAATAATATACCCGATCGATGCACTCTCCTCCACTTCAACCAAGATGTATATGCATACCTAACTCTTAAACTTCAATTCTAACATACAAACCATAATACAAAATAAAAAATAATGGCACAAATAAGCAGACCTTCCTCAATGCTTTTAGATAAGAGTGGAGCAGAAGGATGAAAAGTATAGGAGTTTCGATCAATGGTTGCAAGCACGCTCCTTGCCATCCCAGCTAGCTCTAATGGCGACCATAGAACTTGAGTCGTGTTGTCGAGCGAGTGTCGGGAGAGAATTTGGAAGGTGGGGTGCGAGGGTTTCAGTCAAGGCAGAGAGGGTGTGAGGGTTTTTGGAGAGTGCTGCGGGAGGGAAGAACACGAGATGTTAAGGATGAAAACAAAACGGAGAACGTGGGATGGGTTTCTAAGTCTAATGCTTTGGATTTTGTGTCGAATTTGCAACGGATTTTTTCCACGTTATTATGTAATACTTTTCGTCGATTTAGTTGACAAAATCCGGCGCAAAAACCAACCTAATGTCAGTGAAAATTTCACTATTTTTTGTGTCAAGTATTCAAAGCCTAGTATGACGCAAATTATGCCATAGACAACATAATATAATCATGGACGCATATCCATCACAAAATCCGATGAAATTATGTACGTCAAAATTTTTCGACGTAAATTTCAAACGTTGTTCGCCTCACCTCCTTTAGAGAATTGTATAATTCTCTCTCATTGGACCAAAGAAGGCACTTAATCCAGGTTCAAGCTAAGATTTGAATGTTATTATGTACAAAGTGATTTTAGATGTCAATTTTGCATAACAGGTCCCATCACACCAACATAAGTAATAAAAACAAACTAATTAGTTCAACCAATGGTTTAACCAAATTGGCTTGAATTTGATCAGACTAGGGTTAATAAAAGATTTTAAAGCAATTTAATCATGTGCGCAATTTATCAATCAAGCTGCTTGAATTGTCAAATAATAAATTAAACTTCTCGATTAGTTACCTATGACCACAAAATTGTCTTAGGATCCTATTAGGGCATCAAATGGGTTAACGGTCATGCTTGAAAGGAATGGTCACCAATCTCTGAAGGTGTTTTATATATTTCAAAGAATTGCAATATATATATATATATATATATATATATATATAAGGAGAGAATGGCCGAAGACTATTATACAAACCCCGATCACCCCTCATGCAGCTAATAATTATAGTACCACAGCCTACACTCGAGGGGAATCAAATCCCATATCAGAGAGGATTTACAACACACT
>NEWO01000513.1:57500-72039 GCA_003013225.1 Phalaenopsis aphrodite | reverse complement strand
CAATGTCTCTGATTATATTTTCATTTTTTTTCCTTACTTTGCAATAAAGTCAAAACTTGATCTTGAAGAAAATAAGAATTTAACTTTTCAATTTATATATATATTAGGATACTACGCAAGTATACGTATTATTATCATGTAATATAGAACTTTTTGATTAAGACTTAAATATCAATCCCACAGGGAAAATTAGCAATATGCACTATTGAACAACAAAATTTTTATTTCGGATAATTAATTAAACTATAGAAATTTTTATAGTAATTAAAATTCAAATATTTTTGGTATTTTTGATATTTTGATAAAATAGTTACAACTTCTAAAAATAACTTGAGTTTATGTAAAAGAAAAACACTGAATATGAAAATATCTTTCTCCTCTTTAAAAATCAGTAATAAGTATAGGAATTCTATTATGGAAGTATGCAAATTGTGTTGTGTCAAATAAGAGCAATAATATTCTTTACCCTCGCTAGAGATGCTATAAAGAACATTGACTAATTTAAAGTTTGATTAGTTTGAAGACCGACTAGGCAAAGAAGATACTAGCTCTCAATCTGGAGTTCTCTCGATTCCCTCTACCTGGGGGCTAACATCTCATATCAGAACCTAAAACAATAAATCAAGCTGGGGACTTTAACCTGACACTTTAAAATCCTCTAACTCTACACTCTTCAAAGATTATTTCTCTATTTATTTGCATCATATGAATTGCATTCTCATTCATACAAGCTTATGTTATTCTTTCCAATTGTTGACTTAGACAATAACAACCCGGTTCTTACATGTTCTCACAAAAAATTTTAACATCTAGATAGGTCAAATCAAGAAGTAAATGAAGTGCATGGAAGTAAATCATCACAATTTCTTGCAACATTAAAAATTAATACTCTCCTCAACTCCTATCCAACACTTTAATTACTTATCATTTTAAGGAGAAAGATAAAGAAAACTACTCAGAATTTATGGAGAAAACAAAATTACATTTCAGTTTGAAAGTAGAAATCATTGTCAAACCAAAAAGAAATCTTGATTAAAACCAAAAGTAGTTTAAAAATAAAGATAAAAACTTATCTCAATTGCTCCACCAAACTCTTAAAGTTTCTTTAAATCTCCTCTTTTACAACACTCTTGACTGTCACATTAAAACCGAAAATAAATAGGATAAAGTAAATTTGTGGTGCCTGAAAAACTCTCCAAACCAGAACTCCCCATTTACAACACTTTTCAGGACCTTTAAGCACACTTCAAAATGTCTGAACTTCCTTCCTTTATAAATCCCCAAGAGGTGTCTTGGTAACTCTTCAAAATGTGTCTAAATCTGATGAATTTTCCAAAGGATGCCTCCTTTCACAAATCTTCTAGCCATATTTTCGTTTCTAGTGGTCATAACCGCCCTATTTAGCCAATAGGTGCCTCAAATGTCCCTTCAAAATGAAGTAAACGGTCACATAACTGCCTCTGACGCTTAAGCGCAGGGCCTAAGACGCTTAGGCGCGACCTTCTCTATTTCACCGGCGCTTAAGCGTTGGATCTGACACTTAGTCATCAAAACACTTTAGCAGAATTTTCATATTTTTCCACCAAATTTGATCATTTTTCACTCCTTTTAGCTTTTTTACCCTTTTTACTTGTACCTGAAAGAAAAACACACAAATACCTTCCATTAAAGCACAATATCTCAAAAAATAAGTATAAAATGTGTCCAAAACACTGTATGTTTCATGTGTATCAAAATCTCCCAAACTTAAAATGTTACTTATCCTCAAGTGACACTTCAATCTTTAAAAACCAAATAAGTATGATATGTATATGAGTTTCTTTAGGAGATACTAAAATTTAGATTTAGAAATATAGTAGTCCAATTTAGAAAAAATATTTAGTAAATGAGTCCAACTTAAGTGTAGAAATTTTTAATGTTAAAAAATATGAAAATATTAGTACATATGTAATTCAGATAAATTGTAGATTTTCTAAATTTAGAATTTAGTTCTTTTATTATCTCCACTTAAAAATTTTTATTAAAAATAATTTTACTTACCATATTATATCCCTAAGCTTAGGGGTTTCTCAAGTCTTATACTTTAAAAGGTTCAAATGTGGAACCAATTTTTGATTAGACACTAATCCTCAAGCTTCTCCTCCCTTACTTTTTTTCTTTTTCTTTCTCTATTTTTTTTTCTTTTTTTTCCTTTTCTTTTTCTTTTTCTTTTTCCTTTTCTTTTTCAGGCAATGATTACTATATCTGGATATGCCTTTAATGGTTTTGAATTCCATTTCTTCTTTCATAATGCAAAGTCCTCATATAAATCTTTTACTTAAAAATATAATAATAGTTTTAAAAATTATTTTTAATAATATAAATTTAAGTATTAAAAATAAAAGTATAAATTTCTAAATTTTTTAAAAATATAATTTTTCTTACTAAAGATAGTTACACTATATTTAACACTTTCTAAACTTCAAATTTTTAACTGAAAGTTTTTCTTCATTACTCAGAATTTTAATTAAAATTTCTTACTCATTTCTATAATCAGATTTTACTTCCCTAATATAACTTCATATACATGATTACTTTTCTTTTCAAATTAAATTCACTTTTAGCACATTTGAGAACAAATAAAATTGAAGTTTTCAAAATATTTTCATTCCCCCCAAACTTAAATTTTTAACAAGATTAAATAATTTAGCAATAGGTATGTATAAGCAGGAATGAAAATTAAATAGCATGCTTACATGAATTTTTATACCCTAATTATACAAATATAAAACTAAAAATAGGAGTAAAATAAACTTTTGATCAATTTTCTATCATTTTCATCTCAATTCAACATGTAGAGATTCAAAGAACTTCTAAGTAACGGGTACAAACATAAAAACAAACTAATACACTAACTTTGATTTACAGTCTCAACATAAAAACAAACACACTAACAAGATATAAGAAAATACAGAGTAGCAGTTTTCCACAAGACATATAATCAAGTTTAATCCTTAACTAACTAACACAATACTTTAACACACAACAACAATCACTACCCTAGAATTTTAAAGCAAAATACTAACAAACCAAAACATCACAATAACAACCAAATAAAAGTCCAACACACCACATAATCTAAACAGGTACACAAATGCAAATGTAGCAAGTCTAAACTACATAGTCCATCACATATTACAAACATAAAAGTAAATCAGTCCTCCTCCTCATCATCATCAGAATCACCGCTATTCTAAACATCTGCAGGCACATAATCGGGGTATCTAGGATATTGAGGAAATTGCACTCCTTAGTTACTCCTAATGAGGTTTTCTAGAGATGAATAAAATTTCTCTTCATAATCACTTTTCCTTCTATTATACCCATCAATATGATCTGCAAAGATTTCTAAATTTTGTATCTTATCTACAGTATAATTGATATTATCCATTATCCTCTGCAATAATTGATTTTGAGTTTTAGTAGACTCACCTCTAGAAGTAGAAGCTCGCGAGGTAGATGGTCTAGATGTAGAGGCAGCATGTTAGAAGCAGCAGACGTTGTCATTCTATAACTCCTTGAAAATCCTCCTCTCCAGCCAAAAATAGAATGCTCAGAATATGATTTCACATTTACACTTGTAATTGGCTTTAGAGGCAACAATACTTCCTCCCATCTATCATATCTCATTTCAGCCTGCTCACACAAAGAAAAGATTAAGAAAGCAAATCTCAAACCTACAGAACTGATGATAGTTTGATAGATCAAAGCTCCAATATTCATGAGCTTGCCTTCTTGAATACAATAGTTCAACGTTGCTCTTTCTCTAGTAACTTCACTGAGATGATTCATCGACAACAGACAAGCTGAAATAAAGTAGTGTCATGCCTTCAAAGGTGCACTTAATTGTGAGGTGAAAAAGTTGACTCTTCTCTCATTTATAATTTTCCAAAGTCCTCTTCCAACAATCAAATAGGAAATAATCTCGTCCAGTTCCATCTCAGTAGGACTATGGTTCACATAAAAACACAAACTATCAGGTGGTAGATAGTAAAACATATTGATTACCTCTAGTGAAAAGATACCAATTTTCCTCTAACCATGATGATCATCTTCAGCCTCGGGAAGGTTTGCGAAAAAGTCACTAACTACAGAAATAACAACAACAGTAGAAAAATAGCAAAATCGTTCACATTTTACTCGAACGATCAGATCTTCTACGGATCCACCAATATTTTTGAAACATCACTCTTGGATAAGTTTTCGTGATCGTAGAGCATCACTATACCTATCTTGAGCTTTTGAACTCACAAACTTGCTCGAATCAAAGTGGCTCTTTCCTTTTACTCCTCGTCATTCTTGGTGTCATTCTACAAATTTCATAAAATTCTACAATAACTTCAAAAATCAAGTTTATTCGACTAAACTTAAGTTCTATAAGCATAAACTACACTTCTTATGCAATTTCCATATATTTTTCCTTAGTTTTCACCATGAATAGTGATTTCCAGGTTCTTCCAAATGTACTCAAAATACATGATGAAAATCCAAAATTCTTACAAAGAAGTGAAGCTCTTACCTTAAGAAATCCAAATCTAGTAAATTTTGCTCAAATCCACCAAGAAATCTTCAAGAAAAGGCTTGCCCTAGACTTCAAAATTGTGAACTCGAGAGGCTGAAGGCGACGGTGAGAATAAAAATGGCAATTTTTAGGTTATTTTTTGTTTTTAACCATTTACAAACTGGTTTTCGTGAACCGGCGCTTAAGCGTGCATTAGTGGCGCTTAAACACCTGCCTCTCAGGTTACATCACGCTTAAGCGCTAGAATGTGGCACTCAGTGCCAGTGCACTATTTTTGATATTTTTTTGAACGTAAGTAAAATGCACTATAGGCCTAAGTATTCCACCCTTAAATGGTCTTATAACACTTAAATGACTATTTTCCTCTCCCTTAACTCTCCTTTATCTCAAAACTCTCCAATATAACTAATTCGATTCGAGTCTAAAAATATCACAAATTTTCAAAAAAAACAAACACTTATATTCATTTATGAACTAGTACAAGTACATATAACACTTAATTCTTACTCTAAATAGTCTCGGATGAGAAAATCTTCTAAATACAAACACTAAACAATCTAACATAAACTCCAAAAATAGTATTTAACACTTAACACTTTAAACAATGACTCATAATAGACAAACTTTAACACTGAACTTAATTCAATTCTTCATTTGTTGGGACAAATTCTGGTGTTTCATTAGTCTCTCCTTGAGCATTCACAATATAAAGTTTATAAAACAGACGGTAGTGACGAGCTCTGATACTATCTTCTTCAATCCATTTATGCTTAAGATAGATCGCCTTATCCGCTTCCTCTATAAAACTAGTATGACTAAATTACAATTTTAATTGCCATCCAATATGCTTTAGATGTGCATGAATATCAATTACCTTTGTCTCAAATAAAGTCATGCTATCCTCAATCTTGTTGATCTTTTTCTATATTCCTTCAATACTAACGACTAAGAAACTGTTATATATCTCTTATCTACTTTAACTAAGGAATCTCTTTCTCATGGTCTCTTCCATCTTCAAATCCATCTCCCATGAAGACATCTTTTCAAAATCTCTTTTTCTTTTAGACTTTTAGGGCTAAAAATGATCTGCGGTGAAATTCCTTCACAAAACCCTTCTATTTATAAGCCTAAATCCCTCTAGAAACTTCTAGGCAAGTCCTAGAATTGTCTTGACACATTTTAGTCAACCAATTGGTGGTCAAAACTTCTAGAATCTAAATTTTTGCACATGATTTTTAACTCCCACGCTTAAGCGCCAGTGATCAATTTTGCACCAGTCAACTTAACGTCCAAATTCTCATTTTAGCATGTCTAGGTCACTAAATAAAGTCTTAAAATCAATACTAACACATAATAGACTAAAAAATACTATCCAAATTTTCTTAATCACACACAAACAACATTCAGAACAAAACGCACTGATAACTATGGGTTTCCTCTCACAAAGTGCTTGGTTTAACGTCGTCAGCACGATGTAACCTGTGCTTTTTCTGGTTGACCCAACTTTATTTGATTGTTAAATTTATGTTGATCACTTACTAAATAAGGTTTCAGTCTATGACCATTCACTTTAAATACTTTCTCAGTTTTAGGATCTTTAATATCCACAGCTCGATAAGGATAAACTTTTATCACAACAAATGGGCCCATCCACATGGATTTAAGTTTGCTTAGAAATAATCTTATCCTTGGATCCCTGGCTGAAAATTTTTAATAAGAATCATTTGATCATGCCACATCTTCATCTTTTCTTTATAAATCTTAGCACTCTCATAAGATTCATTCCTTATCTCTTCATGCTCATTTAATTGCAATAATCCTTTCTCACCAGGATCTTTTAAATTATAATTGAACTCTTTAATCACACAATATGCATTGTGCTCAAGTTCAATTGGTAAGTGACAAGCTTTCCCATATATTAGTCTATATGGGGACATTCTTATAGAAGTTCTGTATGCAGTCCTATAAGCCCACAAAGCTTAGTCAAGTTTGATTGACCAATCCATTTTAGTTGGATTCACAAATTTTCCATAATTCTTTTAATATCCTGATTGGATAATTCAGCCAAACACTTGTTTGAGGATGCTAAAAAGTAGCAATTCTATTGTTTATATGATATTTTTTTAATAATTTCTCCATTATGGCATTTATGAAATGACTTCCCTCATTAGTTATGATAACTCTCACCAACCAAATCTACAAAATATGTTCGTTTTCAAAAATTTTGCAACACTTTGAGCATTACTTTGAGATAAAGCAAAAACTTCTATCCATTTGGATACATAGTCCTTAGATAACAATATACATAAATTTCTAAAAGATGGTATAAATGGTATCTTGAAATCTAATCCTCAAATATCAAATATTTCAACTTCTAGCATATAATTGACATGCATCTCATTTCTTCTAGAAATATTGCCTACTCCTTGACATCTATCACAAGTTTTAATATAAGAATTAACATCTCTAAAAATAGTAGGCCAATAGAATCCAGATTGTAAAATTTTGTATGTTGTTTTATCAATACCAAAATGTCCTCCAAAATCAAAATTATGACATTTTTGGATAATTTCAAAAGTTTTTTTTTCCAAAGGGACACATCTTTGAATAATTAGATCCTTTCCTTATTTATATAAAAATTGGTCATCCCAAAAATAAGTCTTAGCTTCAAAAATAAATTTCCTCTTCTGTTGGTATGACATTTCAAAGGGTATAATATCACTAACAGGAAAGTTCACAATGTTTGCATACCACAGAACACACCACTCATTAATATTGAACATTTTTTCATCCGGAAAATTTCATTAATTTCTTTTTCAAAATTGAGTGGTTTTTCTAACTCAAGTTTGGACAAATGATCAACAATTTGATTTTTTGTTTCCTTATGATCTACTATTTCAAATTCAAATTCTTGTAAAAGAAGAAACATATTATAAGTCTAGGTCATCCTTCTTTTTCATTACATACTTAATAGCAGAATGATCGATATGCACTACGCAATGAGTTCCAATTAAATATGATCTAAATTTTTCAAAGACATGTAATATTGCTAATAACTCTTTTCAGTTGTTGTATAATTAATTTGAGTTTCATTAAAAGTTTTACTAGCATAGTAAATTTCTTTTAAAATTTTATCATATCTTTATCATAAAACAACTCCAACAGCATAATCACTAGCATCACACATCAATTCAAAAGATTTTCCTCAATCTGGTGAAACTATAATTGGTGCAGTGCCTGTTTTTTAAAAAAACTCAAAAGCTTTTAGGCACTCTTCATTCAAATTGAAAATTGCATCTTTCTCTACTAAATGGCATAAAGACTTAGCAATTTTTGAAAAGTCTTTAATATGTCGCATGTAGAATCCAACATGTCCTAAAAAACTCTTAATTTCCCTTACATTTGTTGGGTAAGATAAATTAGCATTCATTTGAGTTTTAGCAGGATCTACTTCCATATCATTTTATGATATTTTATGTCCTAATACAATTTCTCCCGCTACCATGAATTGATATTTTTCCTTATTAAGGACTAAATTTGTTTCTTCACAACGCTTAAGAAATTTTGATAAATAGTCTGAACATGAGTCAAGTGAAGTTCCAAACACTGAAAAATCATATATAAAAACTTCAATCCCTTTTTTAATTAAATCACAAAAAATTGTCATCATATATCTTTGAAATGTAGAGGGGCATTACATAAACAAAGGACATTCTTTTAAAAGAAAAGGTACCATACTGACTGGTAAAAGTTATTTTCTCTTGATCCTTAGGAGTTATTTGTATTGGGTGATAATTAGTATATCCATCCAGAAAACAAAAGTATTTTTGTTCAGTTAGTTTATCCAACATTTGATCTAGAAAGGGTAATGGAAAATGATCTTTACTAGCAACAAAATTTAATTTTCTATAATCATTGCATATTCGCCACCCTGTGACTTGTCTAGTAGGTATTAACTCATTATTTTCATTTACAGTCATAGTTACCCCTCCTTTCTTAGGAACGTAATGAATTAGACTAACTCATGCAATATCTGAAATATGATAGATAAATCCAGCATCTAACCACTTTAAAATTTCTTCTTTACTACTTCTTTCATTACAAGATTCAATCTCTTTTGAGTATCAAACTTGGGTTTGTAGTTCTAATCCATATGAATTCTATGCATACAAATTGAAGGATTGATTCCTTTAATATCAACTATTGTTCATCCAAAGGCTTTCTTAAAATTTTTCAAAATTTTCATCAATCTTTCTTCTTCTTCCATCGTTAACTTTGAGGAAATTATAACTGGTAATATAGAGGAATCTCATAAAAACACATATTTTAAATGATCAAGAAGTAATTTCGACTCAAGTTCTGGAGGTTTCTCTATTGATGGAAAAAATAATTTATTTTTTTCTATTGTATTCAAAATTTCAAAACTTTCTCGAACATAGTTTGAATCTTCCTTAAAAAGATCTTCACATTGATCTATTTCTTCTTCTTGCTCGTGTTCTAAATCTTTTACTTAAGATTTTTCTTCTTAATTAGTTTTGAAATGACATTCACTCAGATATCTTATAACATCCATTCTATAACATTCATCATCTTTACCTTTCCTAGGATACTTCATTGATTTTGAAATGTTAAAAGTAACAGTTTGATCATTGACGCACATTGTTAATTCTCCTTTCTGTACATCTATCATTGCTCTTCCTGTGGCTAGGAAAGGCCTCCCCAAAATGATAGGTATCTCTTTATTTTCCTCCATATCCAGCATAATGAAATCAATAGGAAAGATAAATTGATCCACTTTTACTAGGTCATCTTCTATAAATCCTTTAAGGTAAGTTAACGAACGATCTACTAATTGTAGTGTTACAATAGTAGGGGTTATTTCTCCTAATCCCATTCTTTTAAATATTGATAATGGCATAAGGTTAATTATTGCACCTAAACCACATAAAGCTTTCCCATAAAATCTGTCTCATATCACACATGGAATTGTATAGCTACTAGGATATTTAAGCTTTTTAGGAAGCTTTTTCTAAATAATTGCATTGCACTCTTCACTAAGTGCAACAGTCTCATTATCTTCAAACTTCCTTTTGCTATTGAGAATATCCTTCATAAACTTTACTTGGCTTAACATTTGTTCTAAGGCTTCAACAAATGGAATATTAATTGTAAACTTCTTAAACATTTCCAGAAAATTTAGAAAATTGCTTATCCAACTTTTGTTGATGAAGTCTCTGAGGAAATGGAGGTGGTGGTTTTTCTAAGTTAACTTTAAGTGAAGAAATAAGTTATTCAGAATCTTTTGGAGCATCCTCTTTTGATTCTTCAATTTCTTCTCTATACTTCAGTTTTTTTTTAACCTTACCTTCAAACTCTCTTCCACTTCTAAGTTGAATGGCTTTTACTTGCTCTTTATTCTAGTCCTTAAGATTTGTTTCAGTATTACTAGGAAGTGTTCCTTGACATCTATTACTTAATGAATTTGCGATTTTTCCAAGTTGATTCTCAGTATTTCTAGTTGTAGCTCCTTGACTTTGTACTGATTTCCCATTTGTAAAACCACTTCTTTTATAGACAACTTCTTCTCCTTAAATATTGTATTATTGCTAAAACTTGGAGGTTAAGTAGATCTATAATTATTATTCCCTTGATTGTTCAAGTTTCCCAATGGTTTTACTTGATTGTTCCCCCATTGCTGATTATTACCACCCGTAGTATTATTCAAATTGAAGTTGGGATGGTTCTTCCAACCTGGAATATAATAATTTGAATATGGGTTATTTTGCTTGTTATTTATGACATTCAAAGTTTCTAATGTTGCTAGAGAATCTACCATTTGGCATAATAGATTTCCTTCAATAATGGAGATTGGTTGAGACGAATTCATTCCAAATTTGTCTAACTTCCATAGTAAATGCACCAAATTCATGAATATTGGCAACTTTCTTACGATTCACCCTCTCAGAAGACCATTCAAAATTATTGGTCTCAGAAGACCATTCAAAATTATTGGTAGCCATTTCTTCAATTAAAGCATAAGCATCAAGAAATGGTTTTGACATTAATGAACCACCAACAACTGCATCGATAATAGATCTAAGAGATCCAACTAATATATTATAAAAAGTTTGAATTATTAACCAATCTGGTATAGCATGGTGTGGACACTTTCTTAAGATTTATTTAAATCATTCTCATGCTTCATAAATAGGTTCCCCTTCAAACTGATTAAAAGATGTAATATCATTTCTATGTTTCGCAGTTTTTTATGGTTGAAAATATTTAGCAAGGAATTTTTGTGCTAAATTAGTGCTAACAAATTCAACTACATCTTAGCTTTATACCTCAATGAGAAAGGAAATAACCTAAGTTATATGACATCATCTGATACACCATCATATTTAAATGTATCACACAATTCTAGAAAATTGGCAAGGTGTAAATTTGGATCTTTAGTTGGTGATCCCCCAAACAGATTATTTGATATCATTTGGATAATAGCAGTTTTAAGTTCAAACAAATTAGCCACTATATTAGGTTTTTGAATACTACAATGAAGTTCATCTACTGTAGGGTTGGCATAATCTCCTAAAGGTCTATATTCTTGATGAATTTCAACATTTTGATCATTTTGGTTTGTCATTTCTTTAAGTTTTTTTAGAGTTTTCAAAATTTTTATTTTGTTTGTTTTTTCTAATTTTCTTAACATTTTTCTCTAATTTAGAATCTTAGGGCATTGGTCCTTCAGAAACTGAACTACGCGTACACTAACATAAAAATTTAAGAAAAAAATACAATAAAACACACACAAAATAAAATAATATAATAAGATATCCCTACAATAACTTTTAAAGTTTAAATATGACTTTCTAAAATAGAGAATTGCTTTTAATCAATTATTTTTTAAATTTTTCCCCGGCAATGACACCAAAAACTTGATCCCTTTACTGCTTATATGAAACAATATAACAATATCTTTGATGATATTTTTCACTTATGTTTCTTTACTTTGCAACAGAACCAAAAATTTGATCCTGGAGAAAATAGGAAATTAACTTTTTAATTTCTATATATATTGGGATACTACACAAGTATACGTATCGTTATCAAGTAATATAGAACTTTTTTATTAAGACCTGAATATCGAACCCACAGAGAAAATTAGCAATATGCACTATTGAACAACAAGATTTCTATTTTAAATAGACAACTACATAATTTATAGATATTTTTATAGTAATTAAAATTTAAATCTTTTTGGTATTTTTGACATTTTAACAAAATTGTTACAACTTCTAAAAAAAACTTGAGTTTATGTAAAAGAAAAGCACTGAATATGAAAATATCTTTCTCCTCATCAAGAATCAGTAATAAGTATAAGAATTCTATTATGGAAGTATGCAAATTGTGTTGTGTCAAATAGGAGCAAAAATATTCTTTACCCTTACTTGAGATGCTATAAAGAACATTTGTTAATTTAAAGTTTGAATAGTTCTAAAGACCGACTAGGCAAAGAAGATGCTAGCTCTCACTCTAGAGTTCCCCTGATTCCCTCCACCTAGGCGCTAACATCTCGTATCAGATCTAAAACAGTAAACCAAGTTGGGGGCTTTAACCTGCCACTTTAAAGTCCTCTAACTCTACACCCTTCAAAGATTTATTTCCCTATTTATTTGCACTAAATCATATGAATAATATTCTCATTCATACAACCTCATGTGACTCTTTTCAATTGTTGGCTGAGAGAATACCAGCCCAGTTCTTACATGTTCTCACAACAAATTTTAACATATAGATAGGCCAAATCAAGAAGTAAATGAAGTGCATGGAATTAAATCATCACAACTTCTTCCATCATTATAGATTAATACTATCATCAACTTTCGACCAACACTTTTCTTACTTATCATTATAAGGAGAAAGATAAAGAAAACAACTCAAAATCCATGGAGAAAACAAAACCACACTTTAGTTTAAAAGTAGAAATCATTGTCAAACTAATAAGAAGTCTTGATTAAAACAAAAAGTAGTTAAAAAAAGATAAAAACTTATCTCAAATCCTCCACCAAACTCTTAAAATTCCTTTGAATCTCTTCTCTTTTACAACACACTTGACTCTCACAATAAAACTAAAAAATAAATTGGATAAAGTAAATTTTTGCTGCCTCAAAATCTCTCTATACTATCTTTAGAAGTTCTCAAAACTACCCCTTTCTCACACGTTTCAAGACCTACAAGCACACTTCATAAAGTCTCAACTTCCTTCTTTTATAAATCTCCTAGAGGTGCCTTGGCAACTCTTCAAAATGTGTCTAAATTTGATGAATTCTCCAAAGGATGCCTCCTTTCACAAGTCTTCTAACCATATTTTCATTTTCAGTGGTCATAACCACCCTCTTTAGCCAATAGGTGTCTTAATTGTCCCTTCAAAATTGAGTAAAATGAAGTAAACCGTCACATAATTGCCTCTGACGCTTAAACCCAAGTGCTTAGGCACGGCCTTCTCTGTTTCACCGGCGCTTAGGCACCAAAACACTTTAGCACAATTTTCACATTTTTGCTCCAAATTTGATCATTTTTCACTCCTTTTAGCATTTTTCACATTTTTTACTTTTACCTAAAAACACACAAATACCTTCCATTAAAGTGCAATATCTCAAAAAATAGGTATAAAAATGTGTTTAAAAATACTATATATTCTAGGTGTATCACTCTATAGCATGACGTAAGGCAAAATTTGTTGTCCAAGGTTTCACATAGAAAATAAGAATTGAATATCATGAAATTCTTAATCCAATTTTCAAACTACCTACAATTTGCATACTCCCCATAGTTGCTCTCCATCACAGGTGGTCAAACCTCCATATGCCTTTATACATGGCCCACTTGAAGCCACCACTTTACCCAAGGATTTCAAGATGCTTAAAATCCTCATCATGTATGAATAAAAAAGAAATCCTTATAATGCCTCAAATATGTCCCAAGACAATTGTATTCCATGTTTCCCTCTCATCTCATGAGCAAAGGCTTCACACATAGCACAACCGATCCCTCCTCATCTACACTAAGAATCAAACACGCCTCAACCTTCTTGTCTATGCTGACGACATCCTACTAACAAGAAATGATTTTTCAAACATTTTGGACACATTACGGAACATCAAATCTCACTTCCAATTGAATGAACTAGGTCATATTTCTACATTCTAAGACTTCAAATAACCCATTTTTGTGATGCCTATCTTCCCTCTCAGATAACTTACATAAAATCTATTCTATGACAAAAAAGCCCTGCAAATTGAAAACTAATACTTATTCCATTACCAACCAATACCTCCTCACAACAACCATATCCCAACATAACCTATTACAGGTAGTTAGCTGGAACACTTCAATTTCAACCATTATAAGGCTCGATATTGCATTTGCATTAAATTGTATCTGTCAACATATGCATAGCCCTTTGTTGTGTCACATTTAAATCATCAAGAGAATTCTACGCTATCTAAACACCCATACCATTCACCTTTCCATCGAAAATTTATAACTTCATACATACGCCGACTTCAATTGGGATAGTGATCAACATGATAGGTGCTCCACAATGAGGTATTGTTCTTTTTTGGGAGAAAATCTCAACACTTAGACTATCCAAAAACAACAAATGTTTTCTCAATCTTTTACTATAGTAGATTATCATTCCCTAGACACTGGAGCAACTGATATAATTTGGTTGCAAAATCTTTTTGAAGCGTTCAACATCTCCTCCTCCTCATCTAGTACAATATACTGCGACAGCACCACTAGAGCGGCTCTTGCAATCAATCTCATCTTTCACACTGGAACCATGATCCTTTTCTTTGTAATCACATAACCCCATATGAAATTAGACTCCATCAAGTTACCTTACAAGGCTAACTCGTTAACATCTTCACCAAATTCCTTTCAATAACTCAACTCCTCAAATTATATGACATA
>NEWO01000513.1:33788-57053 GCA_003013225.1 Phalaenopsis aphrodite | reverse complement strand
CAACATTGCAGGGAGCACTCAGATAGATTGTTGAAGAGATTTTTCATCTCTTTTCCTAGGAGAAAAGCTAAGTATTGTGTTGACATTTATCTTTTACTTGTAAACACATATTTAGTGGATTTGTTTTGTTAAATAATGAGGATTTATATGTTGTTATTCATGCATTGTGAGTAGATATCCTTTACCTTTCTCTTTGGATGAATAAGTAGGATTTATAGGATGTGTAGAATGTTTCTTGAATTGGTTTTTAATATCAATGTGGTGAGCATTCTTCTATGCTACATTTACTTTTCATACTAGTCATACGTATTATTATACTTTGTTGTGATCTATTAGGACTCAAAATAGCAGTAGAAGAACAATTAGAGTATTCACATTATTCTGTAGGCTATAATAAAAGTAGACTATAGGTAATGCAAAAAGATAAGGAAATATTCTTTGATGGATTCAATCTAGGGTTTAAAGAATTAAAACTAGGTTAACCAAACTTCTTCACTCGCTTATTTGTCACTATCCATAATAAAAATTCATAGTATTCGATCCTACAATCCACTTATGCAATCACAAGAGAAAGGTAGCTTTTATATCTTGATATTTAGCTTTAGACTTAGTTTTATAATTTAGGAGTAGTTGTTAAAAAGACCATCTTAATCGACATTCAAAACTAAAACCTACAAGTAGTAGAATATAACTTTTCTTAAAGGAGTTGTTACCTCGCTCTCTATGGGATTGACAATCCAGACTCAATAGAGCCCTATATTACTACTTGCATGAGAAATCTCAGTGTTCAAAAACATCTAAATTTAAGAATTCAATCAAGTTTCTACGGAGTGGATAAAGTTTTTTGGTGCCATGAATAGGACATACATTATTGTGATAATCGCTGAGGTGGATCAATATTCTGGTGTCGATATCGGGGACTAAATGGTAAATAACTTTAGGAGAGTTTTAATTGAATCAATCAGACATACATTTGAAAAATCATATTGTAGTTTTATTTTGTAAGTGCTTGTTTGTGTGTTTAAAAAAAACACAAAAGAGTTTTTTCTGACTATTTGTTAAGTGTGTTTGTGTTAAACTTACTAGTTGAACTTTTAGTTGTGTATGCATAGTGCAGGAACTACAGGATCTGAACCAAAAGATTCATAACTAGAGATGACTACTATAAAAATTAGAAAATTAAAAATACTTCACTAACTTGTATATATAATGCCAAACATTCCATAGAACAATTAGATAACCAAATACCAATTAATGAACATCCTAACATGCAAAGAACATTAAGGGGTTTGGCTAATCCTACGACACATGAAACTCGTTAGCACCTTGATCAATTAGGACTTAGGCTGACGTAGCCCAAAAATGCATTGTTAAGTATTTCCCACTTTCAAAAACTGCTAAACTTAGGAATTTTATTACCTCATTTTGTCAATATGAAGGTGAGTCGATATAAGAAGCATGGGATATATTTAAGAAACTTCTTACAAAGTGCCCACATCTACATGATTGGTTAATCATTTAAACTTTTCACAGTGGTTTAGTAGGATCCATTAGTTCTATTATTCATGTTATCATTGGTGATTCACTCATGTCAAAGCCATTTGATGAGTCTTACTCTTTGATTGAAGAGATGGCTACAAACAATTTCTAATAACTTTTTGAAAGGGTAAATCCTAGAAAGATAGCTAGTGTGCATGATATTGATGTGCTTTCAATTTTTACATCTCTGATTGTAGCAATACCAAGTAAAATAGATCAATTTGGAATGAACCGACCTCAAGTGCCTCCACTAATTGAAGAAAATTCATTTGGATAAATGGTTGATTCTAGCACTTCTTCATCTGAGACCTTTAATGTAATTAACAACAGACCTAAAAACTTGACTCCAAATAAATTAAAAGTTAAACTTGTATATTTATATATTGGGATATTGTGCAAGTATACATATCATTATCAATTAATATAGGAATTTTTTATTAAGTGCATAATATCGAACCCGCAGGGACTGATTTAACTCCTTACACTGGAATTCGATAGTAAAACACTTATTTTAAAAGACACTTAGCAAAACTCTATTTTAAAAAGACACTTACTCGAACTATAGATATTATCACAAGAATGAAGGTTCAATTCTTCTTGGATATTTTTTATAATTAAAAATAAAATAACAACTAAACAATTATAGCTTGAGTTTTTGTAAGATAAAAGCACTAAATATAAAATATCTTTTTCCTTATTATGAATCAGTAACAACTATAGGAATTTTGTTGTGGAAGTATTCAAATTGTTTTGTGCCAAATAGGAGCAATATTACTTGTTACCCTTACTAGAGATGCTATAAAGAACATTGACTAATTAAGAGTTTGAATAGTTTTGAAGACCAATTAGATAGGTAAGATACCAGCTCTCACTCTAGAGTTCTCTCTTCTCCTTCCACTTGAGGGCTAACATCTCATATCAAAACCTAAAATAATAAACCAAGTTTGGGGCTTTAGTCTATCACTTTAAAGTCCTTTAACTCTACACCCTTCAAAGTTTATTTCCTTATTTATTTGCACTCAATCAAATGAATTACATTCTCATCCATAAAATCTCATGTGATTTTTACCAATTGTTGACTGAGAAAATACCACCACAAAGTTTACATGTTTTCACAACAAATTTTAACAACTTAATGGGACAAATCAAGAATTAAATGAAGTGCTTGGATTTAAATCATCAAAACCTATTCTGGCATTAAGGATCAATACTTTCCACAACTTCCATCCAAAACTTTACTTATAATTTTAAGGAAAATGATAAAGAAAACTACTTATAATTCATGGAGGAAACACAACCATAATCTAGTTTAGAAATAGAAATCATTATTAAACCAACAAGAAGTCTAAATTAAAACCAAATGTAGTAATAAAAGATAGAAACTTATCTCAAGTCTTCCACCAAACTCTTGAAGCTCCTTTGAATCTCTTATTCTCTTACAACACTCTTAACTCTCAAAATAAAAACTAAAAATAAAAGGAAAAGGTAAATGCAAATGGTGTTGAAATTCTCTCTTAAAATGAAGAGAAGAGTCCCCCTTGACCAGCAACTAAGAGACTAGAAGAGCCCTTAATCCATTCCAACTCCCTCTTTTTATAGTTTTCCAAGAGGTGCCTTGGTATCTCTTCAAAATGTGTCCATATTTGATGATTTGTTTAAGAGATGCCTCCTTTCAAAAGTCCTTTTAAAATATTTTCATCCCTAATGGTTATAACCACCATTTTTCGTCAATAGGTACCTCAAAAACCTCTTCAAATTTTGTCAAAATTTATTAAACCATAAAATACCTGCCATTTGTGCATAAGCGTGAGGTCCTGACAATCAGGCGCAACCTTCTCTATATTTCTAGCGTTTAAGTACCAGCTCTGGGCGCTTAGGCGCCACAGCTCTTTTGCACCTTTTCATCATTTTTATTCTAAATTTGATACTTTGTCATTCCTTTCACCATTTTCATCTTTTTAATTGTACATGAAAGAAAAACACACAAATATCTTTCATTAATGCGCAATATCTCAAAAATAGGTTTAAAAATGAGTACATAAATACTATATAGTTCAGGGGTATTAAAATCTCCCAAACTTAAAATGTTACTTGTCCTCAAATGACACTCAAATAATTAAAAACCAAAATAAGTAAATTTTTTATATGAGTTTCCTTATAATATTCTAAAATTTTATTCTAGAAATTTAGTAGTCCAATTTAGAAAAAATTTAGTTAATGATACCAACATAGAGTTTAAAAATTTTTAAAATGAAGAGGTATGAAAATATGAGTTTCTATCTAGTTTTGAAATACTTGTAGATTTTTTCAAATATAGGGTACAGTCATTCTATCTCCTCCTCTTAAAAATTTTTATTAAGCGTAATTTTACTCACTATAGTATATCCTTAAGCTTAAGATTTTTTCAAGTCTTATACTTTAGAAAGATCAGATGTGGAATAAATTTTTTATTATGCACTAATCCTCAAGCTTCTCCTCCCTTTTTGACATGCCTTTTTTTTCTCCTTTTTAACAAGAAAGGATTACTATATCTTGATAGGCCTCTAAAGATTTTGAATTCCACTCTTCCTTTCTTAAAGCAAAGAGTTGATATTTCTCCTTTACTTAAAAATATAATAATAGTTTTGAAAATAACTTTTAATAAAGAAATTTAAGTTTTGAAAACAAAAGTCTAATCCTTCTACAGTTTTCAAAATTTTTAATTAAAAATAGCTTCAAAATTTTTAATTAAAAATATTTTTACAAGATATGGAATGCCGAGAGTAATCTTTACCGATTGAGGATCTCATTTTTGAAATGCAACAATTGCAAGGTTGGTGGAAAAATTTAATATAGTGCATAAAATTGCAATTGCTTATCATTCCCAGACAAATGGTTTAGCAGAAGTATCTAATCGTGAAATTAAGAGAATTTTGGATCAGAGTGTTAAACCTAGTAAAATGGATTGGTCTACTAGATTACATACTGCATTACAAAAATATATGGCAGCCTATACGACACCTATATGAATGTCCCCTTATCGATTAATTTTTGGAAAGGCTTGTCACTTGCCAGTTGAGTTGGAGCATAAAGCTTATTAAGTTATTAAAAAATTCAATTTCAATTTGAAAGAAGCTAGTAAGAAAAGATTATTGCAATTGAATGAGTTTGAGGAAATCAGAAATGAATCTTATGATAATGCAAGGATTTATAAGGAAAAGATGAAACAATGGCATGATTGGAAGATAATAAAAAAATAATTTAAACCTTAACATGAAGTTTTATTATATAATACAAGATTGAAATCATTTTCTGGAAAATTGAAGTCTAAGTGGAAAGGCCCATTCAAAGTTATAAAAGTCTATCCCTATGGGGCAGTTAATATTGAAGACCCCAAAACTGGAAGAATATTTTAGGGGAATGGGTACATATTGAAATCATAGTTTGATGGTCAAAGACCAGCTTTTAAAGAAACAATAATTTTAGGTCGCCAGAATAAGATTGGGAATGTCGGGATGACGCATTAAACCAAGTGCTTTGTGGGAGGCAACACATTTGTATCTTTGTTTGGTTTATTTTTTAGTTTGTTTTGTTTGAGATATTACACGTATATTTATGTTTAGGTCTTTATGTAGTCCATGTATTTGTTAAAATATTTAGAAACATCTTTATTTGCCTATTTTTATGGAAAAGTTGAGAATTTATTGGATTGAAATCGAAATGACAAAAATTCTGGAACTGGTGCATGATGTGTCAGAGTGGTGCATGATGCGCCACTTTCCAGCAAGCTGGCGCATGATGTGTCGTAGGTTTGGAAAAGGTTTAAAATGTGTCAAGTTACAGTTTTTTGTACTTTTTTGTGATTTCTTCCCCATATAACTCCAAAAAACTGACTCCAAACCGTATTTTAGGTGGGGAAACAAGGGAAGAGTCACCTTTTTTAAAATCCTATGGCTTACCACTCTAGAAACTCTCCTAGATTTGGAATTTTCAACCAGAGACAGTCCATTAGTTTTGATGCACAGAAATTACATTATCGAGTTCTGGTGAAGAAAAGGCTTATCAAAGAAAGGGGATTTGTGAATCGATGATTCAACATGTTGAATACTCGAGTAGAAGAGACTATTGCGTAGAGGCGTTAGGAAGCGCTTTGCATGGTAGGTGTGTGCAATTCACTCCTTCAGGAATAAATGAGATCTTTATGATTGAAAATGTGCCTATCCGCAATTATGCAAACTTTACCCCCACAAGAGAGAATATGAATGAACTCTATCACTACCTTATAGACGAAGAAGCTAATTGGGAGAGAAGAGATGATGGAAATGTAAGTTTTCCTTCATCTTTTTAAATTCAATTTCAAATGCCTGACACTTCTTTGTTGCATCAAAATTTCTGCCTACCATGAAAATTAGTATGGTCATTAAGGAGAGTGTCATTCTGAATTACTATATTCAAATCGGAAAACCTATTGATTTTGGAGCTATTATTGTGAAATCAGTTTTGGGGTTGATTGTGAATGTATCTGCAACTGGATTGGGACAACCATCCACTATTTTCCTAAGTTGCAGTCAAGTGCAAGTACCTTATGAAAGTTGGGAAAAAAATGCTACTTCCTTGAAAGCCAATGGATCCACAAGTCTACTGCAACTGTATTGGAATGGGAGATGAAAATTATATGAATTTACTGATGGGTCAAGGATCTTAGAATTCATCATCTATTCAGCCCAACTACAACTCGAGTGCACTTTTAAAGAGAATCAAGAAGATAGAAAAACATGTGCACAATCTCATGCACATGATTGGGAATATTACTGAAATGTTGGATCATCAAGATTGGAGACTGAAGGAACATTTTGATCATACAGGGCGTATTGAAGATAGATTGGTACGTATGTTCAAGAAACATGCTTAGATTGAGCAGGAAAATTTAATCGAGGAATTACCCATTTGACCCTTCTACAATCCGTATGTGCACTACCAATTGATGGGAGATATCCAGGAGGACGATGTGAAGATGATATTTAATCTTAATTTATGCATGAAATGTATTTTTTAGTATAATTTGTTTTAATTTGTTGTGCTGGATTGCATTTCCTTTCCAATGAACATTATCTATGTTTATGTTTTGAATTTT
The DNA here is from genome assembly GCA_003013225.1 of Phalaenopsis aphrodite. Taxonomy (NCBI): domain Eukaryota; kingdom Viridiplantae; phylum Streptophyta; class Magnoliopsida; order Asparagales; family Orchidaceae; genus Phalaenopsis; species Phalaenopsis aphrodite. Next base: position 50,401 of record NEWO01000513.1, on the reverse strand, counting down.
TATGTTTAGATTTTAGTGTTAGGATGTTGGTTCGCTTTAGAACACTGAATTTAATGTTTATTGGCTTGAAAACTGTTAGTTTGTAATAACATAGATTTTATAAAAAAAATGAGAGTTTTGTGTTGTTTGTGAAAGTTTGGTGCTAGTGTGATGTTTATATATGCTTAAAAAGGTTTATTTGGTCAAATAGAGGTTGATGTAAAGCGATACGGAGCAGATTTCTACAAAAATTGAAATCTAGAAAATTTGAGCTCTGGTGCATCATGCACTATCTTATAGAGCTGCATGATGCGCCAATGGTACAAACACGCTATATTTCCTAGAAAACAGCAAAATTGCATAGAAAAACTTCATTTTTGCTACTTGAGTCGTGTTCTACCTCAAGACCATGGTCTAGGGCATCACATTGTGGGGTTTATTTTTTTATGAATAAGTTGCATTTGTGATAACTGATTCATCACTAGAGAAAGTGATTGCATTTTTAACTGATGGAAGAGGGGAATGGAAGATTAAGAATAACAAGATAGTTAACTTCTCTGCTTCCATGTTGACTATTTAGTCAAAAGTATGGCACCACTTAATTTCTACCAGATTATTTTCAATAAATCATTTGGCTGATGTTATTAAAGAAATAGTTGTAGTCAACTATTGCATTCACAACATGAAGGCAATAAATGTGGGTACACTTATAGTTCAACATGTTCGAAGTATTACTATTAGTTCTACAGCTGAAGGATTGGGATACCTTGTCTTGATTTTCACTTCATGTGAACAATCAGGAGTAGAATCCCATAGAAATGAAGAAAGATTGCAGTCACAGAATCCGATTGGGAGACATATGATTCAGAGATTAGAATCATTTGTTGAGTCTAAAATTGCAACATGGGATATGCCCTCTACATCTATTGTAGGGGCATCACTTCTAGATCTGTATCACTGGAAGGTATTATGGATGACCTCACGATTCAACAGATGGATATAGTAAATATTCAAACTCTGTTGGGAGAGTTAGGAGCAAGGAATGCATATAAAAATGAATATCAACAGAGGAGTGTTCAACATGATATTGAGTTTGAAAATGTCATGGTAAGTCACCTTACGGGTGAACCTAATGTGGAGTTTCTTGCTTGCCCTAGTTTTACTCCCTATACTCCCATTCATGATGATGATGAACAAGAATAAGAAGAAGAAGAAGAAGAAGAAGAGGAGGAAGAATCAGATGATGAAAAGGAAGGAGATGAAGATTGATATTTTATGAGTCTTATTTAGTTGTTTTGATGTTTATTTGTTATTTATGTTTATATTGGGATGTACTTTTTATTGAAACTTGTTGTAATAAAAGAATTTTTTATGTTGTGTTGTGAACTGAATCTGTAATAGTAATTGTAAACTTTAACTTTTTCTGCATTTTTAGTATTGTTAGTTTAGTTTTTTTTAGTTTTTGTATTTATTTGTTTAATTCTGAGCAAGTTCTCTAGAATATAGTATGTTTTATTTAATGATTTAAAGCTTTTATGTAGTTTTACAGTTAGTACCTGGAGTATACCAAAGCCCAATTTCATTGTCAGAAATCCTCTACAGGTCAATTTTTATTTTCATGCATTTACTGCTTTATTTCACCTATTAAATTTTATATTAAAAATAATTTTAAAGTCACTTAAGAACTTAAGTTTGAGGGAAAGAAAAATTTATTTTGAAAAGGAGAAACTAAATTTTATTTGTCCTTAAGTAACTATAATTTTAAAAATTAACTTAACATGGCATGGGATATTAAGATTTAACTTTAAATGATTATACTTCTATTTATAAGTATGGTGGTAAATTTAGGTAAAGAATTTTTAATAATGAAGGTCAATTGTAAAGTTGAAGAAATTGGTATGATAGGATAAGAATATGTTTTTCTATTTAAAGTAAAGGAAAATATATTTTTGAAGTGTTAAGAATTTTAGAGTTTCAAGTAAGAAAAAAAGAATGAGACTTTATGAAAAAAATCATAAACTAATATGAATTTATAAAGTGAAGAAAGTTATAGAGTTTTGGCTTTAAAAAGAGGATACTAAAATTCAAAATCATTAAGGCAATCCAGATATAGTAATCCTCACTTGGAAAAAGAAAAGGAAAGAAAGGATTGAAAAGATCCTAAAAGCAAAAAAAGAGAAAAGAGAAAAAAAGAAGAATAAAATAAGTGAGGAGAAGCTTGATGAGATGACTAATCAAAAATTGGCTTCACTTGAATCAACTTAATGAAGGATCTTTATTACATTTTCTAAACTTATAATGAAGTATTAGTAGCATTCCTAGTAAACTTTTCATGAAATTCTTTTTCTTATGAATGTTTTAAATTTCTTTAATATGACAAATTGCAATTATTCTTGTAATAAATAGAGATTTAGAAATCTTAAATTTGATTATTAAGTATTCCTAGACTTAGAGTTTGAATCTAAGTTATTAAAGGTTTTTATAAATTTTGTTATTCTATTTATTAAACTAAAGTATAGAAGTTATAAGTTAATCTTTAACCTAAGCCATATGCACTTATGTAATAAAAGTGTCACTTAAGCACAAGCAACATTTAAGTTTGGGGGATTTTGATACACCAAAATAATATACTATTTTAAGTACCTATTTTATGTTTATTTTTGGTGATATTGCATTTTAAGGAAATGTATTTTTGTGTTTTTGTTGCAGGTATATCATTTTTAGGCTTTTGGAGCAAAAATGGCAAAATGGAAAAAATTTATTGCGAAAAAAAGCCAATTTTGGATTCTGGAGCATCATGCGCCAGATTGGCACATGATGCACCAAAATCCAGAGAGCTGGTGCATGATGCACTAGGGATGACTTTTTCAAGTTAAGGTGGTTTGAGACAAATTTTTTGCGCAAATTTCAGAAGGACACTTGTTCAACACACCTCTTGGAATAATTAAATGCATCTAGACACTTTGGAAGGTTCTGTCATGAAGGAATATGACTCTTAGATCAAATGACACATCTTTTGAATTTGAAAGAGTTGACTTTTGGAGGGAACTTTTGGAGGGATTTCTTTCAAGAGGAGGCAACCCAAATTAAATAAAAAGACTTGAAGAGGCTTGAAGGGGACAAAAAAAAGAGAGCCTTTTGGGTGTAGTGTGAGTGTTGGAGAGAGAGAAGAGGACATTTTCTTCTAGAGTTGTAAGAGGAGAGGAAAGGCGAGAGATTTCTTCTTCATTTCATATCTTAGAGAGAATTGTGAGTGATTGTAAGGAGAGAAGGCTTGGAGAGAACTTCTAATGATTTGCTTGGGAATGACTATGAGATTAGTTGTATTTTTATTTCTATTATTTTGTAAACTTTTTTATATATATGAAATTTGTGTTTTATTGTATCCTTCTAATGAATTCTGAGGAGTCTTCTTTATCTTTCTCCCTACTTTGAGAATATGGTTTTGTGAAGAATTGATTTTGTTTTCTATGGTTTTAATTGATAATAATTTGTGATGATTTGAACTCCGATCTTCATTTACTTTTTGATCTGGCCAATTGAAAGGTTAATAATTTTTTAGAGACATATTTTCTTAAATGAGACATGATTTCTACAACATAGGGAGAATCAAATTTGATTTCATGGGAGAGTATGTCATCGATGGGATTGGGTGCAGATAAATAGGAAAATATGCTTTGTTGGATGCAGAATTGTAGATTTTAAGGTGACAGATTAAAACCCCAAATTTGGTTCAATTGATTGGAAACTAATGCAAGTTTGTTAGCTCTTAAGAGAGGGAGTAGTGGGAGCTCTGGAGTGGCAGCTAGTATCCTCCAAGATTATCCACAGAATTAGATTCCAAACTCTGAATTAATCAATGTTCTTTATGACACTCGAAAGAGGATAAAGAATATGATTGCTCCTATTTGACACAAAACAGTTTTTATATATATTTACAATTGATTTCAATTTCTTCACAAACTATATACTCATTGTAAAGGAGAAGGATACCTTCTTAAATTTGAACTTTTTGTCATAATGAAAACTTTGTTTAATTTTCATAATTTTACATTTGAAATTTTTGTTTAATTTCTGTGATCATGCATCTGCATTTTGATTAGCATTCACCTGAGTAGTCAATTTTCAAATTTCACACTTTACTTTTATTTTTTTTATTTTTATTATAAAATTTTTTTTATATTTTACTTTAGGATTTGCCAACTTCTCTGTGAGATCGATAACTAGGACTCCATTAGAACCATATATTACTTGAACGATATGTATTCTTGCGTTGATATTTAAGAGAGATTTAACAGTTTCAAAAAAGTTTTAAACGATAAATTAAAAATAAAAAATGTGTTTTGTTATGATTATATTGCATATTTATTATAAATTTGCCTGCATCAAGTTTTTGGTATCGTTAAGTGGTGTCAACTTCATAAATATTTGCATATACAAATCTCCATGTCAGCGCCCCAGTTCATTTTTTGCACCTTCCTCATTTTTCTTCCAAATTTGGCCCTTTACACTCCTTTTAGCATTTTTCAATCATTTTATTGTACCTAAAAGAAAAACACACAAATACCTTCCATCAAAGCGCAATATCTCAAAAATAAGCATAAAAATGTGTATAAAAACACTAAATATTTTAAGTGTATCAAAATCCACCAAACTTAAAATGTTATTTGTTCTAAAGTGACTTTTCAATCTTTAAAAACTAAATAAGCGGATGATGTATATGAGTTTCTTTAGGAGTTACTAAAATTTTGATATAGAATAATAGTAGTCCAATTTAGAAAAAAATATTAGTAAATGTGACTAACTTAGAGTTTAGAAATCTTTAATGTTAACAAATGTGAAAATATGAGTTAAATCTAGTTGAAAATATTGTAAATTCTCTAAATATAGAGTTTAGGTATTGTATCTTCTCCACTTAAAAATTTTTATTAAGCATAATTTTACTTACTATATTATATCCTTAAACTTAAGAGTTTTTTAAGTCTTATACTTTAAAAACATCAGATGTGGAAACATTTTTAGATTAGGCACTAATCTCAAAGCTTCTTCTTGACCTCACTTTTGGTTGAGTTCTAGTTTTCCTCTTTAGTAGCCTAGGGTCTAGCCATAGGACTTTCCTGTTGACTATTCCTAGAAAAGTAGAAAAGGAACCCTCATCATTAGAAATTTAAAATCTTCTTTACTCAACTTGAAGTTCCACATAGTTCTCATAACTTCTAGCACTTAGTAGGTGGGTCATTATGAGGGAGCCCACGGAGAGTTCCCATAGGACTACTTAACCTTAGGGTTGACCCTGGGCGTTGGTCTAGAGCTAATGTACTCACCTCACTCACAATCACTCACAAATACAAAACCAAAATTTCTTGAATTCGATCCTTTAATCCTTTGAGAGACTCATGTAGTTGGTCCCCTAAACCCTCTGGCACTAGGCTAGGGTTTAGCTAATACTAGTACATAGAGGACACAAATGAGGTTTTGATCCCAATTTTTTAATATGTAAGGATTTATGAAGTTGACACCACTACAGCGCCAAAATCTTGATCCTAAAGTTTTCAAAAATACAATTTTTCTTACTAAAGATAGTCACTTATATTAATCATTTTATATACTAAAAATTTTTAACTTAATGTTTTTCTTCTTTACTTAAAATTTTAACTAAATTTCTTACTCATTTCTAAAATCAAAATTTACTTCCCTAATATAACTTCATATACATAATCAATTTTTTTTTTAAAATTAAAATTCATTTGTAGTTCATTTGAGAACAAATAAAATTCAAGTTTTGAAAATGTTTTTCATCCCACCCCCAAACTTAATTTTTTTTAACAGATTAAACAGTTTAGCATCAGATAATTATATAGGCAGAAATGAAAATTGAAATAACATGCTAACAGGAATTTTACATCCTAATTATACAAGTATAAAACTAAAGACAGGAGTTAAATTAATTTTGATCAAATTTTCTAACATTTTATTTTAGTTTAACATGTAGAGATTCAATAGACTTCTAAACAGTGGATATAAAAGCAAATAACACATTAACATGATAAAAGAAAAATACAGGGTAGCAGTTTCTGAATTTTAAAATTGAGATCTAAGCTAGCGAGATTTTTAACTTTAAAAAAAAGACATGGAATTAAGTTAAGTTCTAAACTAATCAATCCACAGTACTAAAAACAAAAATAGTTAATACCATAAAATTTTAAAAACAAAATAATATCTAACACAACAATCACAACAGCAATAAAACATAAAACTTTAAACCATAACATAAAACATTGTCCACCACATCACATTACTGCAACTGTAGTAGTACTACATCACAGAGTCCATAACAAAACACAAACATAACAATACATCAAACTAAATTAAGTCCAACACATCATCTCTCATCTATACTCCTCTCTACTCTCAGAATTGCCACTATACCATTTTTCTTTAGGCTCATAGTCAAGATAATGAGGATATTGAAAAAATACTACTCCTGGGTCACCTCTAATCAGGCCCTCTAGAGCTAGGTATAACTTCTCCTCAAAGTCACTCTTTCTCCTATTATACCTATTTATATGTTCAGCAAATTGGTCTAGATTTTGAACTTTATCAGCGGTAAAGTGGATATGAGTCATCATCTTTTGTAATAACTGCTCTTGAGTCTCAGTTGACTCACATCGAGAAGTAGAAGTGCGTGAAGCAGATGGTCATGATGAAGATGTAGCAGAGGTAGATGCAGCAAACGTCTCTAATCCATAGCCCTTGGAAAATCCTCCTCTCTAGCCAAAAATCGAATGCTACAAATAAGTCTTCACAATCACTTTTGTAATGGGCTTCAAAGGCAACAGAACTTCCTCTTAACTACCTTACTTTTCTCCAGCCTGCTCACATAAAGAAACTATCAAGGAAGCAAATCTCAAACCTGCAGTAGTAGCAGCATCAGTTGAACTGATGATAGTGTGATAGATCAAACCCCCTATGTTGATGGGCTTCCCCTCCTAAATACAATAATTCAAAATCGCTCTCTCTCTTTCTGGTCACTTCACTGAGATTATTTTTAGGAAGCAGACGAGCACTTATAAAATAGTGTCAAGCCTTTGATGGTGCACACAACTTTGACGTTAGAAAATTTACTCACATCTCATTTGTAATCTTCCAAAGTCCTGTTCCAACAATCAAATAATATATAATCTCGTCCAATTTCTCTTCCGTAGGACTATAATTTGCATAAAAACATAAAGTCTCTGGTGGTAAATGGTAAAACAAGTTGATTACCTTTCAGAGTAAAAGGTACCAACTTCCCTCAAACCATAACTCGATCATCCTCAGCGTCTGGGAGATTTGCATAGAACTTCCTTACAATAAAAATTACAGCGACAGCAGAGAAACATCAAAATTGTTCCCACTGTCGATGGACTATCAGGTCTTCGACTTCTCCACCTTGACTGTTAAAACATCATTCCTGAATCAATTTTTGTGACTGTAGAGCATCACTATATCAATCCTGAGTTTTTGAACTGACAAATTTGCTCGAATCAAATGGGCTCTTTCCTTTGCTCCTTTTCATTTTTGGTGTCATTCTACAAAATTGTTAAATTCCAAAAATAACTTTACAATCAAGTTTAAATCAGTAAACTAAACTTCTGAAAGCACTAACTAAACTTCATAAGCAATTTCCATCGAGTTTTCTTCACTTTTCACCATGAATAGTAAATTTTTGAAATCTTCTAAATGTGCATAAAATATATGGTGAAAATCCAAAATTTTTGCATGGAAGTAAAGTTCTTACCTCAAGGAACATGGATCTAGCAAATCTCACTTGATTCCGCCAAGAAATCTCCAAATTTCACTTGTCCTAGCCCTCAAAATTGCAAACTCGAGTTGTGGAAGACAATAAGAGGCATTAAAAATGACATTTTTGGACCAAAAATTCACTTTTAACTTTTTGCGAACTGGTTTTTGTGAACAGGGGCTTAAGCGTGGGTAAGTGGCGCTGCCTCTCGGGTTGGTTCATGCTTAAGTGCGAGATGTGGTGCTTAGGCGCGAGTGCACAATTTTTGAATATTTTAATTCTAAGTGAAATACACTATTAGCCTAATTAACCCACCTCTAAATGGTCTCATAGCACTTAAAAGACTATTTTTAATTCCTATAACTCCCTTCTCTCTCAAAATTCTCCAAAATAATTAATTCAATTCGAGGCTAAAAATAACACGTTTTCACAAAAACAAACTTTTATTAATTCACAAACAAGTACAAACACATTTAACACTTAGTTCTCTCTCCAGATAGTCTTCGATGAGAAAATTTTCCTAAGTACAAAACACTTAACACACATTTACAATTAAACACATAAGTGACACAAACACTAAACACAAGATATAAACACTAACACACCTAAAAACATGACTCCAAACACACAATTCCTAACTCTTAACTTAATGCCACTCTTCATTAGAAGGAACAAATTCTTTTCTCTGAGTAGTCTCTCCAGGAATATAAAGTTGATAAAACGTACGATGGTGACAAGCTCTAATACTATCATCTTGGATCCACTTTTGCTTAAGGAACATCATCTTATCTGCTTCCTCTACATAACTAGTATGGCTAAATTGCATCTTAAGTTGCCACCCAATTGTTCTAGATGAGCATGCAATTTAAGCACCTTAGTCTCTAATACAGATATAGTATTCTCCATCTGGTTAATCTTCTCTGATATCCCTTCAATACTAAAGGCTAAGAAGTTGTTATACATCTCCTGTGCAGTTTGACTAATGAACTTCTTCCTCATGGCTTCTTCCTTCTTCTTCAAATCCATCTCCTATGAAGACATTTTCTCTAAATCTCTCTCTTTCTTAGACTTTTAGGGATAAAAATAATCTGGGATGAAATTCCTTCACAAACCCCTTCTATTTATACGCCTAATTTCCCCTCATAACTTCTAGGCACGACTAGAAATAGTCAAGGCACATTTATTCCAACTAAACTTGAGTTCCACCTTCTAGAAATTGAAATTTGCACATGTGATTAAATTGTCGGGCTTAAGCGCCAGTGCACATTTTTACACCAGTTAAATTAACGTTTAAATTCTTATTCTAACAGTCTAGGTCACTAAATAAAGTCTAAAATTTATTACTAGCACATATTAAACTCAAAAATACTACCCCAAATTTCTTAATCAAACTCAAAATAACAATCAAAGCAAAAACACACTAATAACTATGGGTTGCCTCCCAAAAAGCGCTTGGTTTTACGTCGTCATCCCGACGTAACCATTGCTCATTCTGGTAGACCCAATATCATTCCATCATTATATTGATGTTGATCCCCTATATAATAAGGCTTCAGTCTATGTCCATTCACTTTAAAAATTTTCTCATAATTAGGATCTTTAATATCCACAGCTCCATAAGGATAAACTTTTATCACAACAAATAGGCCCATCCACCTGAACTTAAGTTTGCCTGTAAATAATCTCAACCTTACATTATATAGCAAAACTTGTTGCCCTGACTAAAAATTTTTAGTAAGAATCTTTCGATCATGCCACATTTTCGTCTTCTATTTATAAATCTTAACACTCTCATAAGATTCATTCCTTATCTTTTTAAGCTCATTTAATTATAATAATCTTTTCTCACCATCATCTTTAAATTATAATTAAACTCTTTAACAGCCCAATAAGTTTTATGCTCAAGTTCAACTAGTAAGTGACAAACTTTCCCAAATATTAGCCTATATGGGGACATTCCTATATGAGTTCTATATGCAGTCCTATAAGCCCACAAAGCGTAGTGAAGTTTGACTGACCAATCCATTTTTGTTAGATTTACAAATTTTTTCATAATTCTTTTAATTTCTTGATTGGATAATTCAGCCAAACCACTTGTCTGAGGATGATAAGCAGTAACAATCCTATGATTTATATGATATTTCTTTAATAACTTCTCCATAATGGCATTTCTGAAATAACTTCCCCTATTAGTAATGGTAACTCTCGGCATCTTAAATCTGAAAAATATATTCATTTTTAAAAATTTTGCAACACTTTAAGCATCACATTGAGGTAAAGCAATAGCTTCTATCCATTTAGATATGCATTCCAATGCTAACAGAATATATAAATTTCTGAAAGATGGTATAAATGGTCTCATGAAATCTAATCCTCAAACATGAAATATTTCAACTTCTAGCATATAATTGAGGGGCATCTCATTTTTTCTAGAAATATTGTCTACTCTTTAACATCTACCACAAGTTTTGATATAAGCATTAACATCTCTAAAAATTGTAGGCCAATAAACTCCAGATTGTATAATTTTGTATGTTGTTTTATCAACACCAAAATGTCCCCCAAAATCAAAATTATGACTTTTTTGGATAATTTTGTATGTTTCTTCTAATGGTATATATCTTCGAATGATCAGATCATTTCCTTGTTTATATAAATATGGGTCATCCCAAAAATAAGTCTTAGCTTCAGAAATAAATTTCCTCATTTGTTGGTATGTCATTTCATAGGGTTTAAGATCACTAACAATATATTTCACAATGTCGGCATACCACGGAACATGCAACTCAAATTTTCATCTAAAAAATTTTCATTAATTTCTTTTTCAAAATAGAGTGGTTTTCTAATTTGAACCTAGACAAATGATTAGCAATTTGATTTTTAGTTCCCTTCTGATCTACTATTTCAATATCAAATTCTTGTAAAAGAAGAATCCATCTTATAAGTCTCGGTTTAGTATTCTTTTTTTTCATTAAGTACTTAATAGCAGAATGATCTGTATGCATTATACAATGAGTTCCAATCAAATATGATCTAAATTTATCAAAGGCATATATTATTGCTAATAACTCTTTTTTAGTTGTTGTATAATTAATTTGAGTTTCATTAAGAATTTTACTAGCATAGTAAATAACTTTGAAAATTTTATCATATATTTGTCCTAAAATAGCTCCAAAAGCATAATCACTTGCATCACACATAAGTTCAAAAGGTTTTTCCCAATTTGGTGAAACTATAATTGGTGCAGTGATTAATTTTTCTTTTAATAATTTTAAAGCTTTTAGGCATTTCTCTTTAAAATTAAAAATTGCATCTTTCTCTAGTAAATGGCATAAAGGCTTAGCAATCTTAGAAAAGCCCTTAATATATCGCTTGTAGAATCCAGCATGTCCTCAAAAATTCCTAATTTCCCTTACATTTGTTGGATAAGGTAAATTAGTGATCACTTGAATTTTAGCAGGATCTACTTCCATATCATTTTCTGATATTTGATGACCAAATAGAGTTCCTCCTGCTACCATAAATTGGCATTTTTTCCAACTAAGGACTAAATTTGTTTCTTTGTAGCGCTTATAAACTTTAGATAAATGTTCTAAACATGAGTCAAATGAAGTTCAAATACTAAAAAGTCATCCATAAGGACTTCAATCCCTTTTTTTATTAAATCACAAAAAATTGTCATCACACATCTTTGAAATGTAGTAGAGGCATTACATAAACTAAAGAGCATTCTTCTAAAAGCAAAAGTACCATAAGGACTGGTAAATGTTATTTTCTCTTGATCCTCAAGAGATATTTGAATTTGGTGATAACCGGTATATCCATCCAGAAAAAAAAAGTATTTGTGTCTAGCTAGTCTATCCAGCATTTGATCTAGAAAGAGTAGTGGAAAATGATCTTTCCTAGTGGCAAGATTTAATTTTCTATAATCAATGCATATTCATCACCCTGTAACTTGTCTAGTAGATATTAACTCATTATGCTCATTCACAGTTACAGTTACTCCTCCTTTCTTAGGAACACAGTGAATTGGGCTAATCCATGCACTATCTGAAATAAGGTAGACAATTTCAGCATCTAACCACTTTAAATTTTCTTTCTTAACAGCCTCTTTCATAACAGGATTTAATCTCCTTTGTGGATCAGGCTTAGGTTTTTAGATTTCTTCCAGATTAATTCTATGTATACAACATGAAGGGCCGATTTCTTTAAGATCAGCAATTGTCCATCCGAAGGCTTTTTTAAAATTTCTCAACAAAACCAAAAACTTGATTTTGAAGAAAAATAAGAATTTAACTTTTTAATTTATATATATTTATATTGGGATACTACACAAGTATACATATCATTATGAAGTAGTATAAGACTTTTTGATTAAGACCTGAATATCGAACCCACAGGGAAAATTATGCAATATGCACTTTTTAGAAAGTTTTTCTATTTTAAAAAAATAAATAAATAATTCTAAAAACAATTTTTACAGGAATTTAAAATTTAAATATTTTTGGTATTTTTTATATTTTAACGAAACAGTAACAACTTAAAAAGATAACTAAAGTTTTTTGTAGAAGAAAAGTACTTAATATGAAAATATTTTTTTTCTTATCATGAATCAGTAATAATTATAGGAATTCTATTGTGGAAGTATGCAAATCATTTTGTGCCAAATAAAAGCAATAATATTCTTCACCCTTACTAGAGATGCTATAAAGAACATTAGCTAATTTAAAGTTTGAATAGTTCTGAAGACCGGCTAGGCAGGCAAGATACTAGCTCTCACTCTAGAGTTCCCTCGATTCCCTCCACCTGGGGGATAACTTTTTTGTTTCAGAACCTAAAACAATAAACAAAGTTGGGGGTTTTAACCTGTCACTTTAAAGTCCTCTAACTCCACACCCATTAATGAATATTTTGTTATTTATTTGCACTCAATCATATGAACTACATTCTCATTCATACAACCTCATGTGATTCTTTCCAATTGTTGACTAAGACAGTACCAGCCCAGTTCTTACATGTTCTCACAATAAATTTTAGCATCTGAATTGGCTAAATTAAGAAGTAAATGAAGTGCATGGCTTTAAATCATCACAACTTCTTCTAACATTAAAGATCAATACTCTCCACAACTTCCATGTAAAACTTAATTGCTTATCATTTTAAGAAGAAAGAAAAAGAAAACTACTCAGAGTCCATGGAGAAAACTAAACCTCTCTTTAGTTTAAAAGAAAAATTATTGTCAAACAAACAACAAGTCTCAATTAAAACCAAAAGTTGTCTAAAACAAAAAGATAAAACTTATCTCAAGTCCTCTACCAAACTCTTGAAGTTCATTTGAATCTCTTCGCTTTTACAAGCACTCAAAAAAAAATAATAAAAAGGATAAAGTAAATAAAAAGTGGTTCCTGAAAATCTCTCCGAACTAACTCCTCAGAGAAGAACTTTCAAAACTTGTCAATATTTTTAGGACTCTTTTCTAAGTCCTCTCTTCTTTCTTTTATAGTTTTCCAGGAAGTCCCTTGGGATCTCTTCAAAATGTGTCTTAATTCGATGTATTTGCCCAAGAGACGCATCCTTTCATGATAACTTTCATCCATGGTAGTTACAACCAACTATTAAGTCAACGGGTGCCTAAAAAAACTCTTTAAAATTTGTGAAAACTGATTTTACTCGTCTATTAACTACCACTGGTGCTTAAGAGCGGGGCTCGGCACCTATGTGAGGCCTTTTCTGTTTAACTGGCACTTAAACGTCGGATTTGGCGCTTAGGCGCCAAAACTCTTCTGCACAATTTTTCACCTTTTTGCTCCAAATTTAATCTTTTTTCACTCATTTAAGCATTTTTTTCCCATTTTTACTTGTATCTACAAGAAAAACACAAAAATACCTTCCATTAAAGCGCAATATCTCAAAAATAAGTATAAAAAAGTTTTTAAAATCATTATATATTTTAGGAGTATCACGCCACGTCGATGTTCGAAGCTGCCTAGGATATGGTGGCTCCGCGCGTTTAAATAGATAAATATGGAATTAACTAAATTAGAAAATGATCCCTAACTTTAAAAATTCATATCTTGTCTTAGAAAAATCAATAAAATAAAATAAAAATACTCTCTTGCTCAGTGAACAAAAGAGAATAATATGGAAATAATTCAAAGTTTATGTGATGCAAGTTTTATTTTTAGATAATTAAACACTATTTTGATTCTTTTAATTCTCCACGCATGTAGACATTTTACCATGTCTTGAAATTTTGGCATTTTGTTGCCTCTGTCATAGGGAAAATTATCTGATTTTTCTAAAGTCAGAGGAGATCTCTAGACAGAGATCCATATTTTGACATGTTTTTACCTCTGTCTTGGAGAACATTATCTGATTTTTCTAAAGTCAGAGGAGATATCTAGACAAAGATCCATATTTTTTAAGTCTATGTCTATTACTTGCATAAATTAATCATAAGAATTAGCATGTTGTTTATAAAAATCCAAGAAAAATTTTGGAAGGTTTGTTGTGACCAGAGAACCCTTTCGAATATATTTCATGGGTTAAGTCATTAAGAATGCACCTAATTTTCACAAACCCTAAAATGCAAAGAAAATTAAATTTCAAAAACACAGTCATCTAAATGACTTAATTTTTAATCTCTAATAATATTAAAAGTTCAGAGAACTCCCCATATAAATTTCAAAATATTTGGAGTTCATTTGATAAGTCAAATTGATTTTCAAAGTTAAATGTCACTTTTAACACTAAAATAATTTTTAACAATTAAAATATAACTCAAAAAATTATAAAAATTAGTTTTTGGAGTTCTATGTGATTAGATGAATTTTCTAAAAATAAATTTGTAATTGAAATAAAAATTCCATTTTAAGCCTTTTTTTAATTTAAAAAATTAAAAAATGATAAAAATCACAAAAATAATAAAGTTCATAGAAATGTTCGAAATTATTTTCTAAGCACTTAAGAATAATTAGAATATTTTTCATGATTTTTTAGGTGAACATATTAAATTTTGAAGCTGAAAATAATTTTAAAAGCTAAAAATGGATTTTCACTAAAATAACTCTAACAATTCAAAGAAAAACCAGAAAAATGTGAAATATATTTCTCCGGGTTCCTTGACCTTAGAGATATTTAATAAAAATATAAAACTTAATTTTCCACATTTAAATATTTTATAATTAATAAATGCTCCAAAACTTAAATTAATTCTAATAATTCAAATAAAATTCAAAAATCATGAAATTCGATCCCAATGATTCTATAGGTAAGTCTACATCTAGTAAAAATTTCAAGTGATTAGGCTTTTTCTTGGTAAAGTTATGGAATTTTCTTTGAAAAATCCTATTTTTGCTTATAAATAAATATATAAATTAAATTAAAACTTGAAAAATCACATTTTCTCCTCTAATATCTTAATTGACCCATGAGTGAGGTGGGATGCAAATTCCAAAGTTATTTGAATTAAATTTGATGAATTATGAAATATTAGAGTTTTAGGGGAAAAAGTGTGATTTTAGAAATTTAGCCTTAATTAACATTTAGGCTTAAGTCAAAAGGGGAAATGGGCAATCTTTGATCATAATCAACATGTTTGGATAATTCAAACACATGGGATTAATGGTAGAAACCAAACTCATGTTTTCCAGTTAAAGGATAGATTTGAAATTTCATAGATGATTAAAATATGGGAGTCTACCAAATTAAATGATCCTAGATTTAGTGGTATAGTTTTGGGTGTTAATAACTCACTCATTTAATACCCCTATCTAGTGTTCAAGGGACATTCAAATGTTTTGATGATGAATTATTATCACTTAAAATTTAGTCTCTTTCAAAATGACTAAGACATCCACAAGGATCTTAAGGGCTTAGTAGTGACATAAGCTAAATCAAATTTGATTAAATGAGGATTAGAAAAATGAATAAAAATTGAACACCTTTGAAATACTATAAGCCCAAATTAAAACAAAAAATTGGCTAAGTGTCTTAATAATACTAACTCGCCCCTTTAAGGGTCTTCACTTGCATAATTCTCGAATTAAATGATAAATGATAATCACCCTACTCTTAGGGATAATTGTGGCATCACTACTCATTCAACACTAGAAATATTTTCAGGATGGAATATTAAGCAACATAATAAGTTTAAATGAGCTTAAGACTTTTCACCAGGCGGTGTGGGGAAAGCATGGACTTGCCTTTCTCTCCTGACCTGTTGGATACCTCGGAGGTCTACAAAACTTGATATGTTTTTCTTAATAAAATCATCCTTAATCAAACCAATAAGGACTCACCAAGATATTATCTAGGAGACTTATTTTTCCGCTTTACATAAAATGCCCTTACATGCATTTTGAGTTTCAGCTGGAGATGACGGGAAGACCATCGAGGTACGCTTTTACAGTTTATAGTACATATTTTTCAATACTTTCCACACTGTACTTTTATGCTTACAAAACTTCCACGTTGAACAATGATGTCACCCTGAATGAAAACCAAATTTTCTAGGATAACCACAAAACCAAAACCTAAAACCAAAATTAAAATCAATCAAGATAAAATTCACCACCATAACATTTAAAATATAAGACAACTCAAAATTTAATCACAAATATCATACAAAAAAATGACTACAACTAAATTAAGACAAATATATCAGATGATCGGGAATCCCTCGGAGGAGGTAACCTACGGTTGCTAACGAGGCTTCCCGCGGTCTAAATGAAAGTATGGAACTCATTAAGTTGACTTTAGTAAATTCATTTAGACTAAGTGAATCCAAAAGAAAGTGGTGGTACTGGAATGAGGGAACCGAAGGATCCTAACCGGTGTCGCTCTAATCAAC
>NEWO01000513.1:0-19124 GCA_003013225.1 Phalaenopsis aphrodite | reverse complement strand
GCAGATCATTCCATAACATATCCTAAAGGAGTTATAGAAGATGTTTTAATGAAAGTGGATCTATTTATCTTTCCTGTTGATTTCATTATGTTATATATGGAGGAAGATAAAGAGATGTATATCATTTTGTGGAGACCGTTCCTAGCCATAGAAAGAGCAATAATAGATGTTCAAAAAGGGGATTTAACTATGCGTGTCAATGACAAAATAATTACTTTTAATATTTTAAAATCAATGAAGTATCTTGCAAAAGGTAGAGATGATGAATGTTATAGAATGGATGTGATAAGATATCTGAGTGAATGTCATTTCAAAATAAATTATGAAGAGAAATCTGGAATGAAAGAGTTTAAACACAGGAAAGAAAAGGAATTAGATCAATGTTAAGATTTTTACAAGGAAGATTCAAACTATGTTCAAGAAAGTTTTAAATTTTTGAACACGACAGAAAAATATAAATATTTTTTTCCATCAATTGAAAAATCTCCTGAGCTTGAGTTGATGTTACTTCCTGAACATTTATAGAATACCTTTTTTGGTGATTCTTAAAAATTACCTATTATAATTTCCTCAAAATTAACTATAGAAGAAGAAATCAATTAATGAAACCTTTGAAGAGTTATAAGAAAGCCTTTGGATGGACAATTGCTGATATTAATGGATTCAGTCCTTCAATTTGTACGCATAGAATTCATATGGAAGAGAACTACAAACCTATGATTGTTCCTCAGAGGAGAATTAATCTTGTTATGAAAGAAGTTGTTAAGAAATAAATTTTAAAATGGTTAAATGTTGTAATTATCTACCCTATTTAGGTAGTGCATAGGTTAGTCTAATTCACTGCATTCCTAAGAAAGGAGGAATGACTATGACTTTGAATAAAAATAATGAGTTGATACCTACTAGAGAGGTCACAGAGTGGTGTAGAAAATTAAATCTTGCCACTAGGAAAGAAATTTTTCCACTACCCTTTTTAGATCAAATGTTGGATAAACTAGTTGGGCATAAATACTTTTGTTTTCTGGATGGATATACTGGTTATCACCAAAAACTAATAGCTCTTGAGGATCAAGAGAAAACAACGTTTAGGAGTCCTTATGGTATGTTTGATTTTAGAAGAATGCCCTTTGGTTTATGTAATTCTCATGCCACATTTCAAAGATTTATGATGGCTATTTTCTTTGATTTAATTGAGAAAGAGATTAAAGTTCTTATGGATGATATTTCATTATTTGGAACTTGATTTGACTAATGTTTACAACATTTTTTAAAAGTTCTTAAGCGTTGTGAAGAAACAAATTTAGTCCTTAATTGAGAAAATGCTAATTTATGGTAGCAGGAGGAACAGTATTGGGACATCAGATATCAGAAAATGGTATGGAAGTAGATACTACAAAAATTCAAGTGATCTCTAAGTTACCTTACCTAAAAAATGTAAGTGAAATTAGAATTTTTTAGGACAAGTTGGACTCTATAGGTGATATATTAAAGACTTTTAAAAAATTGCTAAGCGTTTATGCCATTTACTAGAAAAAAGATGTAATTTTTTATTTTGATAAAAAGTGCATATAAGATTTTGACATATTAAAACAAAAACTAGTCACTACACCAATTATAGTTTCACCAAATTGGGAAAAACCTTTTTAGCTGATGTGTAATGTTAATGATTATGCTATTGGAGCTATTTTAGGACAAAAATATGATAAAATTTTCAAAGTAAGTTACTATGCTAGTAAAACTCTTAATGAAGCTCAAATTAACTATTCCACAACTGAGAAAGAGTTATTAGCAATAGTATATGCTTTTGATATATTTAGATCATATTTAATTTGAACTAAATGTGTAGTGCATATTAATCATTCTGCTATTAAGTATTTATTTAAGAAGAAAAATGTTAAACCTAGACTGATAAGATGAGTTCTTATTTTGCAAGAATTTTACTTTGAAATAGTAGATAGGAAGGGAGTTGAGAAACAAATTGTTGATCATCTGTCCCCCAAAACTCACTCTATTTTAAAAAGAGATTAATGAACATTTTTCAAATGAAAAATTGTTCAATATTAATGAGTGGCGTGTTCTGTGGTATGCCAAAATTGTGAACTTTATTATTATTAATATTATACCCTATAAAATGACATACTAACAAAAGGGGAAATTTATATCTGAAGCTAAGATTTATTTTTGGGATGGCCCATTTTTATATAAACAAGGAAATGTTCTAATTATTTGAAGATGTGTGCCTTTAAAAGAAACTTATGAAATTATCCAAAAATATCATAATTCTAGTTTTGGAGGACATTTTGGTGTTGATAAAACAACATACAAAATTTTACAATTTAGATTTTATTGGCTTACAATCTTTAAATATGTTAACATTTATATCAAAACTTGTGATCTATGTTAATGAGTAAGCAACATTTCTAGAAGAAATTAGATGTCCCTCAATTATAGGTTGGAAGTTAAAATATTTGATGTTTGGGAATTAGATTTCATGAGACCATTTATACAATCTTTCAAAAATTTATATATATTTTTAGCAATGGACTATGTATCCAAATAGATAGAAGTTGTTGTTTAACCTTGATGTGATGCTCAAAGTGTTGCAATTTTTTTAAAATGATTATATTTTATAGATTTTTTATGTCGAGCGTGATCATAACTGATGGGGGAATTGATTTCAGAAATGCAATAATGGAGAAGTTATTAAAGAAATATCATATAAACCATAGAATTGTTACTGTTTATCATCCTCAGATGAGTAGTTTGGTTGAATCATCCAATCATCAAATTAAAAGAATTATGGAAAAATCTGTGAATCCAACAAAAATGGATTGGTTAGTCAAACTTGACTACACTTTGTGGGCTTCTATGACTACATATAGAACTCCTATAGGAATGTCCCCATATAGGTTGATATTTGGGAAAACTTGTCACTTACTAGTTGAGCTTGAGCATAAAGCATATTGGGTGATTAAGGAATTTAATTATAATTTAAAGGATGTTGGTGAGAAAAGATTATTGCATTTAAATGAGCTTGAAGAGATAAGGAATGAACTTATGAGAGTGCTAAGATTTATAAAAAAAGATGAAAATGTGGCATGATTGAAAGATTCTTACTAAAAATTTTTAGCCAGGGCAATAAGATTTACTATATAATGCAAGGTTAAGATTATTTAAAGGCAAAATTAAGTCCAAGTGGATGCGCCCCTTTGTTGTAATAAAATATTATCCTTATGCCGCTTTAGTTATCAAAGATCCTAAAACTGAGAAAATATTTAAACAGAATGATCACAGATTGACTATTTTGCAGGTGATTCACTTAAATTAAACAATCTTATGATGTTGGGTCAACCAAATAAGCACTGGTTATGTTGGGCTGACGATGTTAAACCAAGCACTCTGTGGGAGGAAACCCATAGTTATTGGTGTGTTTGTTTTTTATTGTTATGTTGTTTGTGTGTGATGAAGAAAAATTGTGGTAGTATTTTGATAATATATTGATTTAGTAATGATTTTAAGACCTTATTGAGTGACTTCAACATGTTAGAATGAGAATTTGGATGTTAATTTGGCATGTGCTAAATTAAGCACGAGTACTTAAGCACTAACATGTGGGGCTTAAGCACAGCAGTTAAAAATCATGTTCAAAATTCAGTTTCTAAGACTTTTAAATAGAATTTAGTTATCTTTAACGTAGGATAGCATTTCTAAGTTGTGTTTACGAGTTCTAGAGAGGTTTTGAACTTATAAATAGAAGGGTTATGTGAGGATTTTTACCACAATTCAATTTTAAACCTAAAATCTAAGTGAAAAAGAGAGATTTTGAAAGATGTCTTCATGGGAGATGGATTTGAAGAAGTATAATGATTTCTTAGCCATTAGTATCGAAGGAATTGCAGAAAAGATAACCAAAACTGAGGCAGTCATGGTTTTACTTGAAGTAAAGGTGATGGAAGTCAATGCACATCTGGACCATATTAGGTGGTAATTAAAGATGCAATATATATGTACCAGTTGTATCGAAAAAGCATATAAGGCGATGTATCTTAAAAATAAATGCATCGAAGAAGACTCCACCAAAGTTCGTCATTATCGTCTGTGCTATCAGATCTATATCCCAAATGCCCAGGGAGAGACTAATAAGAGACAAGAGTTTGTTCCACCACAAAGAGAATGGAATTAGGTTCAACGTTAGAGTTTGTTTGTGTTAGGTGTGATATGTTTAAGTGTTGAATTATTTTTTGTGCTTTATTATGTAAATTTGTTTAGTGTTTGTGTTTTGGAATTTTCTCATCCAAGACTATTCGGAGTGAGAACTATATATCGCATTTTCTTGTAATAGTTTGTGGATGAATATAATTGTTTATTTGTGTGTAAAATTTTTGTTATTTTACTTTGAATTAAATTAGTGATATGGGTGAATTTGGAGGAGAAAGGAGATATAAAAGTGGAAGAAAAGAGTTATTTAAGAGTTATGACACCATGTAGGGGTGGTTGACTTAGGCCAATAGTGCCTTTTACTTCAAATAAAATGTATCAAAATTCTTGCACTTGCGCCAAAGCGCCACATCCCATTGCTTAAATGTGGGGCAACCTGAGAGATAGATGCCTAAGCGCCAAGTGATACACCTAAAATATATAGTATTTTTATACACATTTTTAAGTCTATTTTTGAGATATTATGTTATAATGGAAGATATTTGTGTGTTTTTCTTTCAGGTACAATTAAATGGATGAAAAATTTTAAAATGAGTGAAAAATAGTCAAAATTGGAGCAAAAATGATGAAGGTGCAAAAAATGAACTTGGGCACCTAAGTGCCCAACATTGGCGCATATGTGCTAGAGAGTTGCGCCAAGCGTCAGGTACCCTGCGCTTAAGTGTCAAAAGTAGTTATTTATTGATTCATTGAATTTAGACAAATTTTTGAAGAGTTGTTACGTGGGAAATAATCCATAGATACAAATATTCATGCAATTGGGTTTTCAAAGAAGGAATTTCTAGAAGATTCATTGAATGAAGACACATTTTGAAGAGACGCCAAGACACCTTTTGGATTTTTATTAAAGAAGACTCGGATCATCAAAGGAGGAGGCTAGCCATTAGACATCCACAACCATCATTCATCGAAGTAACAGCCGTGGCCGCCGCCCATCGCTGTCACCAGCCACTTTCTTTTTATTGAGTGTTATTTTGTATTTTGAGTGAAGGAAAGGAATTTAAAAGAACTTCAAGACATTTAGTAGAGAGGATTTGAGATAAGTGTTTATCTTTGTGACTAAACTTAGATTTAATTTAGATTTCTTATTTGTGTGCATGATTTCTGCTTTTAAACTCATGTATGGTTGTGTTTTCTCCATGGCTTTTGAGTGGTTTTCTTTATCTTTTTTTTAAAAATGATAAGTGATCAAGTATTTAAAGGAATTTGTGTGAAGAATTACACTTCAATGTTGGAAGAAGTTGTGATGATTTGAAACCTTGTACTTCATTTACTTCTTCATTTTACAAATTAAGATGTTAATATCTGTTGTGAGAACATGTAAGATCCGAGATGATATTATCTCAATCAAAAATTGATTAGAATTGCACATTATTTTCATGAATGAAAATGTAGTTTATGAGACTGAGTGCAAATAAATAGGGAAATAAAATTTCAAGGGTGCAGAAATGGAGGACTTTAGAGTGACAGGCTAAAAACCCCAATTTGATTTATAATTTTATGTTTTAATACGAGATGTTAGCCCCAAGACGGAGGGAGAAGAGGGAACTCTAGCGTGAGAGCTAGACTCTTCTCAACTTGATCGATCTTCAAGACTATTTAAACTATAGATTAGCCAATGTTATTTATAGCATCTCTACTAAGGGTAGCACATTTAGCATACTTCCACAACTGAATTTTTATACTTATTACTAATTCAAGATAAGGAAAAAGATATTTTACTTATATTACCTTCATCTTGCAAATATTTAGTTAAGTTAATTAGTTGTTTATTTTTTTTTATAAACCAAAAATTATAAAAAGAATCAAATTTTCATTCTTATTATAACACTTTATGTTTAAGTAAGACTATTTTGCTAAGTAAATTTTTGTCATCTAATCTTTCTAGTTTTTTAAGTGCATATTACAGTCTTCCCTACGGGTTCAAAATTTGGGGCTTAATAAAAAAAGTCTTATATTATTTGATAATGATATGTATACTTGCATAGTATCTCATAATTAAATAAGATAATTGTATTCTTTTTTTATAATGGAAAAATTACCTATCTTTTGCTTTGGATCAAGTTTTGGCTTTGTTGATAATTAAGAATAACTATTAAGGAAATGTAGTATATAATCGCATGCATCGCATTTTACATATATATAGAAAGTCGGGATCAAGTTTTTGATGCCCTTGCCATAGAAGTAAAATTTAGAAAATTATATAAAAAAGAATTTTTTAGAAAGCAAAAATTTCTATTTTTACAAAAACTTATTTAAACTTTAATATTTATTATAAGAATATTGTAGTGTTATTTTTATATTAAGTTCTTGTTTATATGCTTATATTATTTTTTTTATTTTTATTTTTATTTTATGTGTTTTATAGTATTGTATGCATAGTTCAGGTTCCACATGACTTATGCCATACGATTCTGAATTAGAAAGAACTATTAGAAAAATTAAAAATTACCAAAAAATTTCAAGAAATGACAAATCAAAATAATCAAAATGTTGAAGAGTTTAGACCTTTTAGAGATTATGCAAACCCTACGGTGGATGAAATTCATTATAGTATTCAAAAACCCACTGCAGTGGATAATTCATTTGAGCTTAAGCCCGCTATAATCCAAATGGTATCAAATAATCAGTTTGGGGGAGCAGCAACTGAAGATCCAAATTTACATCTTGTCAATTTTCTAGAATTGTGTGCTACATTTAAATATGATGGTGTATCAAATGATGCTATAAGACTTAGATTATTTCCTTTCTAACTGAAGGATAAATCTAAGATATGGCTACGTTCGTTATCACCAGGATCAATCATAACTTGGAGTGATTTAGCGCAGAAATTCCTTGCTAAATATTTTCAACCATAAGGAACTGTGAAGCTTAGAAATGTTATTACATCTTTTTACCAGTTTGAAAGAGAATCTACTTATGAAGCATGAGAATGATTTAAAAAACTCTTAATAAAGTGTCCACACCATGTTATAACAGATTTATTAAAAATTCAAACTTTTGTAATGGATTAGTCGAATCTCTTAGATTTATTATCAATGCCGCTGCTGGTGGTTCATTGATGTTAAAACCATTTAATGATGCTTATGCTTTAGTTGAAGAAATGACTACAAATAATTTTCAATGGCCTTATGAAAGGGTAAATCTTAATAAAGTAGCCAATGTTCATGAAACTAATGCTTTTCCATGTTAGCAAATCAAGTTGCTACGATTTCAAAGAAGTTAGACCAATTTGGAATGAAATTTTCTCAACCAATTTCCATGATTGAAGAAAATTCATTAGGTCAAATGGTAAATTTTCAAGCATCATTAAAATCTTTGAATTTCATAAATAGATTCCAAGGAACACTTCCTATTACTACACAAGCAAATCCAAAACACCAGAATAAGGAGCAAGTAAAAATAGTTCAACTCAGAAGCGGAAGAGAATTGGAAGGTAGAGTTCAAAAAGAGATTGAAGTTGAGAGAGTAGAAATTGAAGAGATAGAAGAGGACACTCTGAAAGGTATACAAAGACATATTTCTCCACTTAAAGTTGACTTAGAAAAAATCACCACCTTTATTTCCTCAGAGGCTCTGACAACAAAAGTTAGAAAAGCAATTTCAAAAGTTCTGGAAATTTATAAGAAGCTTACAATTAATATTCCATTTGTTGAAGGTCTAGAACAAATGCCAAGTTATGTGAAGTTTATGAAAGATATTCTTAATAGGAAAATTAAGTTTAAATATAATGTGAATGTTGCACTTAGTGAGGAGTGCAGTGCCATAATTCAGGAAAAGCTTCCTGAAATACTTAATGATTCTTGTAGCTTTACAATTCCACATTAAATAAGAGATAGATTTTATAGGAAAGCTTTATGTGATTTAGGTGCAAGCATCAACCTTATGTCATTATCAGTATTTAAAAGATTGGGATTAAGAGAAATAACCCCTAATACTGTAACTTTCCAGTCAGCAGATTGTTTAATAACCTATCCTGAAGGAGTTATTGAAGATGTCCTAGTGAAAGTGGATCAATTTAGCTCTCCCATTGATTTCATTGTACTAGATATGGAAGAAGATAAGGAGATACCTATCATTTTGGGGAGTCCTTTCCTAGCCATAGGAAAAAAATTGATAAATGTGCAGAAAGGAGAATTAACTATGTGTGTGAATGATCAAACTATTACATTTAATATTTCCAAATCAATCAAATACCCCGCGAAAGGTAAAGATGATTAATGTTAAAGAATGGATGTTATAAGATATTTAAGTGAATGCCATTTCAAAGCAAATTATGAAGAGAAATCTAAAATGAAAGAGTTGGAACACGAATAAAAAGAGGAATTAGATCAATATGAAGATCTATATAAGGAAGATTCAAATTATGTTTGAGAAATTTTTGAAGTTTTAGACATGACAACAAAAGATACATCTTTGTCCATCAATTAAAAAACCTCCTGAGCTTGAGTTGAAGTTACTTTCTGAACATTTGAAGTATGCCTTTTTAGGTGATTCCTCTGCATTATCTGTTATAAATTCCTTAAAATTAACTACAAAAGAAGAAGTGTGTTTAATGAAAACTTAAGAGAGAAAAATTGCTGAGATAAAAGGAATCACTCCATCAATTTGTATGCATAAAATTCATATGGAAGAAAACTGTAAACCCAATGCTGATCCTCAAAGAAGATTGAATCCTATTATGAAAGAAGTTGTTAAGAAAGAAATTTTAAAATGGTTAAATGTTGGAATTATCTACCCTATTTCAGATAGTGCATGAGCTAGTCTGATTAACTATGTTCCTAAGAAAGGAGGAGTAACTGTGACTTTGAAAAAACATGACAAGATAATACAAATAAGACAAGTCACAAGAGGATGTGTATGCATTGATTATAGAAAATTAAATCTCGCCACTAAGAAAGATCATTTTCCTGCACCTTTTGTAGATCAAATGTTGGATAGACAAGATGGGCATAAAAACTTTTATTTTTTGGATGGATATATTGGTTATCACCAAATACAATTATCTTTTAAGGATCAAAAGAAAACAACTTTTATCAGTCCTTATGCTACATTTGCTTTTAGAAGAATTCTCGTTGGTTTATGTAATGCACCAACTACATTTCAAAGCTGTTTGCTGGCTATTTTTTGTGATTTAATTGAATTGAAGTTTTAATGGATGATTTTTTAGTGTTTGGAACTTCATTTGAATCATGTTTAGAACATTTATCAAAAGTTCTTAAACGCTATAAAGAAACAAATTTAGTCTTTAATTGGGAAAAATTCCAATTTATGGTAGCATGAGGAATAGTTTTAATACATCAAATTTTAGAAAATTGTATAGAAGTAGACCCTACAAAAATTCAAGTGATTGCTAATTTACCTTACCCATCAAGTGTGAAGGTAATTAGGAGTTTTTTAGGACATGCTAGATTCTACAAGTGATATATTAAAGACTTTTCAAAATTTGCTAAGCTTTTATGCCATTTACTTGGAAAATATATAGTTTTTATTTTTGATAAACAGTGTCTAAAAGCTTTTGAATAATTAAAAGAAAACATAGTCACTACACCAATTATTGTTACACTGGATTGGGAAAAACCTTTTGAATTGATGTGTGATGCTAGTCATTATGCTATTGGAGTTGTTTTAGGACAAAAGTCTGATAAGATTTTCAAGTTTATCTACTATGCTAGTAGAACTCTTAATGAATCTCAAATTAATTATACCACAACTGAGAATGAGTTATTAGCAGTATTATATGCTTTTGATAACTTTAAATCATACTTAATTGGAACTAAATGTATTATGCATACAAATCATTCTGCTATTAAGTATTTAATGGAAAATAAGGATGCAAAACTAATTCTTATAAGATGGATTCCTCTTTTGCAAGAATTTGACTTTGAGATAGTAGATAGGAAGGGAGCTGAGAATCGAACTGTTGATCATCTATCCAGACTTAAATTAGAAAACTCCTACATTTTGAAAAGGAAATTGATGAACATTTTCTAGATGAAAAATTTTTTAATGTTAATGAGTGGTGTGTTCCATGGTATGCAGAGATTGTGAACTTCATTGTTAGTGATATTATGACCAATGAAATGACATACCAATAGAAGAGAAAATCTTTATCTGAAGCTAAGAATTATTTTTTGAATGACCCATTTTTGTATAAACAATGAAAGGATCTAATTATTTGAAGATGTGTGCCTTTAGAAGAAACTTATGAATTTATCCAAAAATGTCATAATTTTGATTTTGGGGGACATTTTATTGTTGATAAAACAACATACAAAATTTTACAATCTAGATTTTATTGGCCCACAATCTTTAGAGATGTTAACAATTTTATCAAAACTTATGATCGATGTAAACAAGTAGGCAATATTTCTAGGAGGAATGAGATGCCTCTCAATTATGTGTTAGAAGTTGAGATATTTAATGTTTGGGTATTTGATTTCATGGGACAATTTATACCATCTTTCAGAAATTTAAATATATTGTTAACAGTAGACTATGTATCCAAATGGATAGAAGCTATTGCTTTACCTCAATGTGACGAACAAAGTGTTACAAAGCTTTTAAGAATGAATATATTTAATAGTTTTGGGATGCTTAGAGTAATCATAACTGACGGAGGAATTATTTTCAGAAATGTAATAATGGAGAAGTTATTAAGGAAGTATAATATTAACCACATAATTGCTACTGCTTATCATCCTCGGATAAATAGTTTGGCTGAATTATCCATTCATGAAACTAAATAATATTAGAAAAATTTATAAATCTAACCAAAATGGATTAGTAAGTCAATCTTGAATATGTTTTGTGGGCTTATAGGACTACATGTAGAACTCCTATAGGAATGTCCCCATATAGGCTAATTTTTTGAAAATCGTGACACATACCAGTTGAACTTGAGCACAAAGCATATTGGGCTATTAAATAATTTAATTAAAATTTAAAGGATCCTAGTGAGAAAAGCTTATTGCAATTGAATGAGCCTGAAGAGATAAGGAATGAATTTTATGAAAGTGTTAAGATTTGTAAAGAATATATGAAGATGTGGCATGATCGGAGGATTCTTACTAAAAATTTTAAGCTAGGGCAACAAGTTTTTCTTTATAATGCAAGGTTAAGATTATTTCCAGGAAACTTAAGTCTAGGTGGATGGGCTCATTTGTTGTGATGAAAGTTCATCCTTATGGAGCTGTGGGTATCAAAGATCCTAAAACTGACAAAACATTCAAAGTGAATGGTCACAGGCTGAAATCCTATTTTTTAGGTGGCCAACTTAAACTAAATGATTTTATGATGTTAGGTCAACCATAATAAGCATTGTTTACATCGGGTTGACGACGTTAAACCAAGCGCTTTGTGGGAGGCAACTGATGTGGATGGATTTAGTGTGTTAATTTTGCAAATAATTTTCAATATTACAAAATACACATAACAGATACAATAGCAAATATGTAAATTAATCCCAAAAAAATAAATTTAATTAAAATAGTTTAATCTTTTAATAATTTTTAAACTATCAAATCCCCTTTAAAAATAATGCAAGCATGCTTATCGCTCAAGTAATAAATGACTCTATTGGAGTCCTAGATATCAATCCCACAGGGAAGTTAGAAATTTCTAAAAATAAGTTCCTAAAATTATAATGTAAAGTAATATTCTAAAAATATAAAAAATTAAAGTGTGAAGTTTGAATATTAAGTATCACGTTAATGCTAAATAAAATGTAGTTGAAAGACAAAGTTAACTAAACAAAATGAAAAAATTTCAAAAGTACTTTACAATAATTAAATCTAAGATGTTGTGATGGAAAGTTCAAAGTTAAAAAAGCAACATTCCCCTTTACAATGATTATATGGTTTATGAAGAAATTAAAATCATTTGCCAAATTGGAGCAATCCTATTTTTTACCCTCTGTCGAGTGTATAATGAGCATTGACTAATCCGGAGTTTGGTCCCTAACTACGTAGTTAGGCTGGGAGGATACAAGCTTCTACTCTAGAGCTCCCACTATCCCCTCTCCAGATGGCTAACAATCTTGCATCAGTTTCAAATCAACTGGACCAAATTAGGGATTTTAATTAGTCGCCTTAAAATCTCCAATTATGCATCCAACAAGTTTAAAAAGCAAAATAAATAAAAAGTAAAACTTATTTCACTATCCTTCACAAGCAAATCCCTAAAAGTTCTCTTCAAGCCTTTCTTTCTTTAGAAGCAATCTCAATTCTCTCTTAGAAGTGTAATGAAGAAGAAATCTCTCACCTTCCCTCTCGTCTTATAATCCTTGAAGAAAATCTCCAAGCCCTTGAATTTCTCTCTCGCTCTCTAACTCATGCCACACACCTCTACTCTCTTCTTCTAAACTCTTCTTCAAACCCTAGACATCCCTTTCTTTTACAAAAGGCTTCCTCCCTCCAAAAAGAATTCAAAATTCCCTCCAAAATTTTATCTAAAAGTCAACTCTTCTGAATTCAAAAGACATGTCTATTGGTCCAAGAGACATATCGTTTCATAAAAGAGTCTTTTGAAGTGTCTAGATGAATTGAATTACAACAGGGGTGTTTAGAAGAAGTGACCCTTTGAAAATTTATGCAAAATTCATCTCAAACCACCTTAATCATCAAGAAGTCATCCCTATTGCATTTGGAGCATCATGCGCCAACTCTTGTCAAATGACACATCGGATGCTAATCTGACACTTCATGCTCCAGTTTGCTGAAGAACGCGTTGTTCTGGGCTTTGGTGCATCTGGCGCATCTTGCGTCAGAATTCACCTCTACTCTCTTCCTATAAACTCCTCTTCAAGCCTTAAACATCCCTTTCTTTTATAAAAGGCTTCCTCCTTCAAAAAAAATTCAAAATTCCCTCCAAAATTTTATCCAAAAGTCAAATCTTTTGAATTCAAAAGACATGTTTATTGGTTCAAGAGACATATCCTTTCATAAAAGAGCTTTTTGAAGTGTTTAGATGAATTGAATTACACTAAGGGGTGTTTAGAAGAAGTGCCCCTTTGAAAATTTATGCAAAATTCATCTCAAACCACCTTAATAAGCAAAAACTCATCCCTAGTGCATTTGGAGCATCATGCGCCAACTCTCTGTCAAATGACACATCTGACACTAATCTGACACTTCATGCTCCAGTTTGCTGAAGACCGCGCTGTTCTGGGCTTTGGCGCATCTGGCGTCAGAATTCGAAACTTCACTGTTTCGGCTCCAAATTTTGTTCTTTTTGCTACTTTTGCTCCAAATGCCTAAAAATGATATACCTGCAACAAAAACATAAAAATACACTTCTTTAAAGTAAAATATCACAAAAAATAAGCATGAAATATATACTTAAAATAACATATTATTTTGGTTTATTAGCACCCCATAGTTATCTCTGTGTTTGTTTTTATTGTTATGTTATTTGTGTGATTTAGAAAATTCTGATAGTATTTTGAATATAAAATGATTTAGTGATTATTCTAAGACCTTAAATGATGACTTAGACATGTTAGAACGTATGTTTGGATATTAAGTTGACATGTGTTAAATTGAGCACCAACGTTTAAGCGCCAATATCTGGCGCTTAAGCGCGACAGTTAAAAAACATGTTTGAATTTCAATTTTTAGATGTTTTAACTGAGATTTGGTTGGCTCTAACGTGGTAGATAAATCTAAGGCATGCCTAGGAGTTTTAGGAGGAGTTTAGAGCTTATAAATATAAGGGTATGAGGAGAAGTCTCACCACACTTCCATTTGACCCTAAATTCAAGTGAAAAAGAGAGAGTTTTGGAAAAATGTAATCTAGGGGGAATGATTTAAAGAAGAAGGAGGAAGCAATGAGAAAGAAGTTTATTAGTCACAGTCCGCAAGAGTTAGATAACAGTTTCCTCGCCGTTAGTATCAAAGCGATAACAAAGAAAATTTCTAAAATTGAGGCTGACGTGGCTTCAATTGAAGCAAAAGTGATGGAAGTTAACACACATCTGAATCATATGAGATGACAACTTAAGATGCAGTTTAGCCATACCAGTTTTATAAAAGAAGCGGACAAGGCTATGTATTTGAAGAACAAGTGGATTGAAGAAGATTCAACTAGAGTTATTAATCACTGTAATTTCATTCAGATTTACATTTCAAATGTTGGAGGAGAGACTAATGATAGGCCAAGATTCATTTCACCAACTGGATAATGGAATTAAGTTCATTGTTTGATGTTTATGTGTTTAGTGTTTATTTTTAATGTTAAGTGTGTTTAGTATGTTTGTGATGTTGAAATTGTCTAGGGATTGTGTTTAGGAATATTCTCATCTGAGACTAATTAGATTGAGAACTTATGTATTAAAAAATGTTTGTAATTATTTGTTAATGAATATAAGCATTTGTTTGTGTGAAATTTTGTGTTATTTTGTGTTGAATTGAATTAGTTAAGATTGGTGAATCTTGAGTAAGAGGAGAATTGAAAGGGAAGAAAATGGTTATTTGACAATTATGAGACCATGTAGGGTTGGTTGACTTAGGTTAGGAGTGCATTTCACCTAAATTAAAAAATTCAAAATTTGTGCACTGAGACGTAAGAGCTAAGACCCTGCGTTTAAGCGCTACCTAAACCGAGAGACAGGCACCTAAGAGTCGAACCATTCGCGCTTAAGTGTCGGTGCATGAAAACCAGTTCGTGAACTATTATAAGTGAAAAATTGGTTCAAAAAAGCCATTATCGCACCTTACCTTTGCCTTCAACATCGGGATTTCACAATTTTGGAGCTAGGGCTTACCCTATTTTGAAGATTTTTAGGTGTTTTGGAGTAAAAGTTGCTAGATTTGATATCTTTGAGGTAAGAGCTTCACTTCTATATAAATTTTTTTTATTTTCACCAAGTATTTTGTGCACATTCATGAGCTTCCCGAAAATTACTTTTGATGGTGAAAATATGAGAAAAAATTATGGAAAATACATGGATTTAGTAGTTTAAGCTTTTAATAGTTAAGTTTAGTGATTTAAAGTTGAATTTGAAATTTATTGTGAATTTTATATAATTTTTGTAGAAATGGCACCAAGAATGAAGAAGAGCAAAGGAAAGGTTCAATTTTATTCAAGCAAGTTTTTCAGTTCAATAGCTCACTGTCGGCGCTATATTGGTTTGGGGAGTTGTCTGTTAGAAGCTGTCAGCCATCGGAATCGAAATCCCGTCGCCCGCTTCTTACGGACGTTTTAATTTACATATAGATTTAAGTTTATAAAAATATGAAACAAATTGACCCCATATTTTTCAAAGTATAAATGAAAGAGAGCTGTACCTCAAATCATATATCTATCATGAAGGATAAACACAATACTTGAGAATGATCCTCGATCAAATAAACTAAGAAATATATGATATATGTCTGGTCTGCAAAATCATTTTATTTGAGGACAATTTACCCTATTTAATATGAAGAATTAAATAGGGTTTATATTAAGCTGGGTTCAGAAAAAGCTTCCTATAAAGGCAAGCCTCTATAGCTAATTACATCATAAATGACCAAAGTCACCTAAGAAAACTCTCAATAAAAATCAAGAAATATTATCTTAAAAGATTTCAAAAGGATAGGACTTTTCAACGAGATCGAACGAAGAGGTGTGAAATGGGATTGGCTAAAATTTGGAGCATTTTGTTTTTGGAATCCAAAGGAGGAAGAACTAAGGGATGTCATGGATCCAGAGGAGAACCTCGGTGACTTCCCAAGCTATCCTATTGCTTGACATCAATTTTGAGGAGAAATTTATTAAGTGTTTCATCCTGCCAATTTTATTTAATTAGGGCTTACATTCGTGTGAAACAATCACACAAATAGTCTGGAAGATGTGAGGATTTAAATCGTGACAGACGACAACCTCAGAATCTTAAGAAAAGTTAGGGCTTATATTGTATAGCAGGGCTATATAAAGGCCTAAATATGAGTTAAGAATTTATGTTGCATTAGGTAGACAACCTTGA
The DNA here is from genome assembly GCA_003013225.1 of Phalaenopsis aphrodite. Lineage (NCBI taxonomy): Eukaryota > Viridiplantae > Streptophyta > Magnoliopsida > Asparagales > Orchidaceae > Phalaenopsis > Phalaenopsis aphrodite. The sequence goes on along the minus strand of NEWO01000513.1, from coordinate 2,941 downwards.
AATCCTATGGCTTGGTTGTTTAATTCTAAGGACGGAAAATTTAGCTGGGGAAGACAGGTTTTGCTATTGAAGATGGTCGTGCTGCCCACCATTCTAGCTCCAAGCTTCTTACCTTAACGAGTTTAAGTTTTCTAAGGTGTCAAGTTATGATGTCAAATCAAGTGGCCCTATGGTTGAAGTTCTTTAAATTTTATGGAGAATATTAAAGTTGATTAGAGTGACACCGGTTAGGATTCTACGGTTCTCTCGTTCCGGTACCACTATTTTGTATTGGATTCACTTAGTCTAAATGAATTTACTAAACTCAACTTAATGAGTTCCATAATTTCATTTAGATCGTGGGAAGCCTTATTAGCAACCGTAGGTTACCTCCTCCAAGGGATTTTTTATCATCCAATAGAGACATCTTAATTTGGTTGTAGTTGTGATTTTGTGATGTTTGTGATTAAATTTTGAGTTGTCTTATATTTTGAATATTGTGGCGGTGAATTTTATCTTGGTTGATTTTAATTTTGGTTTTGGGTTTTGGTTTTGTGGCTATCCTAATAGTTTTAGTTTTCATGTAGGGTGACATCGTTGTTTAGCATGCAAGTTTATGTAAGCATAAAAATTATAGTATAAAAGTATAAGAAAGATGACGTTGTAAACTGTAAAAGCGTATCTGACGAGTCTTCTCGTTCCACCATCTGAAACTCAAAATGCATGTTAGGACATTTTATGTAAAGCGGAAAAAGTAAGGTTTTAGTGAACTATCTAACCCTAGGTCATATCTTGGTGGGTTCCTATTAGTTTGATTAAGAATGATTTTTTTGTTAAACAAAATGTACTAAATTTAGTAGACCTCTGAGGTATCCAACAGGTCTAGAGGAAGAAGCAGGTTCATGCTTCCCTCTCACTACCTGGTGAAAAGTCTCGAGCTCATTTAAAATTATTATGTTTTTTAATAACCCATCCTGTAAATATCTTCAATGCTCAATGATTATTGTTTTTTAATTATCCCTAAGAGTAGGATAATTATCACTTGAAGTTTAATTTGGAGATTATGTAGGTGAAGATCCTTAAAGGGAACAAGTTAGCGTTGTTGAAACACTTAGCCAATTTTTTTTTTAATTTGGGCTTGTAGTGTTTTAAAGATGTTCAATTTTAATTATGTTGAATGTGTAAACATTATTTTTTCCTTGACCTTGTATAAAAAAGTATTCAAGGAATTCGAAACATCGCAAATTCATACATCAACCTCAAAAAATTCACATCAAATCAAAATGAAACTTGAAAAATGAAGTGAAAAAATTTTACAAATTTACATAATTAAATTCTTTTTTATTTAAGATAGAAAGTATTTTACACCAGGGTATTCATCTGCCTTGGCCAATACAAGATCTTGGCTCACTAAACTCTAATACAAGGCACGTCACCCAAACTTGGAACTCTCGACACTCTTACTTCACCAGAACTTGAGAGATTAAACAAGCAACCTCTATCAGCTCCACCTAGAGAATCATCATATCCACTCGACAAACTACTAACTTAAACATATATTTCTAGAAAAGAGCTGTCAGTTCTTCCTTCAGGTCTACTATGGCTATCTACCTCTGCAGGCTAACCTCTCAGATGAAGGAGTCCACTGTTTCATCCAACCAGGAAGCTAGCAGTGCTTGTAATCATTGCTACCATTGTTCTCTTTCTTGAAGTCATCAGGATGAGAGAAATATCCAGACGCACCTCCATCGTGGATTGGAGGAGATGGTCCCTTGGCCACCTCTGGAACCGAGGGATGATTTTCTCTCATTATCGATGAGCAGATAATCTACACGGTCAAATCTGTAAGAATAGAAAAATGTCAAAAAAAAAACATATCTATTCAAAAAAGAACCAAATTTTTTTGAACCAATAATCGGCTCCATTTCAGAAGATCTAATGTTCTGACTGAGAAGCAGTTGGACAACTGTCTGGCTAGTCTCACTGACGGAAAAGAAGCTACGCCATCAGGCTGGTGAACTTGGATCTCTGCAGCCACCTAGTTAGATTATTAAGTTAATCATTCACAAATGGATGTCAGGGAAGGGGTTGTCACACCAATAACATGCACGTTCACATTGCTCCCTGTCCCATGATGAATAGGTGTCAAGTCAAACGACTCAGCCTCTTCCTCTAGTGCCTCCAACATTTGTTTTTTATCGGCCATCTATTTGAACTGTTTTCTCCCTCAATTCATCTTCCTCCTTCTGTTCTCATTGCGTTGACCAGTTGATCTCTTCCCTCTGACCACTTTACTATTGTATGCCAGCCCCACATCCCCTAATTTCTTCTTCACTATGATCTGACTTCTCTCCAACTTTCTTTTTCACTAGCATACATGGGAGGGATGAATTTTCTAGTTTAAATCATGAAAGCCTTCATCATGGCTGGCTCATTTATCACGCCATTAGAAGACTTCTTGCTACTCGCTATGAGTATACCTCTTATGCTAACAACGAACTGAAGGATGGCAAATTCAAAAAAACGGCAATGGAGATGTGTTGATCATTCTTTATTTATAAGGACTATGGGAACAAAAATTTAGAATGTTTAATTATTAAAAGGTACTTATTTATACATAAATCTCAGAAAATCCAACTTATCTCACTTATAAACACCAAAGGACATTGCATTAATATTGTCAAAAGACGAAAACCTCAAACATCATTTCATTCGGTCGGAATTCTAAGTCAAACAAACAGAAGCACAGCTCAACAAAGAGCTAAAAGACACCAAATCTTGAGCATAGTCATTCATGACTACCTCCATCAACCAGTTCCAAAACCCCTCCTAAAGGTGGCTAAAGGGCATTGACACCCCACAGAATGCCTTTATGATCCTTTGAAAAGACCCCTTTTCCAAGCAGAGCCGCTCTATAAACTACGGTGACACGCCCTTTGATTAATGGTCAAAGTTTTCCCTA